>OV050032.1:13920806-14339822 GCA_920105625.2 Clusia tigrina | reverse complement strand
AGAAATGTGGGAGCAGAGTCAGAAATGTGGGAGCAGAGTAAGAAATGTGGGAGCAGAGTCAGAAATGTGGGAGCAGAGTAAGAAATGTGGGAGTAGAGCCAGAAAAGTGGGAGCAGAGTAAGAAATGTGGGAGCAGAGTAAGAAATGTGGGAGCAGAGTAAGAAATGTGGGAGCAGAGTAAGAAATGTGGGAGCAGAGTAAGAAATGTGGGAGCAGAGTCAGAAATGTGGGAGCAGAGTAAGAAATGTGGAAGCAGAGTAAGAAATGTGGGAGCAGAGTAAGAAATGTGGAAGCAGAGTAAGAAATGTGGGAGCAGAGTAAGAAATGTGGGAGCAGAGTCAGAAATGTGGGAGCAGAGTAAGAAATGTGGGAGTAGAGTAAGAAATGTGGGAGTCGAGAATAGAATGGAGCCACTACCTGACTTCACATCCTGGCTTGACTACTCGTAGTAAATGTCAAATGTAAAGGAAACGACATTGCGCTACTTTAAGGATTGCACAGGACCCCACTCCACCCTACCACCCAGTCATGGGATTTATGTTTCCTACACCATTAGCACTGATTTATTTTGAGTTTGAAAATCTTTATTTGAGTTTGATAATCTTGACTAGGGCGGATTGTGTGACCACTCTGGTGGCGCCCCTTGGCAAATGTTGGGAATTACTGACAACTGCGACGCTGTTCTCTGCAAGTATGTAAGTGTAAAAACTGCTAAAATTGCATAGGCCCGGCAAACGACCGAAGGCGACTTTAAACGCGTTTCTATTGAGCTGCTCTGGGCACTGTTCATGGTGTCCCTAAAAGCCAGATGTAGGGTGCCCACAGGTGATATAACGAAAAGCTCATTTGCTTAGGTCATAGACATTAGGTTTGAAAGACATTTGGCGACTGGCGACCTATTCAGTGCGTCTGCAAACTATGAGAAAGCACATAGTTGGGTCTTGAAGGAACCCGAGGACAATTGGTAGCAAACTGGGCTCTCGCCTGGGTATGGCGCTACATGTGGCCAAGCACAAAAAGTTCACATGAAGTGAAACGCAGCGCAAGGTTCTTGGTATTCCATCGTACTAGCGTCTTACTTCCAAGTACTATGTCGATATCACGAGGTCCCGGTGTGGGACCTCGTCTGACACATTGCGAGGCTCTTTGTGTGCTTTGCTATATTGAATTTCCACCATAGATCTCATCTACTCTAAGTCTGTATCGCTTAATTAGAGTAATTTCGAAAATGTCCCCTGGAAAAGCCCTCTGAGATGCTGCTGCAGAGCGTCGGAGCCTTGGAGGCAATATGGAATAGTAAACATGAGAAAAGTGAAAGAGGTGGCGCCACGTCAATTGAACGCAAAGAGCTGCACGTTCAATTGCGAGGAGCTGCCCAGGCGGTGATGTTGGAGCGGAGGGAGGGAGGTCATCTTGGGTTTGTCTGAAATTATGCTGCACATGCGCGCCCAATTGTGAAGCCGGTGTAGCTGCGGCAACCGTGCTAGCGGCCAACAAGTGCCGCTCACCGCACGGCAGCGCATTGAGTCATGCTTCATGAGCGGCACACACACACACATTCGCCGTCATACGCTCCAATTACCAGGGCACGCATTCAGTGCGCCGCTAGTGCAACTGAGCCAGAGCCGCGCACATTTGTGCAATGAGGCAGCCGCAGCACGCTGAGCTGGCACGCCGAGCAGTTGGGTGCGTACGGCGCGGATTGCGTGCAGCAGCGCCACGCCCGTTGTCAGTCGGCAGAAATTGCCGTAAAGCAATTCGAATTTGAAAATGTCATAAAATGGAAACGAAAATTTCATAGAAATACTTTTGAAGCAACGCATTCATATCCAGTCATAAATCAAAAGCCGCCACAAAATTCCCAGGCACAATTTCAAAATTAACATATTTGTGCTGCGCCCCGCCCATCGCCCTCTGCGTTTTAGAAGCCAGAACGCGACACAGCACAACAACTCAACTGACACACTCAGCGGCAACAAACACCGAACTGTCAACAATGAACACGAGAGCCCATTGCGGCTCGTAGTCGAAGGCAGTGGGGCAGCGGGGCAGCGGGGCCGACGAGTGCAACGAATATTTTAGCAGCACAATGTCCTGAGAGGGCCCACAGCTTATTTTTCATACCTCACTCGCTTGCACACTCAGCAACAGATTTGCGCTGAAGCAAAAAGGACACAGACAGACATCGTTGCGAGGAGCATGCAACAGCCTTCGCAAGGATGTGACATGCCTGCGCCCCAGGGTGCACATCAAATGGGGTTGAGTACATTTTTATGTGTCAGCTTGGGCAGAGACGCAGATAGAGGAGGAGGAGCAGATAGAGATATAGTCGAGCCGTACTGTGCTAAGGACATTTCGGTGTGCCGCTGTTCTAAGAGCGGAATACTCGCATTTTTTCGAAGGCAGCATAATACAAGTAAAACAAAAGCGAGGCGCTGCTTGGGCTATGAATCTCCAAGTGGGCGATAAACACGGTGTGTGTGTGTGCCTGACGAAGAGTGACTGAACAGGGCCTGTTAATGAGGGATATGCAGGCAGGAAAATAGAACAAGAACTTAAAAATTCAATTGAAATGCGAATATTCAAAGTGCAACAGAATTGCACCCGCGTTGCACGGGTATTGGAGAGCAATTGAGGGCCAGGCCCCCACCTGCTTGAACTGTCACCAACTGCAGCGGGCAGTTAGTTGCCCATCCTTAAAGCGTGCACCACTCAAACAAACGCCAGGATACTAGCAGAAGGACACGAGAGTATTTACGAAAAGCCATTGTGCCACATAATTGCGTATTATGCGGACCCTGAAGACATCAGTTCAGCGGAAACGCAAGAAACTGCATTGAGAGAGCCCTGTGGCCCTCAGCCTGTCCACACCTGAAGCGGAAGCACAACATTCCGTTGAGCAAATGACTTCTTTTTGAAATCCAGCTGTGCAAAGAAAAATAAGTGAAAAGAGTGCCTGCCGTAAAGGAATCGAGTGTCTTAGCGAAATTGAAATGGTTCGACAGGCTCAGGGCTCTGGGCTTAGGGCTCAGCGCTCGGTTAGTCTGGCTGTACAAATATTTGCTCCGCTGATAGGATTGCTGGATGGGGCACTCCTTTACAGGCAGAAGTGCTGCCATTTCGGGGGTGAAAGATGAAACAGTGAGTAAGCTGCACACTCTCCAACGCACACACACATGCACTCACAAAGGATGAAACAGTGCTCTGACAACGTGCGTGGTGTGGCAGCTTGGGTAAACAAGGAAAATTGTAGGAAAACAAACTGAAAATCTGTATCCAGATTATCTGCGAGTGTTCAAAGAATTCAAATTTGGAAATGCGTGAGCTTGAAGTGTTTGATATACAAGGTAAACTTACAAAATTGTTACCAACTTCCAGCGAAATATTACCGTCAATGACGTCATGACTCAGCAGAGTAAATGAGGTGTGTTCGTTGACTGTTCCACTTCAGCTGGGAACAGAAAATGCACAGAGTAGCCAGCGTATAGGCCTATGCACTGGTTTCATAGCTCTTCCAGTGTATGCAATCCTAAGCCTTTTTGGTGGCGCCGGAAAGTATGCTACACAATTTTCACACCAGCTCACTTGAAGTTGGCGTAAGTCCAGTTTATAAACTGTGGACAACTTGCAGGCCCGTGAGTACATTCCCTTTAGTTCCCTGATAAATTAAGGAGTGTATATATCTTCAACTTTATATATCCAGCAAGAAATAACGAAACGAGCAAAACGAGCCGTGGCAAGGGCAGCAAAGTTCCACTGTAGTTTGACTGGCTCGATTTCAGATTCAAGCAGTGACGATTTGTGGGAGGTTGATACTTGAACTCGGACCCTTCCCTACAAGTAGCGGGGTTTCCAACACCCGACAGCGACCACAGCTTCGTTTTTCAGAGGTTCATTTACATATCTTGATTCTTCTTCTATAATTCTTTCATTTATTTAGTTCGTCTGGGAAGTTCCTTCAGTATATGAGTTTCTAGAGGCCCTTTTCTAGCTAAACACTGAAAGCGCCCAAACCTAAACGGTGTGGCGATACCGTGACGATACCGTGGATTCGCATCACACTCGAAACCTTGACAACTCAATATCATCAAAAACCCTCAAGATTGTGGGCTGTCTTCTTAAACAAAATCCATTCTTTATTAGAAGAAATATTTGCCACAGAATTGTGATCTAAGAGTTCGAGCAATTAACAGAACAAAGCAATTAACCCTTCGATCTGTCTGTGCTTCGATCTGTGTTCGACTTCCGTTAAGATAAGATTTGGGTGCGCACAATTTGATTCGAGGCAAATGTTCAATCAACACGAAGAAATTCACAAAACAGTCTGCCACAGACATTTCGGAAGATTCCATGCAACTGCTTATAACTCCAATGAACTGAAGTCAACTCAGGAACTTGGTGTCAAAATTACTAATTGTAAACAGACATTTGTACATTTTCTAGAGCGACAGCGCCAGAGAGGGACAAAGAGAGATCTGTGACATGTGTGGAAATCAGAAGAGCCCAGACCCAGCAAATGGCACTGCAAGAAAACGCTTCGACTGACGGCGACCCAATTGCGGTTGCAATCAATCGAATGCAATCAATTGCAGCAATCGAGGTACGGGCGTCCGCATGCAGTGGTGTGAATGGAAATTTTACTAAGACAAACACCAAAAATTGTCTGAATTAAAAAATAAAACAAAAATTATTTGTAAAGTGGCAGATACAAAACAAGCGATAATGGAATACACGAACAACAGCACCGGAGCAGCAATACAGAAGCCCACAACTCAGGCAGAGCGCGGGGGGGAAGAGACAGAAATCAGCAAACAAAAAAGACTAAATAAAATAAGCAAAGAGTCAGTGACTGGTGTGGTCTGTTGGTCGTGTGTGCCAGACGGAGTAAATACACGGAGCATAGAAACAGAAATCATTATCTACATATGCGGGTCTGCAGGCATGTGTGGATGCTTGTGCCCGTGCTTATTAATAAAAACGCTGCAAATACGAACGAACAAGAGATAAACGAATCCAGATACAACTGAATAGAGATTGAAAGTCGAGCAGGGGTCTGCGTATGGGTGCACAAACAACTGTACGTGCAATTTAGACGGGCAGATACGTACAAAAGATGGGAGGCACTTTGAGATGGAGCCGGGCAGTTACTGATGAGGACCAGGCACCAAGCCCCAAACACAGCGAAATTGGCTCTTTTCATTAAATGGAAAATATTGGTCTCTTTGGCAGTGATTGGCGGTGATGAGGCTTCTATGGCGAATCAAGAAATACGAGAGAAACAAACTACGATGATGGAAAAATACAAATTGTAAATGACCCTATTAAAAAGAATTTAGAATTGGAAAAAGTATTAAAAATAAAAATACATTTTAAAAGAATATTTAAAAATATTGTACACAAAACAAAAATACATTTAAAAAAAATAATAAAAATATTGTACACAACAGAAAAATACATATAAAAAAATTTGTGTCAAAAGAAAATAATGAATAATTAAAACAAAAATTGTATGAAAAAAATTAAGAAAAAGTCTGAAAAAAAATTTATGAAAACAAAAAAAAACATATTAAAAAATAATATGAAAAATCAACCAAAAAAAAATATAAAATAAAATAATAAAAAATAAAAATAATAAAATAAAAAATTATAATAAATTAAAAAATTAATAATAAAATAAAAAAAATAAAAAATAATAATAAAATAAAAAATAATGATAAATAATAATAATAATAAAAAATAATATATATTATATTAAATATATTTATAAAATAAAAAAAAATAATATTCCAAAATTTATAAAAAAAATTAAACTTTGTTCACATTAAAAAAAAATAATAAATTGAAAAAAAATTATAAAAATTAAAAAAATAATAATAAACAAAAAAATAATAATAAAAAAATATTAATAAAAAAAATAATAATAATAAAAATAATAATAAAATAGAAAAAAATAATAACAATAATAAATAATAATAATAATAATAAAAAAAATAATAATAATAATAAAATAATAATAATAATAAATAATAATAATTATAATAATAATAATAAATAATAATATATTATATTAAATATATGTATTTATAAAATAAAAAAATAATATGCAACGAAGTGAAAATAAATATATTTTTAATGTAAACACAAGGTTAATAATAAACAATAAATTATAAAATAAGAATATTTAGGAAGGAAAGAAAATAAAATTTGTTCATATTAAAAAATTGGAAACAAATAATAAATTTTAAAAAAAATTATAATAATAATAATAAAAATAATTATAAAAAATAATAATAATAAAAAATATTTAAAAAAATAATAATAAAATAAAAAATAATGATAAATAATAATAATAAAAAATAATATATATTAAATTAAATATATTTATAAAATAAAAAAAAAATAATATTCCATAATTTATAAAAAAAATTAAACTTTATTCACATTTTAAAAAAATAATAAATTGAAAAAATATTACAATAATTAAAAAAATAATAATAAAAATAATAATAAACAAAAAATTATAATAAAAAATATTAATAAAAAAAAATAATAATAAAAATCATAATAAATTAGAAAAAATAATAACAATAATGAATAATAATAATAATAATAATAGTAATATTAAAATAATAATAAAAAAATAATAATAATAATAATAATAATAAATAATAATAATTATAATAATAATAATAAATAATAATATATTATATTAAATATATGTATTTATAAAATAAAAAAAAATAATATGCAACGAAGTGTAAAATAAATATATTTTTAATGTAAACACAATGTGAATAATAAACAACTAATTATAAAATAAGAATATTTAGGAAGGAAAGAAAATAAAATTTGTTCACATTAAAAAATTGGGAAAAAATAATACATTTTAAAAAAAATTATAATAATAATAATAAAAATTAAAATAAAAAATAATAATAATAAAAAATATTAATAAAAATAATAATAAAATAAAAAATAATGATAAATAATAATAATAATAAATAATAATAATAATAAAAAATAATACTAATAAAAAATAATAAAAAACAATATATATAAATAAAAATAATATATATTTATCAAATAAATAAAAAATAATATTCCATATTTAATAAAAAAAAAAAATTTAACTTTGTTCACATTAAAAAAAATTGGAAAAAAATAATAAATTTTTAAAAAAATTATAATAATAAAAAAATAATAATAATAAATATTAATAAGAAAAATAATAATTTTTTTTTTAAATGTAAATAATTTATTTAAAATTTATTTTCAAATTTAAATTTTTCATATAAAAAATTTCAAAAAATGTGAAATAAACAAATAATTATCTAAAAAAAAAAAAAAAAAAAATATATATATATATATATATATATATATATATATATATATATATATATATATATATATATATATATATATATATATATACATATATAAATTTATTTATAGTTTAAAAAATAAAAACAATATAAAAGAAGCCGAATAATTTGTACCTTGCGGAACGGTTCACAAAATGTTCCAAATATTGAACCGCAGCTTGAAAGAAGAAAGCTGAAAGGCTTTTGAAGTTTAACCAGGTGGAAAAGGGGGCAGTGGGAGTGGCGGTGGCGGTGGCAGACGCAGCCACTCTCCCCAGATAGAGCGGCACAATATCCGCTAGATCCGCATACGGTAGGCAGTGGAGAACAAAGCCCTAGCGAAGAGCACAGTTCACGAAAAGGGGCGCTCGAGCAACAATCCAAAAGGTATTTGAAAATTACACGCGACGCAGAGGAGGGGCCAACCAACGAACCCAGCACGAAATCTTTTATTGTCAATTTCCATTTAAATTCTTTGAACTTACATCAAAATGTTTTTCTTTCTTATTGCGTTTGAGATGAAACCGGAATACAAGTCCCATCACACACAGGCACACACAGGCACACACATTGCCACACTCATGCATGCATACATAAGGGGATAGAGCCATGGATGGCAGAGCAGCAACCCAAGGCAGAGCAGCAAACCAAGGCAGAGCAGAAACGCGAGGCAGAGCAGCAACCCAAGGCAGAGCAGCATCGCCAGGCAGTGACTACCAGCAACGCGAGGAGGAGGAGGAGCAAGTGAGCTTCTAAACGAAGGCGAAATACCCGTACTCATACATACCTGTATTGTTGCTGTATTGCTGCTGCTGTCGTTGTTGTTGTTGTTGCGCGAAAATCTGATGAAAACTGGTTTTCGCAAATGTTGAACCCGCTCACCCATGAGCCGCAATTTATAAACAAAACAAGTAAGAGTGATGGTATTAACGGTCTCAACGGAAGCTCTAATACCCTACACTACAGTCCAGCAAAATCCACACATCGTAAGTGTAGATTAAGCAGCGGCAAACCGGGCTCTGTACTCTTACGCGACAGAGAGCTGAACGGTTAACGAAGTGGACTTTTCTGTGAACTCTGAAGTGTCCAAAAGAAAAACTAACAGAGATCAGCGGAAGAGCAGGACACGAATTAAGTTTGCAATCAAAATATTTACTATTATGGCATGGAATGCTAGCAGGCATTCGATAGTCACAGACACTCTAGAGTTGTTGCTGTTCGCAGTGGTTTTACTCTCGGCAACAATCCGAGTAAAATTTGAATTTGAATACAAATGTTCCTTCCTTCCTTCCTTTCCTTTTGTGGATGTGCTTTCGGACAATTGCATTTTCAATGAAAAGGCAGAACAATTCTTTGCTTACTGGCAGACCTACCACTATTTGTTCATTGAATTTGATTTTTTGTATAAAATTTGTTAACTCAGAATGCCCACCTCAGTGTAGTAGGGTAGATCCACAAAATACTACATTTACAACAACACAACGATGACTACGAAGAATTTCAGAAACAAAACAACATCGTGCAAAGAGCCAGCAAGAAAAAGAAGAAGAATAAAGCAGCGACCACGCCAACAGCACACGAACAACAACAACGCCAGCGTTCAGTGAAAATTGTATGTCAAAGGGGAAAATTGAGAAATAAAAGTAAAGTCAAAAACAAAATTTTTCATGTTATTGCCCAAAACCACGAGTACTCAATTATTAATTGGTTGTGTTTGTGTTGTTGTTGTTGTTGTTGTTATTATTTTCACTCATATCTATGGACGAGTCTATAATAAAGCCGCACGAGAGTTCGACTCCCGCTTGACAGGCGGTTAAAGCACTTCTATAGTGAAGTACATTTGTATCAAAGAGTATGCATACAATGTTTACTCTTTGCTTGCATAGTGCCTCCACGACTTATTGAGATTGTTTATTTATGAAGAGAGTGCGTGCCTCATGTGTGTGGGTTTGTTGTGTGCGACGTACAACATATCCCACTCACACGTGTGCACACACAAGCATCCCTGCAGTGAAAATTATAGACCAGTCTTCAAACTATACTGGTCCATTTAAAAGTAAAAAAGCAACTGGTTAATTTACTAGTTCAAAACTTATCTATACTAAAACCAGCTGCTGACTACTGCGGCTCTACATTTTGTATTAATAAATTTTGAGTAATATGTGTTCCTTTCTTGCCAATTTGATAAAGAGAGAAGTAAAGGCAAACATTGCAATTTGAAGAAAAACTTTTCTAGTTTCATTTGCTTTTTGGAATTTCTCATTTTACATTTGCAAGAGGCTAAAAGACCACAAATATTTTTATAACGTGATAAAGGGTAATTATAAAAATAATATTCAATAGCAATTCATCATATTACATTACATTGCTTGCAGTTGGAATTGAGTCGCTGCCATTTTTCCATAACTGCCAGATGCAAGTTAGGAAAGCCTTCCAGAGTGTTAAAAACAGCATTTCCAGAAAGTGTCCGCATATAAAAATGGAAATGCGACATCCGAATCAGAAGCTGAATTAACACATTCTTAACTTATGAGTAAAAATTATTATACATGTATATACTCGTATGTACAAGTATACATTATTATTATTATTATTACTTGAAAAACAATAACTTAATTATTATTTTACATTGTAAGGGATACATTATTATATATATACATATATACTCATATATATTCTATAACATAAGAATAATAAAAAATATTTTTTTAATAACATTGAAGGGAATTTTTCAATTTTACTATTTCATAACTAGCGGAAACCTAACTAATTAAATAAATATTAAAAATATGAAGGGCTGTAAACTTAAAATCGGTTAAAAATTCACTACTTGGTAACTAGTTGAAACGAAACTAATCAGGTAATATACACATAATTTTATTTTTTATTTTTATTTTTTTTTTTGGTAGTGAGGATAAAAAAGCCTGTCGCATCATCAAACTGTCATCACATATTTAGTATATGAGAATTGCACTCACTAAAACATCCCCCTTCCTCGCTGAGAACATCTCCCAACCCTGGAACCCTTTTTATACTTCCTTCAAGGTGGAGATTCTCACTTCGTCCCTAGTGGACTCTCAACATTATTCCTGCGTCCAGGTCCCGCTTTTTCCATCGGAGCACATTTTCCACATATTTATCTACGTGGTCCCAGTTTTCTTTGCTGCTTAGAATAACCTCCACAATGTTCTTGGTGGCTAAGGTTTCCCAGATTTCCATTTCAAGCGTGGTGCGCTCTGTTTGCCACCTTGCGCATTTGAAAAAGGTGTGCTCTGCATCATCCACATTGCTGTTGCATCATCCACATTGCTGTTGCATCATCCACATTGCTGTTGCATCATCCACATTGCTGTTGCCGTATATGCTCTCAGGACCTCCAATTTGTCCCATTCCCTGTAGATACTTGCAGAAGTATCCATGACCAGAGAGTAACTGCGTGAGGTAGAAATTGACGGTTCCGGCTGTTCCTCCTATCCAGCTCGCTATGTCGGGTATGAGTCTCGGCGGCCCATCGTTCCTGCCAATGGTGCCAATGGTTTGTTGCTTTATATGCTGCGCGGTTCCTCTGGTATTTTTACCCATCTTGGCTTCTCGTAGGTGTTTGCGCTCGAGGGCCAAGAGATCGATAGGGGTTAAGCCGCTAATTACCAGAATTCCCGGCTCAGATACAGTACGGTACGCTGAAGCTACTCGCAGAGCTGCGGTTCGTTGCACGGAGGATAAATATAAAAATATTCACATAATAACTAGTATTGAACTGCAATATGTATATCATATTAGAATTATCCCTACTTAAGACCGTATTCATAGCAGGACAATTGTCTTTTCGTAGGACATCACCATGAGAAAAATTCCAGTTGGCTTAATAAAAATAGAATTTAGGCTTAACCAGTACTGGTATTTTTTCAACTAGTAATTTTACTAGCTTTTAACTAGTCAGTTTCACTGCTGGGATGCTTCGGAAACTGCTTTGGTTTCGAATGCGATTTGTTGGTGTGTTCTGCGATGAAAATGAAATGCACAAATTTATTGCATGCTACAAATTTTTCCGATCGCAGACACTTTGCACATGAACTGTGAGACAAACATTTTCCGCCAAATTGTTTACTGAGCGGTGAACGGTGAACGAAGAGCGATGACAAGTTGTGAGTGAAGAATTACATAGGAGTGGAAAATGGAGAGTGAAAAATGAGGAATGGGGAAGCCCCTAAGAGATGCACTTGTGACGTTCCTCGTAACCAAAATGGTAAATGAAAAAGTAAATTAAGAAAAATGAAAAATGCGCAGGAGAGAATTGTAGCAGCATGAACGCACGAGGCGATTATTCGTGCAATCTGTGGATTTCAGCGCAACTTGGCGCACAGAGCGTTATTGGGGAAAATTAACTGTTTAAATGCGAGTATTTTTAGAAATGTTGACATAATGACCGATAAACTGAATAACAAAGATATGCTTAGTGAATTGAGTGATTGCAGTGATTCACCTGTGCTGGGAGAAAACAAACGTTCTTGGTCTTTGGGGCATAAATTCCCAACTAACTCGACAATTTCATATGAAATGTAACGCCCTCTTTGTCAATGCAACGGAGGAATAAGAAAGTATAATAACAAATTATAGTTTGGAAATTAATTGATAAGATATGAGCTCAGCAGACTGAAAAGATAAGCACCAAGAAAATAAAAACGAGGCAGCAATAAACAAGAAATATGCGCAAAAGGCAAACAACAAAGAAACAAACGAAACACTGAAAGTGACACGAAAAGTGAGTTTAGTTGAAATTAAAGACATAAACAGCCTCGGATCCACACACGGCCACACTCACAGCCACATGGCAGTATGGAAATTATTATTTTATTAATAAACTCGATACATGTGCAAAGCAACAACAATGGCAGCAACGGCAGCAACGGCAGCAAAATGACAGCAAACAGGGACTGAGTTTTTGCTGCTAATTTATAGGAGCGAGCTTATTAAATGTCACACTAACCGCACTCAATTACGAAGTGACAGTTGAAAATTTATTTGAACCAAAAGCCACCGACTGAAATTGGTGCAGCACCCGTATTCACAGACAAGACTCAACCGCAAACACACACACACACACACCAGCACCCAAGAGTGCGGAGGGAGGCCCCGGCACCGCAACCGACAAAGAGCAACCGCAACCCAGCGAAGAGGTGGCGGCCTGCAATTGGGTTTATAGTGGCATGTATGTATGTATGTACAATTGTACATAGTTATGGATATATATATATATATATATATATATATATGTGTGTGTGTGGGTGTGTGTGTGTGTGTGTGTGTGTGTGTGTGTTGAATGGTTATAAATGCGAGGATGCAGCGAACTGTGGAACTGTGATCAATTCGAGCCTCAAATGAAATGTAATTAGTGCAAAAATTAGCAGTACACATGATATTACAGCGAACGCATTCCAGGCAGGTCGGGTCAGGGATTGCGGCACCGTTTGTGGGAGCACACAATGACAACAACAACAACAACAACAACAACAACAACAACAGCAACAATTAAACAACTTTTACAGTAATGAAATTAAGCCTACAATTGGAAATATGGCCACAAATTAAAAGTGAGAAAAAAATACCTCTGAATAATATGAAGAGAGATAAACATCAGCGTGATTGCTGCGAAATAATAGTAAAAATAGTTTGGTAGACGTGTGACGCATGCCAAAATGTTTAATTCGCATTTGCATACAATGAATGGGAAAAAAACAATGGGAGAAAAGCGAATTTGAAGTGGCATAAATTACACGACTGCGAACAGTGACTCAACACTTTGTTCAATAGACAACAATTAAAGAAATTCATAAAAATAAATAACAACAACAACAACAAAGAGCAATCGCAAAAGCGCAAATAAAAAACAAACAAAAGAATAATGTTTTTATAAAGCAACAATAAATAACATAAAAAAACAAATAAAAATATGATCAATCAAAAAAAATTAACTGCAAGTATACATAAAATATTAATAAAATCACAAGAAAACAACAATTATAAAAAAAAACTGAAATAAATAAATATAAAACTTCAAAAAAATTATATGTAAAAAACAAAAAAATATTACATATACAAAAAAATGTACATAAAAAATAAAAAAGTTTTATATATAAAAAAAATTGTTTATATAAAAAATAAAAAAAAAATTGTATATATAAAAAAAAAAAATTATATATATAAAATATAAAAAATATTATGTATAAAAAATAAAAAAAAAAATTATATAATAAATAAATAAAATTATATATAAAAAAATAAAATAATTATTTATAAAAAATAAAAAAATTATACAAAAAATTTAAAATATTATATATAAAAAATAAACAAATATTATATATATAAAAAAAATTATATAAAAAATAAAAAAAAAATATATATATATAAAAAGAATTATATATAAAAAATAAAAAGTAAATAAAATTTTAAAAAATTATGTATACAAAATTATATAAAAGAAATAAAGAAAAAAAATTATAAATAAAGAAAAGGTATATATAAAAAAAAAATGTATATAAAAAATTACAAAAAAATATATATAATAAATGAAAAAAAAATTATATATAAAATATATATATATATATATATATATATATATATATACATATATAAATATATATATATATATATATATATATATATATATATATATATATATATATATATGTATATATATATATATATATATATATATATTATATATATATATATGTATATATATATATATATATTTTTTTTTTTGGGTAGTAGAGAGGGTAAAAATTCCTGTCGCATCATCAAAACTGTCGTCACAGATTTGGTATGTGAGAACTGCTCCCACTAAAACATCCCCCTCCCTCGCTGAGAACATCTCCCAACCCCAACCCTAAAAAAATTATATATAAAAAATAAAAGATGTATAAATTAAAAAAAAAAAATTATATAAAAGAAATAAAAGAAAATTTTATATAAAAAATAAAAAAAAAATTATATAAAAAAATTTATATATAAAAAAGGGTTTTTATATAAAATATAAAAAAAGAAAGAAAAAATAATATATGTATATAAAAATAAAAAATATTATATATACATATATATAAATAAAAAATATTATATATATATAAATAAAAAATATTATATATATAAAAAAATATATATATAAAAAAATTAAAAAAATATATAAAATATAAAAATAATTATATACAAAACAAGAATTTTTATATAAAAAATAAAAAAAAATTATATATAAAAAATAAAAAAAATTATATAAAAGAAATAAAAAAAATTATATATAAAAAATAAAAAAAATTATATAAAAGAAATAAAAAAAATTATATAAAAAAAATTATATAAAAGAAATAAAAAAAATTCAATATAAAAAATAAAAAAATTATATAAAAGAAATAAAAAAAATTCAATATAAAAAATAAAAAAAGTTATATAAAAAAAATAAAAAAAAATTAAATATAAAAAATAAAAAAAAAATTATATAAAAAATAAAAAAATTTTATATAAAAAAAAGAATTTCTATATAAAAAATAAAAAAATAATATATATAAAAATAAAAGATATTATATAGAAAAAAATATAAAAAAATTATATATAAAAAATAAAAGAAAATTATATATAAAAAATAAAAAAAATTATATAAAAGAAATAAAAAAAAATTATATATAAAAAATAAAAAAGGTTATTTATAAAAAATAAAAAAAAAATTATATAAAAAATAAAAAAATTTTATATAAAAAAAAAGAATTTCTATATAAAAAATAAAAAAATAATATATATAAAAATAAAAATTATTATATAGTAAAAATTAAAAAAAATTATATATAAAAAATAAAAAAAATTATATAAAATATAAAAAATATTATATACAAAACAAGAATTTTGATATAAAAAATAAAAAAAGATTGTATATAAAAAATAAAAAAATTATATAAAAGAAAAAAAAATTATATATAAAAAATAAAAAAATTATACATAAAATTAAAAAAAAATTATATACAAAAAACAAAAAAAAATATTATATATAAAAAAAAATGTATATAAAAAATAAAAAATATATATAAATAAAAAAAATATATTTTTATATAAAAAATAAAAAAAATTTTATATAAAAAAAATTATATATAAGAAATAAAAACAAATTATATATAAGAAATAAAAAAAAAATTATATATAAAAAATAAAGAAAAATTTTACATAAAAATAAATAAAAAAAAAATAGCTTCAGCGTACCGTACTGTATCGGAGCCGGCAATTCTGGTAATTAGCTGCTTAATCCCCATCGATCTTTTGACCCTCGAACGAAAACACCTACGAGAAGCCAAGATGGGTAAGAATACCAGAGGAACCGCGCAGCATATAAAGCAACAAACCGTGCACCATTGGCAGGAACGATGGGCCGCCGAGACTCATACCCGACATAGCGAGCTGGATAGGAGGAACAGCCGGAACCGTCAATTTCTACCTCACGCAGTTACTGTCTGGTCACGGATAATTCTGCAAGTATCTACAGGGAATGGGACAAATTGGAGGTCCTGAGAGCATATACGGCAACAGCAATGTGGATGATGCAACAGCAATGTGGATGATGCAGATCACACCTTTTTCAAATGCACAAGGTGGCAAACAGAGCGCACCACGCTTGAAATGGAAATCTGGGAAACCTTAGCCACCAAGAACATTGTGGAGGTTATTCTAAGCAGCAAAGAAAACTGGGACCACGTAGATAAATATGTGGAAAATGTGCTCCGGCGGAAAAAGCGGGACCTGGACGCAGGAATAATGTTGAGAGTCCACTAGGGACGAAGTGAGAATCTCCATCTTGAAGGAAATAGAAAAAAAAGAATCAGCAATCACCCAAAGCGATGAGGCGATAGAACCGCTGCGATTTTAATTGTAGCCTTATCTGAAAGCTGTTGCACTGCTCTTATTGTCCTCGGAGATTAACAGAAGCCCTCAGTTCCAATTAGAAGAACCATGCCAATAACCCAGTGACTTGTCCGCAGATACGTTAACCACCCAACATGTCCTCAGACCCAGCATGTCCTCAGACCCAGCATGTCCTCAGACCCAACATGTCCTCAGACCCAACATATCCTCAGACCCAACATGTCCTCAGACCCAACACTAAAATGCGATCGTATCGATACCTTATGGTGAGGTAAGTGGAAGGGACCAATTCCCTGCACCTTTTTTATGTGAATTGGTAATCGTTCCGATTCAGAGGGGTTAGCTCAGACTTCCCGAAGACTAACTCTACTGCACAGAACCAGAAAATGTGGAATAGATGTTTAAAACGCAATTCGATTATCACAGTCGACAGCACCAGGACTCCGGTAGCACTCACCACACCGAATATTCGGCGAGCAGCTGCAGGACGAAGGGCAAACAGCGCTAAAATTACAAGCAGCCAACCGTGAACGATAGTAAAAAGGCAGGGCAGAGTAAGACGAAAATTCTATAAAAAAAAGTTATAATAAAAAGTTAAATTGTAATTCAGAAAAAAACACCAAAAACCTGTCACACGGAACGAGAAATTCGCGCTTTCGGACGCTGGAAAACGTTAAAAAAGGAAAGCTAAAAAACAAAAAAAAAAAACAATACAACAAAGTTTGCAATTTCATTCATTACGGAAATATGCGCTGTGAAACTTTGTACGAAAAATTTCGGAACAATTCAATTTACAGGACAAGTCAACTCTGAACACCCGCGCTTCCCAGCCCCAGAGCTGTGGGCCTGGAGCCTCCTCGCCGCGACAGTGATACCACGAACCGAGGCCTTTTTCACAGCCAGCAAACAGCAATGGCCATAAAAACACGTATTTACATTTAGCGGGCAGAAAATAACAATAGCAACAACAACAACAACAATAGCAGTAAAAACAAAACACAACAGAAGCAGCCCAACAACAACAGCAGCGAGAATGACAATAAAACAACAACAAAAACAACGAAAACACAAAACAAATACTTTAGCAATAAAATATAAAAGCCATTAGTGAGCCGAGAGATAAGAGCAAACACAAACTCACACCGACGCTGTCGTAATCTCATCGCTTGTGGAAATGATTGTGCCCTACACCACGGCCGCAACGGCCAGTCCCAGACCCCTGCAATCAATTGTTGAACACCATTTTCTGAGTGGCGCTGCAACTGGGAGACTTGTGTAAATTTATCTGATGTTTCAAGCACAATCTGGCGTAAGTTCCATTTATCTCTCTCAGCTGGCACCTGATGTCCTTTAGTAACATGCCCAACTCTATTAACAATTTCCAGTCTAAGACATCTATTAACAAGTTTAGTCCTGTTCACCTCTGTTACTAGTCGGAGCTTTAAACAGTTTGACCGTGGAAAACAATGCGACCTCTGCCAACATGTCCTCTGCCTCACAATGTAATCTCCTTTAAAATATGTCCACTTTTACGTCCACTTTTATGTCCAATTTTACGTCTGTTAATAATTTCATGTGTCTACACAATTTGGGCTTTGTTCATCATTCGTATTCTGCTTTGCACGCCCACCTCTGTGAAGAAATTATCCTCTAGTGGCAAATTCATTGCTGTTAATATTTCGTTTGATAGCATGTTCACCTCAGCACCTATATCAAAATCATTTCACAATTCATCTTCTGATGAGCAGTTGACCATTGGACCTGTTCACAATCTTGGGTGAAATACTTACAATCTGATAACTGTAAACAGTGTGATCTCTGTAAGCACTGTGATCACTGTAAACAGTGTAACCTCCTTTAGCGAATTTGATCTCTGTTAAAAATTTGAACTCTGTTAGCAATTTGATCTCTGTTAGCAATTTGATCTCTGTTAACAATTTGAACTCTGTCAGCAATTTGATCTCTGTTAACAATTTAACCTCTGATAGTAATTTGACCTCTGTTAGTAATTTGACCTCTGTTAGCAATTCGACCTCTGTTAATAATTTCACATCTGTTAGCAATTTGATCTCGTTAGCAATTTGACCACTGTTCACAATTTGATCCCTGTTAACAATTTGATCTCTATTAGCAAATTTTATCTCTGTTAGCAATTTGACCTCTGTTAACAATTTGAACTCTGTTAGCAATTTGAGCTCTGTTAACAACTCGACCTTTATTAATAATTTGACCCCTGTTAACAATTTGATCTCTGTTAACAATTTGACCACTGTTCACAATTTGACCACTGTTAAGAATTTGAACTCTATTAGCAATTTGATCTCTATTAGCAATTTGATCTCTGTTGACAATTTGACGTCTGGTAGCAATTTGACCTCTGTTAACAATATCACCTCTGTTAGCAATTTGCCTCTGTTAGCAATTTGCCCTCTGTTAGCAATTTGTCCTCTGTTAACAATTTTACCTCTGTTAACAATTTGATCTCTGTTAGCAATTTGATCTCTGTTAATAATTAGAACTCTGTTAGCAATTTGATCTCTGTTAGCAATTTGATCTCTGTTAACAATTTGACCACTGTTGACAATTTGACCCCTGTTAACAATTTGATCTCTGTTAGCAAATTTAATTTCTGTTAGCAATTTGACCTCTGTTAACAATTTGAACTCTGTTAGCAATTTGAGCTCTATTAGCAATTTGATCTCTGTTGACAATTTGACGTCTGGTAGCAATTTGACCTCTGTTAACAATATTACCTCTGTTAGCAATTTGCCCTCTGTTAGCAATTTGTCCTCTGTTGACAATTTTACCTCTGTTAACAATTTGAACTCTGTTAGCAATTTGATCTCTGTTAGCAATTTGATCTCTGTTCACAATTTGACCCCTGTTAACAATTTGATCTCTGTTAGCAAATTTAATCTCTGTTAGCAATTTGACCTCTGTTAACAATTTGAACTCTGTTAGCAATTTGAGCTCTGTTAACAACTCGACCTTTATTAATAATTTGACCCCTGTTAACAATTTGACCTCTGTTAACAATTTGACCACTGTTCACAATTTAACCACTGTTAACAATTTGAACTCTATTAGCAATTTGATCTCTATTAGCAATTTGACCTCTGTTGACAATTTGACGTCTGGTAGCAATTTGACCTCTGTTAACAATATCACCTTTGTTAGCAATTTGCCTCTGTTAGCAATTTGCCCTCTGTTAGCAATTTGATCTCTGTTAGCAATTTGATCTCTGTTAAAAATTAGAACTCTGTTAGCAATTTGATCTCTGTTAATAATTTGATCTCTGTTAACAATTTAACCTCTGTTAGTAATTTTACTTCTGTTAGCAATTTGCCCTCTGTTAGCAATTTGTCCTCTGTTAACAATTTGATCCCTGTTAGTGCCCTCTGTTAGCAATTTGTCCTCTGTTAACAATTTGATCTCTGTTAGCAATTTGATCTCTGTTAATATTTAGAACTCTGTTAGCAATTTGATCTCTGCTAACAATTTCACCTCTGTCAGCAATTTGCCCTCTATTAACAATTTAACCTCTGTTAGCAATTTGATCTCCGTTAACAGTTTCGTCCCGCAACAGTTGACACTGAATTGAGTGGGAAACACACCATTCTCCTTCTACGCCATAGAATTCTATTAAAAATTTGCAAATATCAATGGATGGGATGTTCCTGCTACTAGCAAGAACGCAAATTGCATACTTTTAGTCAGACACATAATTGCATAACACGAATTCAGCGTATTGGTACTTTTCAGCCAATCAGAGCGTCGCCCAATCGAAAAATCGCTGCGATTTTCCACACGAAAAGGGAAACCAACCAACCAACCAACATCAACGGCAGCAAACTAATTAAAATCAGTGTGTTCGTTCACCGCCTGAAAGTATGCCAATAAAATCAAGAGCAAGAGAAAAAGGCAATTACGTGAGCAGAAAAACAGTTGCATACTTTTTGGAGTGGCCAACATTTCAAGCGGTCTGTGCACTTTGCAGTTATGATGAGTGCAAGAAAAAACGTTTCAGTTATAAAAATGCGGCAATTAAAAACGCATCTGTTCGATTTTGTATAAGCCCCTACTTTAAGGGGTTTACTACCCCTTCCACCCCTCACAAACCACATTTACATGAAATACTCCCAAAGTATGCCACTTTCAGGAACCCCGTCAGCTGGTTAACGAGCGGATAATCTTATTTAAAGCAGCATCAGCGCCTGAAAGTATGCTATGCCAGGCAAATACATACCAAGTAGTGTAACTGAAAAGGTTCTGCACTCTTTTTCAGTCTACTAAGCACTTTACTCCGTGGCGTATTCGCTTTCGTTGCAATGAATTGACAACGATCGGAAAGTAAGCAGCCTGGGACTGCAGTGCACGCCACTCCATCTGTCTCGCACTGCCTGACACCGCAATCCGGAAGTGAAATTGCAATCTCAATGGCGTGCGGGCAACGTAAAGGACTTACAGCGTTCCAATGGACATTTTAGCAAATGTGCACCTTTGGCCTAGCTGCAGGTATGTATGGTATGTGCAGGAGCTGCCCGTGTGTAGTCGCGTGCAGCAGGAGTCCTTTAAAGAGCAGACTACGGAAATGTCTGCGAAAGTAATAATTAATGACTTTTGGTGAAGAAGCCGAGCAGCCGGAAAGCGTCCAACACAATAAGGTGCTGATAGTGACACATAAGACGAGACAGCCTAACGGAGAGTTCGAGTCAGGCAGAGTCAATGGACTTGCTGTGAAACTTAAATGGAGTCGAACTGCCATTAAGGAGGAATATGCAATGCAGAAGAGTAAAGTTCCCAAACCTTTAAGAGACACACGACAACAAACCGTGGACGAAATGGCAATGGCAAATGTGCCGAGCTGGACTGAATAGAGACGATGGCGCTACCGAAGGACATGGGGTAAAAGGCCAATTCCGACAAATATTTGTGAAACTTGGATACCAGACCATCACTCATGGAAACGCAGCAAACATACCTGAAGTGGAAGTGGCAATAATACTCCTAGTTCAGCCTAAAAGTGGGCTAACTTTTTGTACAGAGCTATGCTTGAAAATTGTATCAATTGATGCCGCCAAACAGGAGCCACATCGCATAAAATTACATCCTACTTTTTGGGTGCACCATTATCGAAAGAGATTAAACAAAAAAAGAGACTAAACGAGCCTTTTTTTCTTGCTATTCAATTAATTGGCCACTACCCGCTAAGGCTCCACTTAGGTTTCGATGGACAAAGCCCAATTAGCGTCCTTAATACCGCCTTCAATTCCTGCTTAGCACTGAACGGCTCCGGCTACGACTCCAAGGGATGGGTGATTCCACCAACCAGGCCAGGATTATTGTAGAGGCTCCATGACAAGTGCTTAGTTTATTTTAATACATAACCATGTCGATATATGAGCATTTGCTCAGTTTCTGGAATTGCAAACGCCCAAAAGCATGCAACAAAAAATTGCAGTAATTGGCAACGTAACGGAGAAGTGCATAAAATATGCTGAAGGTGAAATTTGTAATATTAAATGTGGTCTCCCGCCTCGTGGGCAAAGGACTTGCTGGCATGTGTGGCACTTTGAGCCAGACATCGATTGTCAAGTGGCGGCGAGGAAATAAAAGAAAAACCTGCAAAATACGAGACCATTAACAACACAGTCACACTGCACAGACACAACCCTACACACACACACACACACACACACACACACACACTCACTGGAACAAACTTCAAAACAAATTGCCAAGCATGCTCGATGGCTCTTTGCCAACAATTTGAGCCAAATGAAATCACATTGGCGCAGAGTTAAAAGCGAAATTAAATGTAACAAAAAATACACATTACCCTACACTAATACAAATACAAATACATCGACAAGCGCACCACTCAATCGAACACTCATGCACCCATACAGATGCAAAGCGGCAAAAAGGATTCCGATTTGACCACATATAAACGGAAATGTTTGCTTTAATTTGCAGAGTGGCAGACAAAGCGGTTAGATAAGAAGCACACGCACACACACAAACACACAGGAACTCACAGACGGGCACACAGACGGTCACACACACCCACACACACACACACACCCATGTACTCGTATACTCACATGAGAAATACCGGTCTCAAACAGACTCGTATTATTAATGCAGACAAGTTGCAACCATGTGGCTTTACCTTTCGAATCAACTGTCTCTGGGGGCAAGTGTCCTGTCAGAGGACGCAGCAGATGCCATGGCCGGTGGGCATAATGCCATGAAATGTGTCACCACAGCGCTTGTCAGGCTATCGACGGTAGAACAATTTCTGTAAGTATGCAAGTAGCGGCAGTTGACATCGGCGCTGGGTTTAAAATAAAAATCCACGGGGGTGAAATTCCATTGAAAAGTAGAATTGAACTGAATTGTGAAGGACCAACAGTACTCTTATGGCGCAGGGAAGCGGCGACTGAACATGTATGAATGGGTTTGCTGGCTTAACATAATTCATTGCGATTATAGCCGACGAGGAGTATAGAGGTGAGCGAAAACGTTTGACCATGTCCTTAGAAGAATGCTTAAAACAGAGACTCAAAGATAGCAACCTCCCCTTGATGGTTCAATGCTTGTCATGGGTCCAAGTGGGGGACCATGGGATCTATTTGTGTGTTGAATCAAATACGAGTATGCGGCAACATGATTGAAATTTTAGAAGAGTACATGAGTGGCTTTTGACCGAAGTGGGTTCATGGATGGTTGATTTAAGAATCGTGGAAGTAGTCAAGCTATCATCGTGTAATACCACGTCACAGCTCCTATCTATAATAAAAAGCATTGCATGCTATTGCGTCGCATGTCTGGAGAAAGACCAGGACAGCTCAGAATAGTTTCTCTGCACTTGTCCTGCCTTTACCAGAATGAGGAGGGGCATATTAGTGTCAATGTTTTGGAAATGGATAATGCACTTCCCTTATCCCTGGACAGACTTCTGCGATTCTTAAAAGGGGCAACTTACACCTTCTCAATGATAAGGGCATCACAATAGATCTTTCAGGTCGCAGTGTATAATGTATAACACCCTAAAATATATCTTATCTTATCTTACACCTTCTCAAACTTCTTTGACTATTTTAAGAATCTCAGTAGTTTGAGAAGGTGTAACTTCCCTTTCGCAATTCTCTACCTCCCCCCAGATATTTCCAGGCTTATAGTACATGGGGCATCAATGCCTGATTGCTTGGATACCTTCTTCTTCAGCGGTTCTATTCTATTATGTTCTATTCTAGTCTAAGTCCTTCAGCAGGATTACTGCCTTAGGAAAACAAGGGGGTAAGGCTAACAGAGCACATAAGAGTTGACTTCGCCAGAGTCTGTACAATTGGTCCGATGTATGGGGAAGTGATAATGTACATTCCTTATTGCTGTACGGACTTCTGAGATTCATAGAAGAGTCAAAGAAAATTGAAAAGTTGTAACTTCCCTGTAACTCCCCCTTCTTCTAAATATTTCCAGACCTATAGAAATCAATACCTGAGTGGTTGCAGACCTCCTTCTACGGCGGTTCTCCGGCCTACTCCACTTCTATTTTCTATCTATCTATAATTGAACTCAGTAGACCCGAGCTTCATGAAGCTATGAAATGGCCACAAGGATTAAAGATGAAAAATAGGATTTTTTCGCAAAATTTGATGGTCCTGTGTGCCTGTTCAACACTCACAAAGAACTCTTTCAGTCATTTGTGCATTTTACAGTGTTTTCAAGTACCCTTTGTGGAATTTGAAGCATTTTTGAAATTTGTAGCATACTTTCAGGCATACAAGTGCCGCTTTTTTAACCCAGTTGAGCATTTTTGCCGGATTTTTATGTTGAATGCCAACTGTAATTAAAAGAAAATTGTTTACTTGCAACAAAATTGCAACTACAACAACAATATCAACAACAACATTACCAACAACAACAACAACAATATCAACAACAACAACAAACACGACACACAATGCATTCAATTGGAGCAGAATTGATATCAATTCAACTGGACCGCATCACTTGACCTGCGTCGGCAAGCCATGCTTTTTTTATGTGTTCTTTTCTGTTGCCTTTCAGTCAACATTTGAGCAGCCACAGAGTTTTTTTATTATTTATATCTGCTGCGGAGGAAGGGGCCCCACAAAAACAGAGAGCGTGTTTGTTGGGAGTGAAGTTTGCATGCGTGCGTGCGAGTGCGCGTGTGTGAGTGCCCGGCAGCCGTTCTGACGGGACACAACTCATAGTTTTAATTTTTTGTCGTTTTTTTTTTTTCAATTATTTAAATATCTTTTTGTTTCCTTTCCGCCAGTGAGGGGTCAGTCCGCGCGGGCACGCAGCACAAAATGAAAAGAATGCAGAATTAATCAAGGCAATGAATAAGTAAAAAAATTCGAACGGACCGCGGAGATGGTGGAAACGTTCATTTAAAAACCTCGGCATACATGAATAAAAATACTGAAAATTGCAGTTTGATAGGAGCAACTCAACAAAGCTGCACAGAGCGTACTCTGCGGACACTTACGTGAAATACAGGGTGCGGTAGTAGTCAACTTCGATAAACACTCACCTGAAACGATAGAAAAAGGAGAATCAAATTAGAAAAAAAGCAATTTGAATATAAAAATAATTTTATTATTATTTTAATAAATTTTTAGCCTTGCCTCATAATTAATTATGTCTGCAAGGGGTTGGGGGAGTGAGTACTAGCTACTAAGGGCAAAGAGATTTAGAAAGAAGCATTTTTTGGTACCAAGGTAGGGACAGCATTCGAACCATTCGAACCCCCAAGAGTGAGTCTAGGATGTTTCCACTACGAAGGTCGGCACAAAAATTTTAATTCAAATAAATTGTAAAGAAAATTTGTGTAACTTAAATCATCAGTGCATACATTTGGGAGCGCTTGAAAGTATGCTCCACGTTGTGAGCCAGTTTGCATACTGGGAACCAAGTGGCATGGATATGAGAAGCGTGTAGCATACTTACAGGAGCGAACCAATAAACGAACCATTTACAATGAACCGAAGATGTAGTTCGAGGTTATTATAAAAATGCTGAAAATTCAGAAGATCATGTTCGTCTTAGTGGAAAAGATTGAGAAATGATTCCTGCGACCATGTACGCAAGGTCAGAAAAATAATGAATTTTTTTTTATTTTTGAAATTATTATTATTGTTGTTATAATTATCATTATTGTTATAATGATCATTATTGTTGTTATAATTATAATTATTTTTGTTATAATTATAATTATTGTTGTCATAATTATCATTATTGTTGTTATAATTATCATTATTGTGGTTATAATTATCATTATTGTTGTTATAATTATAATTATTTTTGTTATAATGATCATTATTGTTGTTATAATTATCATTATTGTTGCCATAATTATCATTATTGTTATAATGATCATTATTGTTGTAATATTATAAATATTGTTGTCATAATTATCATTATTGTTGTTATAATTATCATTATTGTTATAATTATCATTATTGTAGTTATAATTATCATTATTGTGGTTATAATTATCATTATTGTTGTTATAATTGTCATTATTGTTGTTATAATTATCATTATTGTTGTTATAATTATCATTATTGTTGTTATAATTATCATTATTGTTATAATGATCGTTATTGTTGTTATTATTATCATTATTGTAGTTATAATTATCATTATTATTGTAATAATTATTATTATTGTAATAATTATCATTATTGTTGTCATAATTATCATTATTGTTGTTATAATTACCATTATTGCTGTTATAATGATCATTATTGATGTTATAATTATCATTATTGTTATAATTATCATTATTGTAGTTATAATTATCATTATTGTGGTTATACTTATCATAATTGTTGTTATAATTATCATTATTGTTGTTATAATTATCATTATTGTTGTTATAATTATCATTATTGTTATAATGATCGTTATTGTTGTTATTATTATCATTATTGTAGTTATAATTATCATTATTATTGTTATAATTATCATTATTGTTGTTATAATTATCATTATTGTGGTTATAATTATCATTATTGTCGTTATAATTATCATTATTGTTGTTATAATTACCATTATTGCTGTTATAATGATCATTATTGATGTTATAATTATCATTATTGTTATAATTATCATTATTGTAGTTATAATTATCATTATTGTTGTTATAATTATCATTATTGTTATAATTATCATTATTGTTGTTATAATTATCATTATTGCTGTCATAATTACCATTATTATTGTTATAATTATCATTGATGTTGTCATAATTATCATTATTATTGTTATAATTATCATTATTGTTATAATGATCATTATTGTTGTCATAATTATCATTATTGTTGTCATAATTACCATTACTGTTGTTATAACTATAATTATTTCTGTCATAATTATCATTATTGTTGCTTTAATTATCATTAGGCGTGTTCGATTCGTAACTTGTATCGAGCTCGTATCGAGTTGTGCGTATAAAAAAGCACACGAGTAAGTGGAAAACTTGGCAGCACCGTTTCAAAAAAATCCCAGGCAAATTTTCATGGGTAGTTTTTATTCTCGTCTCAAGCAAGAGTTCAATTTGGAAGCACCTTCTATCGAGGATAGAAAAACTCGCTCGTTTCATCCGAGCATAATTTACTTGATAACTGTTTCCATACAAAAGTCTGTCCTATACTCGATAAAGTGGCGAATCGAATACGCCTCTTACTACTGACTGACGTCATAATAAATGAATGAACACAAGGATTTGTGATAGAGGCCTCCGACTCAAGGAGAAAGCTGAAAGGGAAGACCTGTCCTGGGTGAAATTCGCACACAAAACCCCACAATAGAAAGACTGCCATGATTACTGCCGTGCCATGTGGGACCAACCCACATTCATTGTCAACAATTTTCATTTTTCCGTAGATTCATAATTGTTTGCCTGTCAATTTAATGATTTAAACCACTGTTTTCAAGTAATTTTCGTTAACAGTGAAAAATCAATCGAATAATAATGTGAAAATAAATGAAAAAATTAATTATTTATTTAAGAAAAAAAAACCGAGTAATTTGCACAAAAAGTACCCGCAAATTGATTGCAATTGTTGTACGCATGCGCACGCGCACTTAACTGAAAACAACAATAAACCACTGCAATAACACGATAACAACAAGAACAACAACACCAACAACAGCACCAACAACAACAATAAAACCAACAACACCAATAAATAAATAATTAAGTCAGTAATAAATCAGAAATTGAATTTTCCTCTCTGTTAATTGAATGGCTGGGTGGGTATGGGGATGGTGGATGGATGGGAGGGGGATGCACATGCGTTGAAAAAATAATGGAAAATAAATAGATTGTAATTGCGCATTGTTAACAATGCACCGCACCACACCGCACAGCGCCGCACCGCTTCGGGAGCAGCAAATTATCTTAGGCAGCGTTGTAGAAAACACGGTCACAAATAAAGCTCACCGACGGGGCCCAACGAGAAAAGTCGTGTTCAATCGGTAGAAGTTTTAATTGATGAACAGAATAACAACAACAACATCTACAATACCAACACCAACAACAACAACAACAACATCTACAATGGGAGTGGATAATGTGCAACCAACATCCTAAGAGAAAGCATACAAGATAGTGGAGAGCGCACGGAGACCACCCCAACCAAGCCTGTGGAGGCCGAAGGCCAGGCAGCTTTCATGGAGGGGCCCACGTTGAACTCCGCCTAGACTGAAGGAGAACTGAAACAGAGACGGAGACCGAGGCCGAGACCGAGCGATCGCAGGACCAAATGTCAATTGCCTACAGAGCTGAAGAGACTGCAGCAAGTTTGGCATTGTTCACTGGAAATCAGCAATTGGATCTATTGAAATTGACTGCGAACACAGACTCCTGACGTTCGGCAATTAAAGAGCCGCAGTAATATAGCCTCGGTGCTTTGGAAACTCAATTGCTGAAGATCAGATCAATATCTTTATGTGGAAGGTCATAACATTGTTTGCTAAATTACAGAAAATTACAGAAAATCTTTCAATTAGCTTATATTCAGAAAACGAAACAGAGCTGAGGTTAAAGTTCGCAACTTAATAATGCCAATGCTCGTTCGGAAATCAATAATTATAATTACTGATATCCAGATAACTAAAGCAAACTCTTCAACTTCTCAACCGCAGTGAGTAAATTTCTGAAATTTTGCTTTTTCTTTGGAGTATTCATTGCAAGAATTCAATTTCTGAAATTCAGTTCTACAAATAATGCTGATATTCCGACATGAAATCAATTCTTCAGGGTCTAAAAATAATCAATTAATCAGTTCTTCAGGGTCTAAAAATAATCAATTGATTTATTAAAATCAAGTAATTCCTTTGCTGAAATCTACGACCACCAAATCAAGCTCTGAAATTAAGTAATTGAATTGCTGATGCAGAGAACAGCACCTTTTCAATTAACTTAGAATCAGTAGGAAAATTTTGAAAATTCAGTACTATGCTTGTGGAAATCAGTACAACAATTACTGATATTCAGAAATTTCAAATCCATAGTTCAGTGTCTCAAAATCAGCAATCGATTTTTTTGTTTTTTAATTTGCTGTAATCAATGCAATTAATTTCTCCAATCAAGTAATTTCTATTTAAATAAAATGTGTCCTTTTATTCACTTATTTAAGGATACAATTTTGAAATTCAGAAATTTGATTGGAAAATTGACACATTTTCTGAAATTAAGTACAGAAGTCAATTGTTGATATGCAGAAATCCAAGTACAGACCTCTCCCATTTTATAAAGCAAGTATTGAAATTGAATACTGCGTTGACAACTTTTTTTGATACGAGCAAATTTAAAATCAGTTCTTCCATGTTTTTAAATCAGTAATTGAATATTAAGTAATTGAGTACTTTGACATGAAATAATTGTCTGAACATTTCCACTTCACTTCACGACAATGCGGGTAGTTTCTTGAGGTGGCATTTCGAATGAACTTCTGAGCCTTCATCCAGACTTCAGAGAAGGGGGACCGGCTTCCATGAAATAATTGTCTGAACATTTCCACTTCACTTCACGATAATACGGGTAGTTTCTTGAGGTGGCATTTCGAATGAACTTCTGAGCCTTCATCCAGACTTCAGAGAAGGAGGACCGGCTTCACTTCACGACAATGCGGGTAGTTTCTTGAGGTGGCATTTCGAATGAACTTCTGAGCCTTCATCCAGACTTCAGAGAAGGAGGACCGGCTTCACTTCACGACAATGCGGGTAGTTTCTTGAGGGGGCATTTCGAATGAACTTCTGAGCCTTCATCCAGACTTCAGAGAAGGAGGACCGGCTTCACTTCACGACAATGCGGGTAGTTTCTTGAGGCGGCATTTCGAATGAACTTCTGAGCCTTCATCCAGACTTCAGAGAAGGGGGACCGGCTTCACTTCACGACAATGCGGGTAGTTTCTTGAGGCGGCATTACGAATGAACTTCTGAGCCTTCATCCAGACTTCAGAGAAGGGGGACCGGCTTTCATGAAATAATTGTCTGAACATTTCCACTTCACTTCACGACAATGCGGGTAGTTTCTTGAGGTGGCATTTCGAATGAACTTCTGAGCCTTCATCCAGACTTCAGAGAAGGGGGACCGGCTTCCATGAAATAATTGTCTGAACATTTCCACTTCACTTCACGACAATGCGGGTAGTTTCTTGAGGTGGCATTTCGAATGAACTTCTGAGCCTTCATCCAGACTTCAGAGAAGGAGGACCGGCTTCACTTCACGACAATGCGGGTAGTTTCTTGAGGTGGCATTTCGAATGAACTTCTGAGCCTTCATCCAGACTTCAGAGAAGGAGGACCGGCTTCACTTCACGACAATGCGGGTAGTTTCTTGAGGGGGCATTTCGAATGAACTTCTGAGCCTTCATCCAGACTTCAGAGAAGGAGGACCGGCTTCACTTCACGACAATGCGGGTAGTTTCTTGAGGCGGCATTTCGAATGAACTTCTGAGCCTTCATCCAGACTTCAGAGAAGGGGGACCGGCTTTCATGAAATAATTGTCTGAACATTTCCACTTCACTTCACGACAATGCGGGTAGTTTCTTGAGGTGGCATTTCGAATGAACTTCTGAGCCTTCATCCAGACTTCAGAGAAGGGGGACCGGCTTCCATGAAATAATTGTCTGAACATTTCCACTTCACTTCACGATAATGCGGGTAGTTTCTTGAGGTGGCATTTCGAATGAACTTCTGAGCCTTCATCCAGACTTCAGAGAAGGAGGACCGGCTTCACTTCACGACAATGCGGGTAGTTTCTTGAGGTGGCATTTCGAATGAACTTCTGAGCCTTCATCCAGACTTCAGAGAAGGAGGACCGGCTTCACTTCACGACAATGCGGGTAGTTTCTTGAGGGGGCATTTCGAATGAACTTCTGAGCCTTCATCCAGACTTCAGAGAAGGAGGACCGGCTTCACTTCACGACAATGCGGGTAGTTTCTTGAGGCGGCATTTCGAATGAACTTCTGAGCCTTCATCCAGACTTCAGAGAAGGGGGACCGGCTTCACTTCACGACAATGCGGGTAGTTTCTTGAGGCGGCATTACGAATGAACTTCTGAGCCTTCATCCAGACTTCAGAGAAGGGGGACCGGCTTTCATGAAATAATTGTCTGAACATTTCCACTTCACTTCACGACAATGCGGGTAGTTTCTTGAGGTGGCATTTCGAATGAACTTCTGAGCCTTCATCCAGACTTCAGAGAAGGGGGACCGGCTTCCATGAAATAATTGTCTGAACATTTCCACTTCACTTCACGATAATGCGGGTAGTTTCTTGAGGTGGCATTTCGAATGAACTTCTGAGCCTTCATCCAGACTTCAGAGAAGGAGGACCGGCTTCACTTCACGACAATGCGGGTAGTTTCTTGAGGTGGCATTTCGAATGAACTTCTGAGCCTTCATCCAGACTTCAGAGAAGGAGGACCGGCTTCACTTCACGACAATGCGGGTAGTTTCTTGAGGGGGCATTTCGAATGAACTTCTGAGCCTTCATCCAGACTTCAGAGAAGGAGGACCGGCTTCACTTCACGACAATGCGGGTAGTTTCTTGAGGCGGCATTTCGAATGAACTTCTGAGCCTTCATCCAGACTTCAGAGAAGGGGGACCGGCTTCACTTCACGACAATGCGGGTAGTTTCTTGAGGCGGCATTACGAATGAACTTCTGAGCCTTCATCCAGACTTCAGAGAAGGGGGACCGGCTTTCATGAAATAATTGTCTGAACATTTCCACTTCACTTCACGACAATGCGGGTAGTTTCTTGAGGTGGCATTTCGAATGAACTTCTGAGCCTTCATCCAGACTTCAGAGAAGGGGGACCGGCTTCCATGAAATAATTGTCTGAACATTTCCACTTCACTTCACGATAATGCGGGTAGTTTCTTGAGGTGGCATTTCGAATGAACTTCTGAGCCTTCATCCAGACTTCAGAGAAGGAGGACCGGCTTCACTTCACGACAATGCGGGTAGTTTCTTGAGGTGGCATTTCGAATGAACTTCTGAGCCTTCATCCAGACTTCAGAGAAGGAGGACCGGCTTCACTTCACGACAATGCGGGTAGTTTCTTGAGGGGGCATTTCGAATGAACTTCTGAGCCTTCATCCAGACTTCAGAGAAGGAGGACCGGCTTCACTTCACGACAATGCGGGTAGTTTCTTGAGGCGGCATTTCGAATGAACTTCTGAGCCTTCATCCAGACTTCAGAGAAGGGGGACCGGCTTCACTTCACGACAATGCGGGTAGTTTCTTGAGGCGGCATTACGAATGAACTTCTGAGCCTTCATCCAGACTTCAGAGAAGGGGGACCGGCTTTCATGAAATAATTGTCTGAACATTTCCACTTCACTTCACGACAATGCGGATAGTTTCTTGAGGTGGCATTTCGAATGAACTTCTGAGCCTTCATCCAGACTTCAGAGAAGGAGGACCGGTTTCACTTCACGACAATGTGGGTAGTTTCTTGAGGTGGCATTTCGAATGAACTTCTGAGCCTTCATCCAGACTTCAGAGAAGGAGGACCGGCTTCACTTCACGACAATGCGGGTAGTTTCTTGAGGCGGCATTTCGAATGAACTTCTGAGCCTTGATCCAGACTTCAGAGAAGGGGGACCGGCTTCACTTCACGACAATGCGGGTAGTTTCTTGAGGCGGCATTACGAATGAACTTCTGAGCCTTCATCCAGACTTCAGAGAAGGGGGACCGGCTTTCCATCTAAAGTCTGGCGAAAGTCTGGGCCCTGCACCTTCTAACTCACTGCTCCCTGCACTGTCACGCTTCATTACCAGCTATTCCCACTCCAGCCAGGCACTTAGCATCGGTTAATCGGCTCTTCAAAGACGCGCCGTGAAACGCGTCAGCCTTACAGGGCGGTTCGCATACCGGTCCAAATGCAACCCGCGCGCGCTTTCCCCACATTCACGAAATTAAACGCAAATTTGAAGTGCACGCCTGGCATACGACGAGTATTTAATTATTCTCTCAAACACGGTGATTATTTTTATTAGGAGAAAAAATTCAAAATACTCGTAATAAAAGCACAAAAATGCGAGAAAAAATGCAAATAAAAACTACTTTGCATATTTGAACTGTGCGCAGCCAGCGAGCCAGCCACGTACCGAGGCACGCCGCGCGAAACGGAAATCGCGCAATTTGCACAAATTGCGAGATATCAGCTGAATTCATCACTTGTGGCCCACATCACACTGGCTCGAACACATCATCATCATCATCATCATAATAGAAATCCCAAAATCACTTCGCAAATGAGAAGCGCACTCCCCTAAAACGGCACACAGGCATGTGGGCTCACACTTGAAGCGCAGGTGGTGGTCGGTCGGAGGGATGCCGCAAAGGCAGGGGCGGGGTTGTCAGTATACCCGACTCAGTGCCACGGCAGTGCCTGAGTGGTAATTTATCATGCACTGAACTAATCGTAGAGCCGAGCCACTGGAACGACCTGAGCTGCTCGAGTATTTTGAACAGCCCCCGCCAACCCTCTGCACAATTGACGCAGCTTCGCTACACCGAGATCCCCAATCCAATAGATCGGCGGAGCCAGTTTCACACAGCTCTGAAAAAGTAAGCTCTGTGGATGCCCACAATTAAAGGCAAATTCGTGCTCTTTGGCACTTTTGACAGACGACCAGTGGACACGGATCTGAGATGGCTTCTAAAGGCAGTCGCAATATTTTTGCTTATTCTAGCTGAAAAGCTGCGAAGTGCAGTCAGTGAGACTTTATTTAGTTTCACGCATTATGAACTCAAAGAGTTGCAGTCCTTTAAGGTGCTGTCCTTTAAGATGCAGTCCTTTAAGGTGCTGTCCTTTGCCGTGCCCCCCCCCCCCCCCTTTCTAGGCGAATACACCGAATTGTGGTTTATTCTTTCTCAATGTTCTCTTTCGAGTATATAAAAGGAGAACTTCAATGCACTGGCAGGCATTTCCAGGGAAAGCAAGTGGCAACAATCAATGCGGGAGAGAAATTGAACGATCTTCCAATTACTGCACGGATTGCAACTGACTCCCAGGATGTCCAGGATGACTGAAGGGATTACAAATGAATTCAAATGGAGGGCAGTCGAATTGATTCAAATGATTTCGATTCACTCAGTGTGGCAAACGAAATTGTAGTCGACTGTGTGAATGAGTCAGTGACGTCACAAGTGAATTTGTCTCGCTTTTACACACACATACACACAGTCATTTGGCAATTTCATCACTTACATAAGTGTAGGGTACACACTAAGAGCAAGAATACCGCAGACAAACCGCCAACTTGTTGTTTGAGCACACCTATCGCCGTATCTGGCGGATTTGCTTTATCTGTTAAGAGACAATTTGCCTCGGCGACACATTGCACAAATATTTGTATGGAAGGTGTGGCCCCGTAGAATCACTTCGGCACACACACACACACACACACATATATGCACAATCATAAACACATTCATATGCACACTCATATAAACACACCAATCAAGTGCATTACAAGCTGAAATCGTTCGGAGGTGTAAAAAAGCTGAATTTGATTCGTTGGCTTAATCAAGGATCAAATTTCTTATTCCGCAATATTAATTGCAACAGTGGTTCAGCAAAAAGTCCGCATACTTTCTTGTTCACATTACGTACTTGTGTGTACTTTGTGGGGAGCGGAAGAGCAGCAGGAGTGTACCGCGTACGGGAGTGTACCGCGAACGGGAGTGTACCGCGTACGGGAGTGTACCGCATTTCGCACATTAAGCACACGCGTACAATTATCTGCCACTTAAGTGTGTGAAACCTCGGAAGTAATTAACAGTTTTATGCAATTAAGATGAAAGTTAAATCGCCACGTGCACACAGGCACACAGTCAAGTGGTGCGCCCACACTCACCAACAATAGCCTGAAGCAGTAGTTATGCCGTAAGCGCTGCCTGGAGTGGAGCACTTGCATGTAAGTGCCGCAAGGGAGACCAGCTCCCTGTGATTGACCACGGGAGAGCTCTGGCAGTCCCGAAAGCGAACTGATACGTTTCTGGTGGGTGGGACGCAAGCCCACAAATGAAACACTAGAAAAGGTTCGTCAACATTGGGGTCCTCAACACATCATTTCATGGATCGTACACGCAAAGTAAAACTCCAATTTGAAGCCAAATAAGTAGGTTATATATGCGCGCGTGTGTGTGTGTGGGTAATTCGTATGCAGCTGATATCGCTAATCTTATCATGTGATCGAACCCGGCGGCCGTAAGCAAAACGCCTGAAATGTTATCGTCTTTGGCTGGGGAAGAGTCAGTCAATTAGGCTCGCACCATCGCAAGCACTTCAAGAACTCAACATAAATTCCACAAAATAATCCGAAATAAAATGAACAAATTGCACAATTGACGAAAAATATAAAAAATTTGTTTAAATACACAAAAAAAAAACAATAAACATATTTTTATATGCACAAGGTAGGTAGGACGCCAAAGAGGCACATTTAGGCCATGATTGACCCTTTGAGATACCGCATGAGACGCAGGTCCCACTTCCAGCCACTTGGAGCCTTTTATGAAGCAGTTGATGGAGCTTCTTTTCTTACAAGTCCAGCCACTTGGAGCCTTTAATGAAGCAGTTGATGGAGCTTCTTTTCTTAAAAGTCCAGCCACTTGGAGCCTTTTATGAAGCAGTTGATGGAGCTTCTTTTCCTACAAGTCCAGCCACTTGGAGCCTTTTATGAAGCAGTTGATGGAGCTTCTTTTCTTACAAGTCCAGCCACTTGGAGCCTTTTATGAAGCAGTTGATGGAGCTTATTTCCTCGTTTGGAATGTTTCCCAGAGAGTCCAGAAAGTAGTCACCCAAGAAAGTGTATATCCTTTGGACAGCGCTGAACACATGCATACCAAGTGTTCAATGAAACTCCTGCAGAAGTCGTTTGAGACTATCCCCAAGCTACTGCCATGAGTACCCAGGGTCCAGTTAGGACACTTCTGCCAGTGCCTATACTTTGTCTATTTAGAGATATTATATTTCTTGAGCTCTTGAAATTTCCGAGGTGTTCGTTTCGCCGCTCCATATGGGGAATGGGATGAACAACTTCTGTGGGAGTGGTTGTTTGCCTCGAAAAGGGCTGAACAAACAATTCGTATACAAAAGTAATAGAAAAATAATTATGCCAAAACCAACAACAACAACAACATGGCAGAATGCTCAATAGAAGCGAGAATGCAATTGGCACCTGTTAAACAAATTACACAGCGATATTTGCCAATACACAAATGCCAGGAAAGTTGTGTTCCGAAGTGGTTGTTTTTCTCCTGCTGTTGTTGTTGGTGTTGTTGTTTCTGTTGTTGTTTCTGTTGTTGTTTCTGTTGCTGTTGCTGCTATTTTTGTTATTGTTTTTGTTATTATTGCTGTTGCTGTTGCTTTACTGACTATTCCTGCGGTTTGGATTTGGAACACCGTCACCGTAGAATCAGTCGCACTCGTGCTCGTATCAGGAACTTACAATGACAACAATAAAAACAACAACAAAAACAAACAAAACATAAAACGAAAACAAAATACTCACAGTGAGAAACGATACCTATTAAATTACTAAATATGCAAGAGAAGCCAACAACAACGACACAAAACAACAACACTGCCAAGAATGCTAACAAAGAGGAACAACTCACGCGCTCATAGAATGTAAACAAAATATTACTCGTATTATTTAATCAGTCATATAATCTACCCCAGTCGTGTAAACAAAGTACGGAGAGCTTCCCACTGACCACCACCTCAGTGAACGCCAGTGGGCAGGGACCGGAGTGAGGGAGGGAGGGTAGGCAAGAGCGGCCGGACAAGTTAACAAGAAGACGTACTTAACGTGCGATACAAATTGGCTCGGCTCAGATTCCGAGTCCGATTCCGTCTGCATTTCGTTAACCTCGACGTGCTTGGTTCAGGAAATTGGGTGAAAGTGTTTCGGTTGTTCATATCTTTATTTATTTTATGTTATTTTATGTTTTGAATTGTTTCTTATTTCTCTTTCGTTGAAATGAAGTCTTCAATTTGACAGTTTGATGGAAGCTCGTGCGGAAGGGGGCTGCACAAGATCGCCATGTGGGGACTGCATGAGACGAATGATGGTATGTGATGTAAGTGCAGTTTGTCGCCAGTATCGGTTTTATCATGCCTGTGAAGATGAAAATTATATTCACGGTATTCAGCGGCGGGAGCGCAGAAAGTGCAACAAACAAAGCCAAAGCAAATTGTTTATGCCAAATACAGTGATTGGCTACTTACAAGCACTTTAGACAGAGCCAGGAGTTTATGGTGTTCACCGACTCTCTCTGGGACCCACATACACTCTAGACAGAGCCAGGAGTTTATGGTGTTCACCGACTCTCTCTGGGACCTACATACACTCTAGACAGAGCCAGGAGTTTATGGTGTTCACCGACTCTCTTTGGGACCCACATACACTCTAGACAGAGCCAGGAGTTTATGGTGTTCACCGACTCTCTCTGGGACCCACATACACTCTAGACAGAGCCAGGAGTTTATGGTGTTCACCCACTCTCTCTGGGACCTACATACACTCTAGACAGAGCCCGGAGGAACACAATGGAACAAACACAGTCAAAGTTCAAGTTACGGAGGCCATTGTACGACTGCGAATAGTGCCAGTCACGGTGGAAACAGAACAGATGTGGAGATACGAGTAGAGAAGGAAGAATGGCTGCCATGACTCGCAAGGAATAAATGCACCCATGCAAGTCTGTAGTATTGAGTAGGTTTCTTGAAGAAGTGAACAGAGCAATTGGACCAACCAACAATGGCCGTGAAGTTGCCTTTTAGGAAAATTAAATAATGTTTAAATTCAGTGAAATTTGGGGAACAAAGCAGTCCTTTGAATTTGTGTGTGGGTACTCGTATTTCCCGCGTCAAGCAGGTTGTTCCCTTGACGGGACATGAAAAAATCTCCATTAAGGGTGTGGGGGGATAACACATCGTTCAATGAACGGCATACCAAGCACTGCTACACAAACAATGGAAACATTGAAATAAAATAAAATGTCTCATCCGGGAAATATCGAAAGCGTTGAAAAATTGATTTCCCGTTTGCTCCGAATCATTGAAGAGACAAAATACTCATAGTTCTCCATTCGATACCGATGTGTTTGTTGTCATTGCTTTGTTTGTTATCGATGTTGTTGTTATTCTAGTGGTGATGGTGGTGATGGTGGTGTTGGTGGTGTTGGATGTGTTGGTGGTGTTGGATGTGGGGTTGGTGGTGTTGATGGTATTGGATGTGTTGGATGTGTTGGTGGTGTTGGTGGTGTTGGTGGTGTTGCTGGTGTTGGTGGTGTTGGATGTGTTGGAAGTGGGGCTGGTGGCGGTGTTGGATGCGGGGTGGTGGTTATAGTGCCGCTGTGGTACGTGCCATTGAAGCCATTCCATTTAAGTGGAGAGTGTCAAACTGAATTGATTGAAATCGAAATACAGGCAACGAAGTGGTAAGCACTGAAATAGTTGAGGCCAACGGAAATATGGTAACAAATGACAAATGTGCGGACGAGATAGGAAACAGAGATTGAATTGGCAACGAAATGTGTGGAATGAATTAAAGGCCGAGTATCCCAGAACACCCCCTCAGTAAGTGGAAAACATATAACCGAGGATTCCGTAGCGAAAAAGGAAAATCACAGGCACGGGTACAGTAAAAAGTACACTGGGCAAACTCTGTTGGCAAAACCAGCTCCCATTTTAGGAAGTCACCCAGAATTCTGCGCAGCCTCATTCCAGAGATATCAATTGATACGAATGAGAACGTTAAATAATGCGGGTAATCCGGATAAATGTTAAGTCGAAACAAAGAAGAATTGTGCTTATAAGAAATTTCCAATATTTTAAAGGCTTTGCAGTTATAATTTTATCTTACTTTATATAACAAATACCCGCGGATCGGACAGAATTCACACTTAATCAGTGCAATAATGGAATAAGTGGCAAACTCACTGGAACACGGTCACAACTGACAGTTGAAGTCAACAAAGTAAACAAAAAGCGAATAAAAAAGTAGCGAGACAAGTGCAATAATTTATTACATCCTTTTGCAGACCTTTGCCGTATTGTGGGCTCACATGCAACTAAACGAAATGGAAAGGAAGGGAAGGAGAGGAAAGAAAACAGACAACACCATGGCCATTCTTGCTGGAAATGGCAATTACGCGTGATTTATCATTTGACAAACAATTGAAATTGAAATGAAATATTCATGCCCTTTCCGCCTCCACGCCAGCCTGACAGTCTCTTCTGCTGCCTGCCTGTCTGTCAGTCTGTCAATCAGTCTGTCTATCTTCGTGCCTGTCGGTGTGTGTGTCCATCCTGCACACCTTCTGCGGGTAGGAGAACTCTCACTGCTACTTTGATTTCTTCTTCACGGCACTACGCAGCACAAATCTGATTGCACTTCTCCGCCGTGCGGATTTGATAAAAGCTTATTGAATGTTGATGGCTGCAGCGGATAAGCCGGCATTTAATACCGACGGCGCCAGATAATAAGCACTCTTTGACGCCATTTACTCAACCCGACGCTGGGCAAACGAATATCAGGCAAGCGGGAGCGGAACTGAAGCAGCTGAAGACCAGCTTAAGGCTGGCAGAGAATTTGCATATCAAACACACAACTGAGCATTACGTATATTAAGCAGTCTGTGCTCGTATTGTATAAGCAGCAAGACTATCACTGTGAACAGGTAGCCTTCACTTTGCTCTACAATTACGAGTACGCTACACACCAGAGTCAAAGACAATAATTTCAAGAATTTTAGAACACAGCTGCACTCACGCAAAGACGAATGAGTGGAAATGCTCGATTCAAAGCAGCAAATTTCCCATGAACGCATTATCGAAACAGACTTATTCCTAATAGGAATAATGTAACACAATCGGCTTCAGTGCTATCACCAGCATGAGGCGAGTTGAGCCTGCAATTTCAGGAAATCCATTATTCGTTTATTGTTAATTAATTAAATGAAATAAGCAGATTACATGAGAATAGATGCGGGGCGTATGAGCAACACTGAAAATAGCAAAGCGAGGCAGGCGTAGTAGCAAATAGTAGGGCAGGGCATGGTTGCCTGGCTGAGTATAGTCAAGTAAGGCAGGGGGCAGGCAGACACTGCGACGGCAAACCTGAGAAGGCGCCAAATTGCTGCTGAAGAAAGAACCTCTGTAAGAAAGAGCCATAGTAAGCACAGCTGAGGACTTCGACTAGGCAAGCAAAATTAAAGGATTTGAATACGTAGAACAGTAGGCGAATGTGCGACACTTCTAGTAGTGCAGACAGAGATGTAAGCGAATGCAATCATCAGCGTGATTTACAAAAGGCCTGAAGTCTTTAGTTCCTCTTTGACACCTGATTGTATTGATTGGTAATTCAATGTATCAACTTTAATCTCATTAAAGTGAGTTGCTATCAAGGGAATGCGGAAATTGACCCACAACCCAAGTAAGACGCATAAACGATGTAATGACTTCGGAAATCATGATAAAAATGCAAGAAATCTTTTCAATGAACTTCTGATGGACTCAGCTGACGGACCTCCTTTAGATCCAATAGCTCTTTGGTTACGTAGTCTTCACACCAATCAATTGCGAGGGTTCTCAGTTTCATCACATTGTCCCTTGTTCCTTCATTGACTTCCTGCACTGACTTTCTTCACTGAGCTCCTTCATTCCAGTCCTGCACTGACATTGTTTACTGACTTCCTGCATTGACTGCTTTCATTGATATCCTGCACCGAATCTCTTCACTCACTTCCTTCATTGCAGTCCTCCACTTACTTTTTTCACTAACTTCTATCATTCAATTCCTTCCTTCAATGACCTCCCGCACTGACTTTCTTTACTGTCTTCCTGCACTGATTTTCTCCACTGAGTTCCTTTATTGACTTCCTGCACTGAGTTTCTGCACTGACTTTCTACACTGACTGCCTGCAATGACATTCTTTACTGACTTCCTACATTGCAGTCCTGAACTTACTTTCTTCACTGAGCTCCTTCATTGACGTCCTCCACTTACTTCCGTCATTAACTTCCTTCAATGACCTCCCGCACTGACTTTCTTTACTGTCTTCCTGCACTGATTTTCTCCACTGAGTTCCTTTATTGACTTCCTGCACTGAGCTCCTTCATTGACGTTCTCCACTTACTTTCTTCACTGACTTCCTTCATTGACTTCCTGCATTGACTTCCTGCACTGAGTTCCTTCATTGACTTCCTGCACTAACTTTCTGCACTGACTTTCTGCACTGACTTTCTGCACTGACTGCCTGCATTCTCTCCTTCCAAAATATGTCGATTAACTTGAGCCGAATTCAGCGGATGGACCTCCTGAGAGGTTTCATGACGCAGGGGCTTTTTGGCTACACTCATTTTCATCACCTTTGTCCCTGCACCAATGAGAAACCATTTTGTACCATAAACGGACCACGGAAGCAGCTCAGTGGCCGCAGCACACCTTCAGGGAAATGAAGACCTGACCTGCCACCTCTCATCGACGGTTCTAGAAGCAATTGCCACTTGAATAAGAGCGGGTCTACTGAACCGTGCCGACAAATATTTTGCTGAGCTCATTGTCAGTCGAGGCAGGTCCGCGTAGTTCAGTTTGCGTTCTGGAACTTACCGTCGAACACTGGCCCGCAATCGCTGGCAGTGAATTGCGCTCGTTGCGTGCACTGGGCACGTCAGTATGTCCGTCCGCCGCTCAGCTGCGAACTGAAATTTCGGTTAAACCATTTATTCAAATAATGCTTGACCTTACAAGTGGGACGTGCTTGGGCAGACGCATTGGCCAGTTGACCAAGCGCACGCATTGCATACGAGCCGCGAGATGGTGCGAGTATTTAAGCACCGCCGCTTGGTCGTAATTGCCACAACAGTTCCACTTCACGAACCAAGCAAACAAACCACTTTAAACCACAGCAAAATGTTCAAATTCGTAAGTCGCTCGTCCTGCTGAGCTCCGACTCTAACTAATTCTTGATTCTATCTTCCTTTTCCTTACAGTTCGCTTTGTGCTTCCTGGCCGTCTTCGCCGTTGCCGCTGCTAAGCCCGGCATTGTGGCGCCACTGGCCTACTCCTCGCCCTACGTGGCCGCTTCACCCTACACCGCCGCCTACACTGCGCCCTACTACGCCGGCGCTTATGCCTCGCCTTATGCCTCGCCTTATGTCGCCGCCTCCCCATACGCGTCCGCCTACTCCGCTTATCCTTATGCCGCTTCATACCTGGTCCGTTAAGCGGCTTCAGGAACGTTTTGGCAGGACTTGATTGGGAACGACTTTGGCAAGGCTTCTTTGAGAGAGAGAGAGAGAGAGAAAGGGAGAGAGAGAAACCGTGAGAATAAGAGTGTATCGACAAATAAACAAATAAATAAAATCCGAACGAGAGAAAAGTGCCTTCTTTCCTTTGAATCTTGGAATAGTATTTTTCTGTGTAATTGGGGAAAATTGCTGCTGCGTCCCTGTGATCAGCTCCGCTGCAGTGCTCCTAACCAAATTATATGCTCGCTGACTTCCATATTTCCTGCTGCTAATTCGTTTATGCGAGCTCTTTCATGGTCGTGCCAGTTAAACTGTGCCTCCGTGGTTTATAGGCGACGATTTCCTGCCACCAGCAGTTGGACAACTGACGTCATATCCAGTTTTAAATGTCTTGTTAAAGGATTCCCATTACATTAACAACTGAAATATCCTTAAGGTATGGCATAGTTTTGAAACTATTTCAACTGGATTCATGAGGCTTCAGACTGCAACGGATGACAGTGACGCTAATCTCGCGTCTATGAATGTGAGATTGCAATCAATCTTTTGAATTCATGACTCCGATTTCCACCACTGACTGGAATCAAATGAATTGGCGTTCATGATTTCATAAGGAAAGGATGAATGACTTTCACGTAAATCACAATTATTTCATAAAGAAGTTTGGAAGACTTTCTTGTGAATCACAATTAAAACTGATTGAAAGACAGCAGTCAAGAAGCTGTCTTCACTGGCTGAGCATTCAAACAATGCCGCTCAAAATGTACGGAGTTGGGCTCAACTGTGATTATTACGTTTCACAGATACGAGTTTCTTGCATTGCCTGAATAACGCTCTCAGACTACTGACCTCTGTCTTCAATTCTCAGCGTGGTTACTGTCACTTTCACGTATGACACGTAAGTAGGACATCTGTACTCGTATAGCGTAGACATTGACCTCTCCAATATCCAGCCCTAAGAGCAAGCAGAGCAGAGCAGGCAAATCAATAAAAACATAAAAGTCTGACGCAAACATTTGCTCAGCGAAGCTTACCTTATTTTTATGAATGCCAAAAATAACTGCTCTGCCCAGCGCCACACAAACCGAACCGAACCCGGCTCATCCCGAACCCTTCCAATGGTTTACCTTGTTTTGCTGCTCATTCATTAGCATTGGCGAACAGGCCTGCAAGCAAGCAAACAAACAAACAAACAATAAACTAAGTAGCAAACGCACACACACCGAGACGGAGCGGCACGCATGGCTAATGTGGCAGCCACCAGCTACGCACAGGTCAACAATGTCTACGCACTGGCGGCATGTGAAAGCCAAACAACACTGTGTGTGACTACGCTCGGCCGCAGACTAATGCGATTAATTAAGCCCGCTGAAAACAACGAAAGCCACACAAGCACACGAAATTGCATGTCCAAATATGGGCGCGAGACCTTCCGGAGTGCGTATAAGTAGCGTCGCTCTACACACCGCAGCAACCCCACAGGCTCACAGCCCCCCTAACACACACACACACACACACACACACACACACACACACACACACACACACGCAGCTCTCGATTGGCGGGCCTTGCGACTTTTCGGCGGATCCACGTCTGTTTATTTATAACTTGCACGGCCAATGTTTGTACTCCGCCCCTATCCCCTTTCCTACCTACCACACTGCGCGCCCCTGCCAAAATGCCGGAGCCGTGGCGGCAGCCTCATCTATGGCAGGCTTAGTGAGCAATGTGCTAGCCGTATTCGGTTCTGTGGCTCAGAGCGGTTGTTGGCGGCTACTTGTGCGCTACTGTTGCAAATTCGTTTTGGTTCAGTTCTGTGACTTAATTGATGTTTTTGTTCTTTGTTGTCGTTGTCGTTGCTGCTGTTCTTGCTATTTTATACGGAAGCAACACAATCGTCCGACTGCACTGCATTCGTTTGCAAAGTTGTGCACACAACTGCATCTCTACGTAAGAGTAACTGCGACCATTCTATCTGTGTGTGTGTGTATGTAATGACAGTGGAGTATGTCGGAGCATCGAGAGCACACTGAAGAAAATGGACACTGTTGAAACTTTGAAAAATTTATCGCCATTATGCGCAGAGCAGTCGTCACAGTCACTGGCTTTAAATCCATTCACAAGCAGTAGGGACGAGGAAATACGTATGAACCGAATACCGATTAACTGAATATCGATGAACCGATTACCGATGCACCGATTACCGATGCACCGAATACCGGTGATCCGAATACCGATTAACCGAATACCGATTAGCCGAATATCGATGAACCGATTACCGATGCACCGATTACCGATGCACCGAATACCGATGAACCGAATACCGATGAACCGAATACCGAGAAGTCGAATTCTAACACGGAGAAGCATGTGACAACTAAAGACACTTCCATATGAACACTCGCCTACTCCGAGTACCGAAAATAACTGAAAGAAATGAACGAGTTGTTAAGAAAGTGAATGCACCTGTCAACTTTGACAGCTCCGAAGTTCGCAATAGATAGTCGATCGGTGATCGATCACACCATATGGTAATAATTCGTTCCCCACCCAAAGGAAAGAGGTAACTTAGGTTAGTAGATATAACCGATCGGTGATCCCGCACTTACTATGGTAATAATTCGTTCCCCACCCAAAGGAAGGAGGTAGCTTAGGTTAGTAGATATAACTGATCGGTGATCCCGCACTTACTATGGTAATAATTCGTTCCCCACCCAAAGGAAGGAGGAGGGAGGTACCTTAGGTTAGTAGATATAACCGATCGGTGATCCCGCACTTACTATGGTAATAATTCGTTCCCCGCACAAAGGAAGGAGGAGGGAGGTACCTTAGGTTAGTAGATATATCCCATCGGTGATCCCGCACTTACTATGGTAATAATTCGTTCCCCACCCAAAGGAAGGAGGTAGCTTAGGTTAGTAGATATAACTGATCGGTGATCCCGCACTTACTATGGTAATAATTCATTCCGGACCTTCCCAAAGGAATTGAGTGCAAGTGCATGGCGTTGCTCTATTACCAGCTAGTTAGCTTAGGTGAATTACTAGGGTGCTTGTGACGATGTGGGGTCGTCAGTGTACACTAGTGAGGTACACTACAAGGTACCTTAGGTTACCACCACCATAGCCTTGTCACACCCCGTTCAGTCGTAATGAGTCTCCCATCTGGCATTGCTGGAAGTAATCATACAATAATTGGGAATAACATTTTAAGGGGCCCTGTTTAGGGGTCCTGTTTATTGATTACATTTCAGTGCATTGGCGTGCAGAATATTTGAAATTTTCAAAATTGGCGTCTCAGGAGAGAATCGGGTACACAAAAAGAATGGTTTGAACAACACTCACGGAGCAATGGGAATCGAAAGAAACGATCAGATGAGTAAGCGCACAATCGACCCAAGTAAACGAAAAATCGTATCACGTATGCGAATAATCGAATCACACCTACGAATAACCGAATCACGTTTAGGCAACATCAAATAACGTACAAAAATAGTCCAATCACGTATACTAATAATCGAATCACGCAGACGAATACTTGCATATCGCTCGGGTGCATGTGGGAGTGGGGGTGTGTGCGTGGTAGGGCGCCTGTGTCCACGCATGCATTCGCTGCAAATGGTATCGTTAGATGTGAGCCTCGGCAATGCACACAACTGCGCCCATGCCCATCAGCGGCCGCAGCTGCAACGCTCGCATTCGGAAAATTCTGTTGCTCGCAATTGCCACATGGGGCCAGCCAGACATGTGGCAATTGATAGCAGTGGAGCGGTGCCCATTTGTTGAGCGCCACAGGCAAGGTTCGAAAAGTTGAACTTCCACACACGACTACAAACGGAATGTTAAACGGAATTTATGGCAGCAATTTGAGAGGAATTTGCAAGGATTGTGGGGTGTTAGTTTTCTTGTATATACGAAAACTTTCCGATATCTCTGCTGGAAGGAATGTTTGAAGTTTCCTTGCGATAAATTATATATGAGAAATCATGGCGTACTCCTCGGTATCTCGTTTAATACTTTAATTTTAGCTTAACACGCTCAATTTGACAATTAGTCGTCGCTTCCATCCTTTCTTCCCAGGACAATCAATCAATCCGTACGCGAATTAGTCCGAAAAGTTTCCATATCAACCGTTCAATTGTAGAATACGAATTGTTCCACTTGAATGAGCAGCCGTCGATGCTGAAGTACACAAGAATAATGGACGGAGAGAGAGGCAGCTCCCTTTGTAATTGCTTAATCGAAAGGCGGCTTCATTGAGGGATAATACGCTTAAGAAGCAAACGGCTGAGTTAAATACCAGCAGATGCTGGATCCCGGAAGACTACAGGGAAGCAGCGAGACAGCGTGCGAGAGAGAACGGTCTGCTGGACAACGCTGAACTTGCAGATGGACTAATTCCAAACTAATTTCTAAAGTTTAAAAGCCAGCAACGAGGAAATGCGACAACTCATTAACGTACAAAGTTACTAATTGGAATGTTTAATTAAACACACAATGCACGAGTACGAGTCTATCCGCACAATAACGCAACCAGACAACGGAACAGAGACGGCGAACAGCACCAGATTGGCAGGGGGTTTGGCATTGGACTTACAAATACTCGTATAGACGCATAACAGAGACCAGAAAAAAGTGATGTTGCGGAAATGTTGGCGCAGGAGAAATAGGAAATTGAATAATAAATTTTAATCTTAACAGATGGGAAAGCAAATGGCAGACAAATGGCCACAGAAGTGACAACGAAGTCAAGCGGAAAATGGAGACAGTGTGGGAAAACGAGATGTAAATCACTCGAGCCACTCAGTAAGTGAAAAACAACGAAATAAAATCACGCGACTGCGAAATAACAACACGATTACAATGAAAAGCAAATACTCGAAAATTTCACAGTGACAATTCACAGCGCAGAAGCTAGAAAAAATCCAGCTCAAAACACCACAACAAAAGTAATGGGAAAAGAAAACGATTTGATGGGAACAACAATCAGAATAAGTGCGTCCGAAAACAAGAGAAGTTGTGCTGGGAGCAAAACACAAATCCACAAAGAGCCGAAATCGGTGAAATCTCCCAGAAATAACTCAAATTGAACTTTGATATTGTCGCAAATAAATGGAGTTAGGAGTTGAGGAGGCAACAGAGAGAGAGAGAGAGAAAGATAGAGAGGGAGAGAGAGGGAGAGAGAGAGAGAGAGACGGAGATATAGAGAGAAGGAAAGATAGAGAGAGAAATAAATAGAGATAGTGATAGAGAGAGGGAGATAGAGAGAGGGAGAGAGAGAGGAGGAAAGAGAGAAAGAGAGAGGGAGATAGAAAGAGAGGGATAGATGGAGATATAAATAGAGAGATAGATAGATAGATAAAAAGATAGATAGTGATAGGGAGAAAGAGAGACAGTGATAGAGACAGAGAGAGAGAGACAGATGGAGATATAGATAGATAGATAGATAGAGAGAGAGAGAGAGAGAGAGCGACAGAGATATAGATCGAGAGATAGTGATAGAGAGAGAGAGAGAGAGAAAGAGATATAGATCGAGAGATAGTGATAGAGAGAGAGAGAGATGGAGAGAGAGGGGGAGAGAGAGGGAGAGGGAGAAAGAGAGAGGGAGAGAGAGAGAAACAAAGAGGGAAAGATAGATGGATATATAAATAGAGAGATAGACAGATATAGATAAAAAGATAGATAGTGATAGAGAGAAAGAGAGACAGTGATAGAGACAGAGAGAGAGAGAGAGAGAGACAGATGGAGATATAGATAGATAGATAGAGAGAGAGAGAGAGAGAGAGAGAGACAGATGGAGATATAAATAGATAGAGAGAGAGAGAGAGAGAGACAGAGATATAGATCGAGAGATAGTGATAGAGAGAGAGAGAGAGACAGAGATATAGATCGAGAGATAGTGATAGAGAGAGAGATGGAGAGACAGAGAGAGAGAGGGAGAGAGAGGGAGAGGGAGAGGGAGAGAGAGAGAGAAAGAGAGAGGGAGAGAGAGGGAGAGGAAGAGAGAGAGAGGGAGAGGGAGAGAGAGAAAGAGGGAGGGAGAGAGAGGGAGAGGGAGAAGCAAAGAGGGAAAGATAGATGGAGATATAAATAGAGAGATATATAGATAAAAAGATAGATAGTGATAGAGAAAAAGAGAGATAGTGATAGAGACAGAGAGAGAGAAAGATAGATAGTGATAGAGACAGAGAGAGAGAAAGATAGAGAGAGAAATAGTGATAGATAAATAGAAAAAGAGAGATCGTGATAGAGATAGATAGAGAGCGAGAGACAGACAAATGGACATATAGATAGATAAATAGATAGATATATAGATAAATAGATAGATAGAGAGAGAGACGGAGATATAGATCGAGAGATAGTGATAGAGAGACGGACATATAGATATAGAAATAGATAGATAGATAGTGATAGAGACAGAGAGAGAGAGAAAGATAGAGAGAAAAATAGTGATAGATAAATAGAAAAAGAGAGATAGTGATAGAGATAGATAGAGAGCGAGAGACAGACAAATGGACATATAGATAGATAGATAGATAAATAGATAGATAGATAGATAACTAGATAGATAGAGAGAGAGAGAGAGACGGAGATATAGATCGAGAGATAGTGATAGAGAGACTGACATATAGATATAGAAATAGATAGATAGATAGTGATAAAGAGAGATAGAAAGAGAGATAGTGATAGAGAGATATGATAGAGAAAAAAATAGAGAGATAGTGATAGATAGAGACTAACTGACTCGTCTCCAAGTTGCTCTGACTGGTTCTTTAGGAGTCCTTGAATAGTGTTCTAAAGCAGTCCACCCAAAAAGTTGTCTCTACGCGTTTTATTTGTTTTCGCTCATTTTTTCTGGGATTATAGTTCGAGTTTCTCCCAGTTCATGAAATAAGACGGCTCTCCACAGTTTTTTACACACTATTTCTAAGTCGGTAGTTCCTGAAGCTAAGACTCGAGTATAATTGCTACGGTGTCAGTGGAAATCCTCAGGCACGATGAGGTCGGATAAGAAAAATTTTATTTTTAGATTTTGTTTCAAAGCTACTCGCATAAGGAAATGAATGAAGTGATCTTAGTCAAGAGAAGAGCAAAGTATACACGTAGACATCTTTTTCTTTACTCCTGGTACATCCAGTTGAACTCCACTGCCATAAAAGAGCATTTATATTCGCAGTCCCTGAGCTGTTCCACCTGCTAAATTCGCAGTCCCTGAGCTGTTCCCCCGGCATCTACTTGCAATCTATCCTTAATTGAAAAGTGTAGATCTACTACCTTGTTGGACTCAGTACTCTTTAGAGATCCATGGAAGTTCCTTTTGATATAAAGCAAATCCGTAAGTCTGATCTGAGGCGGTATTCATAGAGCCATTAAGTTCTCTCCCGTTCTGTTCAAAAAACCGTTCTGTAGCCCCGATTCCAGGCAACACAAATAAACCTCCCTTCACAACAGAGTTCTGAAGGTTTTCATTAACTTGATAACGACTGACACTTCTTCCATGTAGAATAGTTCCTTAGAGACAAGCACTGATCACGCTGCAACTATTTCTATAGAACATTTTCCAGATTTTCAACAGTTGTGCGGACAGACTACCCACTGGATCTGTGATAATAACAACGCTATTTCGCACCACATTGCACGGCATGCACTGCCATCTCCCAGCTAACTTCCCACAAATTAATCAACAATCTCGTGCCCGGGCTCGTAAGATCTGCCAAGTATGTGGCCGTGACTGCACACGCAGGAATAGTCCACGGTAGTCATGGTGTTACCGCTAATAGACCGAATACTTTTGCTTATTTCTTTCGTTTCCAGCGGAAATTGTTGTTCTCGGGTGGGACTACTAACCTACTGCAACGAGAGTGAATTGTGTGAACTCATTAAATACACATAAAAATACCTGAGCACCAGGTAAACGAATCGCAAGAACTGAGCGGTGGTGGAAACCAAAAGCAAAACCAAAAACAAAACACGAAAATAGTACACATAAAGAACAAGAAGATCAGATCCCGCTTAACACACAAAAAGCAGAAAAAGAGAAAAGGCCGCGTCGCTAGCAACCCAAGCCCAGACCGCACGACAGACGGACCACACAGCAAAGCAAACATGAACATAAAAACAGAATAAAAGTAAACATGACTGACGATGATTACGTGTGGAATGCGCAGATGTGGACTAGAAAACGACTGCAAAGCAGCAGAGGTGGAAAGCGAAATCATAGAAACAGATGACGGAGCGGCATGCATCATCAATGGTCGCTAATAATGAACGAAAAGTGAATCATGCGGCTAAAAACACAATTGGGGAGAACGACAGAACAGCGTCATCTCCAGAATAACGAGCGAAAACGAGAGCGACCAAAATCTGACCGCTAAGTTCAATATAAATTTCATATACGAGTATGTACGGACTCGTTCGGACCTGATCTTTTATTAACTTTATTTTTAGCTACGATCGTGAACTTGAAACAAATCACTTTGCACCGTTCCGTGCGCTTCCAAGATAATAAAACTGAAAGACGACCGAGAATACGGGGAATAAGTAGAATGAATTGCGGCATGAATAAATTTTTTCATACAAGTACCTGGAACAAAGAGAACGAACGGAGACAAACGGAAAAAAACGAAACGAACAGCGAACACAGAAAACACAAAACACAAAACCGGTTCTTGCATCTAATTTCGTTATAAATGTAAATATGTGCGGAAAATGTGAACGGAAGAGATACAAAGGAATACATAAATAAATATGATAACCACTTGTTCAGCGCTACACTGCAAAGGCACGTTCTATGCCTTCGGGACAAACGGGTGGCAGCAGAGAAGAGCCACATGGGAAAACAATACAATGCAATCCAAGCTTAGGGATAGAATTGGTCCAGGTGCAGTCAAATAAGTGATCTCAGCTCAGTGGCACAAGTTATCGAGATTCAGTGGTGCAAATGAACCAAACTCAGTGACAGAAGCGATCCAGGTATAGAGATAGAAGCCAGGTTTAGAGATAGAAGTGATCCAGGTTTAGAGATAGAAGCGATCCAGGTTTAGAGATAGAGGTGATCCAGGTTGAGAGATAGAAGCCAGGTTTAGAGATAGAAGTGATCCAGGTTTAGAGATAGAGGTGATCCAGGTTGAGAGATATAAGTGATCCAGAGTCAGTGGTAGAAGTGATATTAGCGAAGTGATACAAGCTCAGGGCTACAAGAGATGCCGGTTTAGAGATAGAAGTGATCCAGGTTTAGAGATAGAAGTGATTCAGAGTCAGTGATAGAAGTGATATTAACGTGATACAAGCTCAGGGCTATAAGTGATTCTAAGTCAGTGATAGAAGTGATCCAGGTTTACAGATAGAAGTGATCTATGCTTAGAGGTAAAAGTAATTCTGGTTCAGTGATACAAATGATCCAGACTCAGTGGTAGAAATGATTCTGATTCAGTGACAGAAGTGATTCTGGTACAGTGACATAAGTGATCCAGGTTTAGAGATACAAGTGATCCAGAGTCAGTGGTAGAAGTGATATTAGCGAAGTGATACAAGCTCAGGGCTACAAGAGATGCCGGTTTAGAGATAGAAGTGATCCAGGTTTAGAGATAGAAGTGATTCAGAGTCAGTGATAGAAGTGATATTAACGTGATACAAGCTCAGGGCTATAAGTGATTCTAAGTCAGTGATAGAAGTGATCCAGGTTTACAGATAGAAGTGATCTATGCTTAGAGGTAAAAGTAATTCTGGTTCAGTGATACAAATGATCCAGACTCAGTGGTAGAAATGATTCTGATTCAGTGACAGAAGTGATTCTGGTACAGTGACATAAGTGATCCAGGTTTAGAGATACAAGTGATCCAGAGTCAGTGGTAGAAGTGATGTTAGCGAAGTGATACAAGCTCAGGGCTACAAGTGATTCTTGTTCAGTGATAGAAGTGATCCATGTTTAGAGATATAAGTGATCTATGCTTAGAAGTACAAGTGATTCTGGTTCAGTGATAGAAGTGATCCAGGCTAGAGATAGAAGTGATCCAGGTTTAGAGATAGAAGTGATCCATATTCAGTGGTAGAAGAGACCTAAGCACAGTGAGACAAGCTCAGGGCTACAAGTGATTCTAAGTCAGTGATAGAAGTCATCCAGGTTTAGAGAAAGAAGTAATCTATGCTTAGAGGTGTAAATGATCCAGACTCAGTGGTACAAGTAATTCTGGTTCAGTGACAAAAGTGATCCAGGTTCAGATATGGAAATGATCTCAACTCATTGGTACAAGTGATTGTGGTTCAGTGACAGAAGTGATCCAGGTTTAGAGATAGAAGTGATCCAAGTTGAGAGATAGAAATGATATTAGCACAGCGATACAAGCTCAGGGCTACAAGTAATTGTGGATCAGTGATACAAGTGATCTCGGTTCAGAGATGCAAGTAATCCAGGTACAGAGATAGAACCGATCTTAGCTTAGTGGTATAAGTGGTCCAGACTCAGTAGTCTAAGTGACTTTAACACACACTTTTTTAGAGGATACTCGTACTTCTTCGTCCTGAGATTATAACACTTTGTACAGAGTATCTTCAAGAACTGTTGGAAATTCATGCAATCGTAACTTAGAATACCAACATTCCGAATTGCGAAACGAAGAAGACTGATGGTAATGGAAAGGCTCTGAAATGTTCCTCCTCAAGAACTAAAAAAGTGCACAGAATAATAAACTAAGACCGATATATAAAATTAAGTCACAATATCCACCTACTATAGCTCTAATGTTGTAGCGAACCAAACCAAAACACGAAAATTCCAACTGCTGAAACACAATGTTTATGATCATAGGCAATATAAATAAATTTCTTTTGTACTCTCAGGAACACTTGAAGATAATTCCAGTGATATACTCTCAATTAGGCATGTGATTGAATGCAGAACACACCACGAGTACCCCGAACAAATGTATTCGCAACGCAAATGATAAACACTCCAACGATCTAACAAAGGAACTTGAGATCTCCAAGTAAACGGAACTCACTCAAATCGAGTACACAAGTTCCTGAAAGTGCTGAAAAATGGTTGAACTCATTTGAATGGGAAAGGTCGAGAATTTATTTGATGCGGCAGGTACTCGTATATCAGAGGCCATCCAGACAGAGCTCCGTTTACGAGTGTATGTGGATCCACTCAGCTTTCTTTGATGCGGCAGGTACTCGTATATCAGAGGCCATCCAGACAGAGCTCCGTTTACGAGTGTATGTGGATCCACTCAGCTTTCTTTGATGCGGCAGGTACTCGTATATCAGAGGCCATCCAGACAGAGCTCCGTTTACGAGTGTATGTGGATCCACTCAGCTTTCTTTGATGCGGCAGGTACTCGTATATCAGAGGCCATCCAGACAGAGTTCTTATGTGGATCCACTCAGATCTCTACGACTACCCAGGCACAAGTAGCAACACCAACACAACGTAGGAGTAATCGGACCATAAAAACGCCACAAAATGGCTGATGAGGGAGCGCTCTCCGACACAACAGATGGATGAGACTGGTATGCTCGATCGATACATGTGTAGACCGCGACCCACTAATCACACCATAAACGCTGCTGCTTGTGCTCGCATCAAATTGTTTACTTATCTTTATGCTGCCCCATGTAATTTATGACGCGTCTCTGAGCCACAAATCGACCCACGATTTGGTTGGCGTTTTTTTCTCTGCTCATTCTTTTCATAATAGATAATGATGAAAAAAGCAAAACAAAAACACACAAAAATTCCATAAAACAACACATGATTTTTTGCAGTTACGGAATGCGTGATCGGAATTCTTGTTGACTACTCTGTGAAAAGTTCAAATACGAGAAATGAGGAGAGTTCGAGGTGAGTGTGCCCGATACTGTAATTACGCGCCAAATTAAAACTGAAGACAAGGAGCATCGGAGGGGGCAGGGCGAGAAATTAAGTGCTTAGTATAACGTGTTGCTGCGAGTATAAACAATTTGCTGAGGCTGACGGGAAGGTCTCTGTCAAGCTTGGCGTTAACAATGCGAATTTTTCAAATATCAGATGTCAAGCTGGGAATACAAGGATATTTTTACCAGAGACCTATAAAACGAAGTGAGAGAACTTGAGAGAAAGTGTGCGAGTGTGACAACAATTTATTGAATTACTCCCAGCGACAAGGGAGGGAGATGTCCACAGCTTGAGCGATTTTTCTGTGGTATGTCTCTGAGGGAGATACGGGACAAAAGCGGAGGAATCACAGAAAATTACACAAACGACAACAATTCATGATGATATCATCGGTGTCGCTGTCACTGTCATTCTCGTTGTCATTTGTCATCATCATCACTTCACAACTCCATCAGCATCATTGCGAATGATCGCGTTGGATTGTAAATGACGGCAACGAGCAAATAAATGATTTCAGTCAAATTACACAACAATGTTCCAAAGCCTTCCGATGAGTCAGGCGTCGGCCAGTTAACAGCACAAATTCCAATAAGCAACAAATTGCGATTGAAATTGCGAGTGTTTCCACACAGCGCCAGGTAAAGCGGAATCAACAATTATTTCGCTACGGATATTAGATAAGACCCAAGCAAGTTACTCGTAGCTGGAAGTGCACAGACGTGAGCAATGAGTATAATCAGTGGGTATGCTAGTCACATACACACAGTCCCTCAGTCCCTAAACGGCAGAGACATAGGCACAGAGAGGCAGAAAGAGTGAGGAGGAGATAGCGAGGGAAAGAGAGAGAAACACAGAGAGAAATAGAGAGAGAAACAGAGAGAGAAACAGAGAGAGAAACAGAGAGAGAAACAGAGAGAGAAACACGGAGAGAAACAGAGAGAGAAACACAGAGAGAAACAGAGAGAGAAACAAAGAGAGAAACAGACAGAGAAACAAAGAGAGAAACAAAGAGAGAAACAGGCAGAGAAACACAGAGAGAAACAGAGAGAGAAACAAAGAGAGAAACACAGAGAGAAACAGAGAGAGAAACAAAGAGAGAAACACAGAGAGAAACAGAGAGAGAAACAAAGAGAGAAACACAGAGAGAAACAGAGAGAGAAACAAAGAGAGAAACAGACAGAGAAACAAAGAGAGAAACAAAGAGAGAAACAGGCAGAGAAACACAGAGAGGGACAGAGAGAGAAACAAAGAGAGAAACACAGAGAGAAACAGAGAGAGAAACAAGGAGAGAAACAGAGAGAGAAACAAAGAGAGAAACAGAGAGAGAAACAGAGAGAGAAACAAAGAGAGAAACAGGCAGAGAAACAGAGAGAAACAGAGAGAGAAACAAAGAGAGAAACAGAGAGAGAAACAAGGAGAGAAACAGAGAGAGAAACAAAGAGAGAAACAGGCAGAGAAACACAGAGAGAAACAGAGAGAGAAACAAAGAGAGAAACAAAGAGAGAAACAGGCAGAGAAACACAGAGAGAAACAGAGAGAGAAACAAAGAGAGAAACAGAGAGAGAAACAAGGAGAGAAATAGAGAGAGAAACAAAGAGAGAAACAGAGAGAGAAACAAAGAGAGAAATAGGCAGAGATACAAAGAGAGAAACAGGCAGAGAAACAAAGAGAGAAACAGAGAGAGAAACAAGGAGAGAAACAGAGAGAGAAACAAAGAGAGAAACAGAGAGAGAAACAAAGAGAGAAACAGAGATATAGACGTGGAGAAAGCAAGAAACTAAAAGCGTTGAATTGTACAATCAAGAAATAAGGAAACAGCCCATTCAAAGTACTCGCAGTCAAAAGGCACGACAAATATATTTTGTAGAGAAATATGGAAAATGTTCGAAGAATAACCCCGAACAGGTGCAAAGGAACATTTGGCGATAGAATGTAACGCGGCGACAGCCAATCTTATCACGAAGACAAAAATCAGAAACAACTGAAATGCCAGGGACAGAACTTTTGATTTGGTGGCACAGACCAACACAACCACTGGCCGTGAAAAACCTGCCGAGATAACCGGTGTTTCACGTGAGTACTCCCAGCAAAAGTTGAAATGTCCAAAGGCCTCTCTATCGTCCATGAAAATGTGGCAAAAGTTCAGCAAAAATGTCGTTACCTACTTCTTTTATATGAATAAGTTGAACGATACTCAACTGAACGGGCGCCGAAACGTATCAGTGAACACTTCGAAGCAGAAGAGAGTACCCTGCTGACCAGGATTCATGACACTGAATAGTGGAACAGCGACGACATGGCACTGTCATGTGGAATTGTGGAATATTGAAAAGACAATTTTCACTGAACATTATTGGCAGCTGCGAGTATAAAGTTCGCAAATAAAGTTCGCAAATAAAGTTCGCAAATCAAGTTCAATAAAACTCATTCAATCGAACTCATTTGAGTACTGGGCCACTGCGCTTGCGGAACAATATTTCCGAGCAATTAAATTTGCCAGCAAAAGAGTTCATTAAATTTTCTACAAATTGATGATTGCACACTTCAAATGGCCTTTTGAACATATGCGCACCCTACACGCATGCATGCGAAAGCAACACTAAATCGGGTGAAAAATTTGAACAACAACAACCACAACACGGTGTTCGAAGCACGCGTACTTAAACTTACGCCGAAATTTAATTCATTTACAACAGGTACGGAGAAATTTCATTTATTTACATAATAAATCGAGTGCGGCGGCGGCTTTCGAAATGCGGCGAATGCAATTAAACGAATTGAGCATGGAAACATTCAGCTGCGAAAATGCGCCCAATTCGAGGCCCAACTGCGTAAACAAAAATAGTGCAGCCAGCTGCGGGTGATTTGTGGGTTGGCCTGTGTGCGTGCGTGTGCCTGCGTGCCTGCGTGTGTGTGTGATGAGCGTGTCGCAGCGCATTAACCCTAAATCGGCGGTGATAACAGTGCAGTGAACCAGTCGAACCAGGGAGTGCATGGGAAATATGGAGCGAAGCGGCACTACCACTTCCGGACTTCACGTGGCAGTGGGAAAGGGAGAAAGCGCTCTCAAGAGGGCCGCACCTGCGAACTGGGAGTATCTGAATCCGGGTGCCGAACCCACTCTGTTTGCTCGAATGCTCATTGAGTCCGCTTAACTCACTGCTCTACACCTTACTGGGAATGGCTGGAAACTGTGGCACATTAAACAGATGTGAACAGATCGATGGGATGGTACTCTAACACAATGGACCGCTAACTAGGAAAGTGGAAACAATTCAGTCAACGCACGTCAATGGAAGAGAAAGCACATTTATTCTGCGATCGTATTGCGTGAGCCTCGTTCTGGATCTCTCAACGTAAGCAGAGTGGTGAAACACCTCTCCGGTCAGAAGAACTCGTTGGTTGCAGGCATTTACTACATTCAGGACGTCTACCATCAGGACCAAGTGGAGAGCTGAGAGACCTGCTACATACGAAATGCGAGAGTCGAACTGAGTGTTTGCAACAATGACAGGGTAGACATGCTGCTCAGATGAGATGAGTTAGTTTCCCGTGTCGCTCGAGAATTGATTGGTACCATCTATAGAAATGTGTGAATATGTTCCCGTCTTGACAATCCAGACTGGGAAGCATGAATTGTTACCCGGCTTGACAATCCAGACTGGGAAGCATGAATTGTTACCCGGCTTGACAATCCAGACAGGGAAGCATGAATTGTTACCCGGCTTGACAATCCAGACTGGGAAGCATGAATTGTTACCCGGCTTGACAATCCAGACAGGGAAGCATGAATTGTTAACCGGCTTGATAAATCCAGACTGGGAAGCATGAATTGTTACCCGGCTTGATAAATCCAGACTGGGAAGCATGAATTGTTACCCGGCTTGATAAATCCAGACTGGGAAGCATGAATTGTTACCCGGCTTGACAATCCAGACTGGGAAGCATGAATTGTTACCCGGCTTGACAATCCAGACAGGGAAGCATGAATTGTTACCCGGCTTGACAATCCAGACTGGGAAGCATGAATTGTTACCCGGCTTGACAATCCAGACAGGGAAGCATGAATTGTTACCCGGCTTGATAAATCCAGACTGGGAAGCATGAATTGTTACCCGGCTTGATAAATCCAGACTGGGAAGCATGAATTGTTACCCACTTCGCTGGATCAATGTGGGGCTTCCTTGGATTTTTATGGTATATGAACGCATGGAAAGCCCAGGTTAGCAGTCTGACGTTGTCTTGGCACTTGAATTTCCGTACTGAGCAGTAGCAAAGGTCTGCTATTCGGGGAGTTGAGGTAATACCCGTAGATTGGAAGACTGCAGATCGCGAAGTTAGTCAGTATAGTTAGTCAGTTAGTATTCTATATTAGTTCTAAAAGCATTATAAAGGCTGATCAGCTCTACCACCAATGTAGGCTAAGTAGAAATCAATTGAGACTTTAAATCGCACAAATTCGATAAAACAAACGGAACATCTTCTCGGGTAGATTTCTGCCACTAGACCACAATTCACGGCATTATCCGGGAGCTGCTTTCCCTGCACTGTACTAGAGTATAGCTTTCAAAGTCTGCACGTGTCACAACTTGCCAGAGAAGCAACAAGGTTAGGTTAGGTTAGGTTAACGTGGCAGCCAGTCTAAGGACCAGCTCACTCAGACCACCATGGGTCCTTAGTAATACCAACGCGCAAATACCCACCTCCGATTCACTCGTCGAACCATTTCGAAGCCCTAATAAAGCGCAGGATTTGTTTGACCTTCGCGACGGACACTTCTGTAAGAGAGCTAAAAGCGTATTTGCCTAAAGAGCCCGCTCTACTTCTAGCCATGTTCTACAGTCTCCTCCTACTCCTCATCACCACAGTGAAGCAACTAAAACATGCCCGACCAGATATAGTGAAATTGCTTCAAGCAGAATTAAAGAAACACACACAAAGGCATTCCTACCATGTACGCCCTCGCAGACACACACACACACGTACACGCTGCCACAAAAGAAAACCCCAAAAAAACAACACAATTGCCCAAGCAAACGGAAAGAACCCTTTTTATCCTTTGGCTCTGACAAATCTGAAAATTGGATTACGTGAAATGGACTCCGAAGCAACTAAAGGGGCAGTCGACATTGACATAGGCTGCCGAATTGTCTGTGCACCGGACGTGGTTCGGTTTGTGTGTATATATATATATATATATATATATATATATATATATATATATATATATATATATATGAATATATATATATATATATATATATATATATATATATATATATATATATATATATATATATCGTATATATGTGTATGTGTATCTGTATGTGTAGGCGAGTGTTTCCCTTCGAGCTCACAACACAGAAAAGTTAAATGGATTTATGAGCCACTTCCTTTTCGTTTCAACTTTCACGCCAGCCGCTGGCCAGCAGGACCATAACTCTCCTCAATGTGCACAACAATAGTTGCGGTCACATCCTAGCATCCTGGCCTCCTGGCTGATGCAGGACACCACTGCCTGAGGCCAGTTGCAACTCGTCGTTCTCTCTTCTGTGGCTGTCCGTCGGGAAAAATGTCTGCAGCCAGCTCTGCCACACCAGGATGGAGTGTTTGTTTGCCCGGCCGTTCCTTTCAGCTGTCCGTGGTGTTTTGTGCCAATTCGTGGGCGACGGGATGTAGCATTCTTTCGTTTCTGTAGGGGTTAGTTTTGGTAAATCGTTGATGCAATCACATGCCGAGCCGGTCGTTACGTTACATGGTGCCAACCATGGTAGAGGGGGTGGTGTCGTCCTTAACACAACTGATTCCCGATTCTGTTTTGATTGGTTTCGGAGAACGCTTTGTGTGGTTACGTTCAGTTTTTGTGCCTGTGGTGGGGCACTTGATGAGTATTTGAAAATTTCAGTTCGGTCGAAATGCCCAAAATAGAGATACACTAGTTGCGGGTATCGAAACCATATAATGGAAGGAGAACAATTAATCCCCACAACTATACGACGTCGCTTTGAGAAAACAATGCTAACGATTCCGTACAGAATCCTTATACGTCAAATGTTTAGGTCAGAATGATATGCAGGACAAACAACGAAGTTTACAGAGAAAGACTCCAGCTAAGATGTTGAAATCAGAGTCGTATACGGAATAGAGGCAACATCTCCCGAACAATAACTACAAAAACCTCAGATACTAATTGACCAATCTTTTTAAGAAACAGGGTGAAATCTACGGGGAATGAAGTTTATTTTCATAATCCTGTTCGCATCTCCGAAATGCACCTTTATCTTTCTTTGGACCAAGTAGTTTTGGGAGAGTGATGAAATATAAGGAGAATGAGAAAGTCTCCATTCCAATGAAGTCATTTAAAAAACCAACATTAATATAATTGATAATCGTATCTAGCCAGAATCTTGCCTTGATTATCTTTGAACACAGTTCAGAAGAGAGATGGAATATTCATGAATGAGAAAATCTCCTGAACAACGATATCATTTAGAGACGAAGATCAGTTCCTAATCGTATCTGAATCACACAAAAGGCTGACACTAGAAATTTATAGATCATATCATCAAGAGTAACAAAACTTATGATATGAATCCTGCAGAGATCAAAGACACACAAAATGTGGAGAACAACGAACAATGTCCGGAACACTGATCACTGGTCTATTGGAGAAAAACTGAATCTTCATAATCTTGTCTCCATTGATGGGGAAAATCCTAGTGTTCATAATATTAGAAGCGACAAGTGATGGAACAGAAATATAATGCAAGGGACATTTACAGAACAATAGGAATTTTGAAGGTTCATTATCCTGCCGATATGGCGAGAAGAGATCAACTACCCATCGATATAAAGAGCACAACTGTCTGCTTCTACTGCAGAATAAGATAATACTATTAAGTAGTTATATAAACAACAAGAAGAAGAATACACAGACTCGGGATGATATTCAGTTCAAACCCGTGAAGAAAAATGGTGAATATTCAATGAAGAGATTGATGTAGAAGAGATTGATTCGAAGAGTTTGATATGGAAGAGATTGATATGGAAGAGATTGAGTTGAAGAGATTGAATTGAAGAGATTAATATGGAAGAGATTGATATGGAAGAGATTGATTGCAAGAGATTGATATGGAAGAGATTGATTGGAAGAGATTGATATGGAAGAGATTGAATTGAAGAGATTGATATGGAAGATATTGATATGGAAGAGATTGATGTGGAAGAGATTGATTGGAAGAGATTGAATTGAAGAGATTGATATGGAAGAGATTGATGTAGAAGAGATTGATTCGAAGAGTTTGATATGGAAGAGATTGATATGGAAGAGATTGAGTTGAAGAGATTGAATTGAAGAGATTAATATGGAAGAGATTGATATGGAAGAGATTGATTGCAAGAGATTGATATGGAAGAGATTGATTGGAAGAGATTGATATGGAAGAGATTGATTGGAAGAGATTGATTGGAAGAGATTGATTGGAAGAGATTGAATTGAAGAGATTGATATGGAAAAGATTGATATGAAAGAGATTGATGTAGAAGAGATTGATTGGAAGAGTTTGATATGGAAGAGATTGATATGGAAGAGATTGATATGGAAGAGATTGATATGGAAGAGATTGATTGGAAGAGATTGATTGGAAGAGATTGATTGGAAGAGATTGAATTGAAGAGATTGAATTGAAGAGATTGAATTGATTGAAAGAGATTGAATTGAAAAGATTGATATGGAAGAGATTGATTGGAAGAGATTGATATGGAAGAGATTGAATTGAAGAGATTGATATGGAAGAGATTGATATGGAAGAGATTGATTAGAAGAGATTGAATTGAAGAGATTGATTGCAAGATATTGATACGGAAGGGATTGATATGGAAGAGATTGATGTGGAAGAGATTGATATGGAAGAGATTGATATAAAAGAGATTGATATGGAAGAGATTGATTGGAAGAGATTGATATGGAAGAGATTGGTGTGGAAGAGATTGATTGGAAGAGATTGAATTGAAGAGATTGATATGGAAGAGATTGATGTAGAAGAGATTGATTGGAAGAGTTTGATATGGAAGAGATTGATATGGAAGGGATTGATTGGAAGAGATTGATGTGGAAGCGATTGAAAAATATTGACAAATCGTATCATTCACAGGCATCGTAATTTCCAGATCTGATACTGGCAGTGGTTGGCGTTGTCTAGTTTCGTTTCGGGGGATCAATGCTTAAAGCCACAAATTAGACGTTTATGTACGAGCATTTTGAGTTATTGTGAACTGCCGGAGACATCACACAGACTCGTTCTTGTTGCCGAAGTAGCTTCTATTCCACTCTTCAACAGTATCACTCTCCTGAGGAGGCGACGCTCAGTTTCTGGTGGGAGCCAAAGAAGGAAGTCTGCCTCTGAGTGAGGCTTTAAAAGCAGAGCACTTGCAGCCAATTTCAGAGGCTCTAAAAAAATGAGCTACGTCAGGCTTCCACTTGCCTTTATTTGATTTCAAAGCGGGTTATCTTTTTAATTTATTTATATATATTTCCTTTTTTTCCTTCGTTCGTCACGCATGCACAAACGCCATTTCGACAGCTTTGTTTGGCGGAAACGGGAATGGGAAGGGGAATGGGAAGGGGAATGGAAATGGAAATATGGCTGATTATTGAATCCAGTCACGTTGATGTTGTGAAAATCGTGTGTCAAGTTAAAATTGAATTTTTCAAGCGTATGCTACAGTGTAGCTAAGGCCCTCCTCCACTGCACACTCTGCACTCCACGCTCCGCACTCCACACTCCGCACTCCACATTTCACACTCCACACTCCGCACTCCACGCTGCGCACTCCACACTCCACACTCCACACTCCGCACTCCACGCTCCACAACTCAGCACCCGGCAGACCCTTCTACCCCCAACGACCCAACGGCCCAACAGAGACGGGAAGCACAACTACACTCATTTCAAATTCACGTGTACTGGAGGGGCGTGAAATGGTGGATTTCTGTACATTGACAGACGGGGGGATGCACATAAAAGCGTGGCTAGTGCACACACGCTCGCACACATCTCCTCTTTGGAATTTGCATCCATTTCGGAATTGAACTGTGGGGGCTACAGAGCGAAATGCAATTTAACAAATTACGAACTTAAGCCGCTCAGAGGGGTCGATGGGCGCGCCTGTTCATCGCCCAGTAGGAGAGAGACACACAAACAAAGACACGAATACATGCAATATACGTTGGGCAAGTGGAGCTGTGTGGAGCGCACGGGCACGTTCAGCAGAGACCGATTCAACTAACTTTCCTGCCAGTCTGTCATATAAAATGTTATGACAGTTATGGCCAGGACAGTTGACACTCTATAATAGCCAACATGGCGTCAGTCTCGGAACGCGAGCGCACACACGCTCAAACGCAAACAGAACGACAAGCAAACAATTGACTAAGCAAAATTACACACGACATTGAGAAGAAAAAGTGAAATTAAATGAACAGCAGCAGAGCTCAAGGCAAGCACAAAGGCCACGGAGATGATGCTCTGCACAGCAATTTGAGGAACGCGAGGAATAAAGTTTTTAAGAATGTCTGGTCACAGCGAGGAATCCTCGTGGCAAAGGCAAAGCCATGGATGCCAAGGTTGGCACTTGCCAATGATGTGCGTAGCCAGAAACACGCGCACACTCTCGCATACTTTCGCAAAGGACATTAGCTGGAAAGGAGCGTAGGAGGAGTGGAGCAAAAAGGAGGAGGGGATGCATAGCAATCTCTCTCTAAGTAATTGTTGGTGAAAGGTCCGCTGGAAAACTCTTATTTCAATGCAATTTCCAATTAAAGAGGCGAGTAATTAAAAATAAATATAAAAACACAAAAAAAAATATAAAAAACAAAGACGAATAAAATGAAAAACAAAGAAGAAAAAGAAAGAAAAATAATTCATAAAGAAAATGTTGCTGCGTCCTTGTTGCACCTGCTCCTTCAACTGTAAAATGAGCCAAAGGAAAAAGAACAGAATTGAAGGCATTTATGTAGAAATGTTCCTTCCTACCTTGACGACTGTGGCGACTTCATAATTAACAGGGCGAGGGGCTGTGGGGGTGGGTTGGTGGGTGTGGGTGTTCAAGCTAAAAACTTTTGTTCGATTATTTTCTGGAAATTAAATATTCACAATGTTTGCTTATAGACAAGGCGCCCTCCACCCCTCCTCCCCTTTTTTATAAGACTATTTTCATTCCTCATAGACATATTTCTGTACACCGGTAGGTAGAAGGGGCGTGGTTGCAAATATATTTGGCTTTGTCATCTAACAAAGTACTCCACTTTTATGTACTCCTCTCCAATTCAGGGGCCATCAGAAAGTTTTGAGCTCGTTGAATATCTCACAATTTGCCTGAAGCCCCAAAGAAGACCCGAAATCTGATATCTGAGAACACTGACCCAAGATCTCCGGAACGCAGTGCTCGCCAACAGTCATCACAGGTCAAGTGATTTGTCATCACAGGTGATGTGCTATCCAGTTACTGATATGATCATCGCATATAATGTGGGCTACTTTGTATTTAATACTGTGGATACGGCATTTGGTGGACAGAGAGTCCCCTCAGTGTGTTCCTAGTCTCAGGAAAGGAAAGCGCTCTCGAGAACTCCTGCGAACGAACATATCGATGAGTTCCTACCGTGAACTTATTGTATTAGAACAGCTCACATTGAGCATTCCAAAGTAAGTGCGCTGTCAAATACGAATGCGAGGGGTGTATGATAAATACCCGTACTTAGCGACTGAGGGCATCACTGGCGCAAAATGTGTGTATGCCATCATTTATTGCTCTTAAAATTTCAGTTAAATTTATCGATTAGTTCTGTTTTGACAGCTGTTGGAAGTAGTGAAGTGCGTGTTTGTTGGCCACCACGGAGAAAGTGCAATATCGATCAGAGATTCTAATCTTTTAGATGGGAAGATGTGTGAGGAAATCAAAGTGAAGTTGCAGGCCGTTTACAAGGACCATGAACCTTCGTTGACTACCATCAGATATTGGTTCAATTACTTTAAGCGTGTCTGAAAACATCCATTTGTGATGAAGAGCGCCCAGGCCGTTCGATTGAGGTGACTACGGAGGATACGTTTAACAATATCCATGATATCGTGTTAGCAGATCGTCGGGCGAAGATCATCATCAACATCTCAACTGAACCCATACAAAATATCATTGATATTATGTTAGCAGATCGCCGGGTGAAGATCACCATTAACATCTCAACTGAACCCACACAAAATATCCATGATATTATGTTAGCAGATCGCCGGGCGAAGATCATCATCAACATCTCAACTGAACCCATACAAAATATCCATGATATTATGTTAGCAGATCGCCGGGCGAAGATCATCATCAACATCTCAACTGAACCCACACAAAATATCCATGATATTATGTTAGCAGATCGCCGGGTGCAGATCATCATCAACATCTCAACTGAACCCACACAAAATATCCATGATATTATGTTAGCAGATCGCCGGGTGAAGATCATCATCAACATCTCAACTGAACCCATACAAAATATCCTTGATATTATGTTAGCAGATCGCCGGGCGAAGATCATCATCAACATCTCAACTGAACCCACACAAAATATCCATGATATTATGTTAGCAGATCGTCGGGCGAAGATCATCATCAACATCTCAACTGAACCCACACAAAATATCCATGATATTATGTTAGCAGATCGCCGGGCGAAGATCATCATCAACATCTCAACTGAACCCACACAAAATATCCTGCATTCATAAAATAACCCGCTTTGAAATCAAATAAAAGCAAGTGGAAGCCTGACGTAGCTCATTTTTTTAGAGCCTCTGAAATTGGCTTCAAGTGTTCTGCTTTTAAAGCATCACTCAGAGGCAGACTGACTTCCTCCTTTGGCTCCCACCAGAAACTGAGCGTCGCCTCCGCAGAGAGTGACACTGTTGAAGAGTGGAATAGAAGCTACTTCGGCAACTAGAACGGGTCTCTGTGATGTCTTCGACAGTTCAGAACAACTCAAAATGCTCGTACAGAAACGTCTATTTTGTGGGAAAAATTGGGTATGAGAGAGCAATCGGCGAGATGGGTACCGCGTTTGCTCACAGTGGCGAGACGGGTACCGCGTTTGCTCACAGTGGAGCAAAAATGGAATCACATGACAACTTCGCAGCAGTGTTTCAGCGCAATCCGAAAGCGTTTCTACGACGTTTCCTGACTGTCCTGACGAAACATGAATCCATCACTACACGCCAGAACTGAAAGGACAGTCAAAACAGTGGACTTCACCCGGCGAATGCGCTCCAAAGAAAGTGAATAGGGTTCCATCGGCCGGAACAGTTATGACCATCGTTTTTTGGGATTCACAAGGCAACATCTTTACCGACTATTTGGAGAAGGGAAGGACAATCACGTTGCAGTAGTATATTGATTTATTAGACTGATTCGTTGGTGCATTGATGAAAAAACGGCCCCATATGGCGAAGAAAAAAAGTGGTCTTTCACCATGACAACGCCGCAGCTCACTCATCAGCAATCGCCACAGCAAAACTGGTCGAATTACGCTACTAATTGCTTGCCTTATCCACCATATTCTCCAGATTTGGCCCCAAGCGATTTCTTTTGGTTTCCAAACATGACTTCCTCGTTTGGTGGAAAGCGAGTCACGTCAAACGAGGAAGTCAACGCCGCAACAGAGGCCTTTTTTCGGGAGTTCCACAAATCATATCTTTAGGATGGCTTGAAAAAGTAAGAATATCGAGCTGAAAGGAGACTATATTGAGAAATAAGAACAAAATTTTAAAAAAGCCTAACACGGGTACTTATCATACACCCCTCGTAGACGTGCGGGCACCTACGTAGAACTGGGAGTGTTCTATTTCTATATAGAACTAAACCGACTCTAGTCTTCGTTCCGTTGCACTGGTTATATACTTCAACCTTCTTCTCGTTACAAAGCCCATTACAATCCCCTCCACACCCCTGAAGGCTCTTGATAAGTGTACTTACCATTTGCGTTGGCGGCAGCTTCTTTGGCGGCTGCAGCGGCGGCTGGATTGCAGTGCAAGATGTCGGACAGGGACAAGGACGATGCGATTAGCTGCCGTTTCTCCTCGAAATTCAGATAGTCCATGGAGTTGCTGCGCTGCGGCGTGACTGTGATTGTGACGGACTTCTGCATTTTGGCCACTACGCACAATTGCTGCTGCTGCTGCTGCTGCTGCTGCTGCTGCTGCTGCTGCTGTTGTTGTTGTTGTTGTGCGTCTGCATCGTCCGCGCTTTCTCGTTCGGCGGCGCAGTTGTGCGGCTGTGCCGCTAGCTCCTGCGACTGGTAATGATTGATGAACTGAAATGGCGGCTTGTGGGCCTCCACCAGACTGTTGCCGCTGCTGGCGGCCGCCACTGCAGCCGAGTACGAGGGCGGCGAATTGACAGAGCTCGGCGGCGGCGGCGGCGATGCGGCAGCTGAGAGCTGATAACAGTTCTCATTGTTGATGGCGGCAACTAATGTGGCGAGATTGTTGCGACTGTTGGTGATGATATGTTGATGTTGATGTTGATGCTGCTGCTGTTGTTGTTGTTGTTGTTGTTGTTGTTGTTGTTGCGGATGTTGATGTTGATGGTGTTGTGGATACTGTTGTTGCTGCGACGGTTGCAGCTGCAGCTGCTGGGAGGGCGGCGATTGCGACAACTGCTGTTGCTGCTGTTGGAATTTGTGCTGCTGCTGCAGTTGTTGCAGCAACTGTTGCTGCTGCTGCTGGTATTGCGGCGGCGGCAGGAAGCTCTGCTGCTGCTGCTGTTGCTGCTGCTGTTGCGTGTGTGCCAACTGCGGTGACTGAGGTTGGAAGCCGGTCTGCGTGCTGTTCAACTTGTTGCTGCGCATCGACATAGCGGTCCTGTAGCGGTCTGACTTCGGGTGTTAATTAGCAGAGGAAGGCAGTAGGGGCTCTCTTGTATGCGTTGCGGTTCACAATGCACGCACTCTTGTGCCCTGTCTTAATTCGAAAGTGTCGTTTGTAAGGAGGCCGAAGGACTCACGCACACAGGGCACACGCAGTACGCGTCGACTTTTGGCTGATGGGAGCGTCGACGTGGCTGTGGATGTGGGCGTGGGCGTGGGCGTGAGCGTTGCCGTTCGAGTGCATAATCACGTGACACAACACTTGTAAATAATGCAGACACGAGTTTAACATGCGCGCCACTCTGCCACTACTGACGGCGGAGACACACAGACACGCCGCAAGGTGCGCGGCACCGAAGCGTTAAATTAAAATACACACAATTTTTTCCGGGCTTTCTGTTTCACAATTTTTGTTGTTGTCGTTGTTGTTATTGCTGTTGCTGTTATTGTTGTTGTTGTTGTTGGTGGTGGTGGTGGTCGGATTTATTGATTCATTTTGTTTGCCGAAATAATTTGTTAAAGTTCGGTGTTTGCGTTGAACGTTCAACCTTGGCCGCAGCTCCTAAATGAGAATTACGCGTTAGATTGCGGCGCAACCACGACCGAGCTGTCGATAGGTGCGCCTCTGCCCACTGTTTACACTTCACACTCTTTTTTATATAAATTTAAATTTTGTTTATTTAATTTAATTCTAAGTTTGTGTTTTTGAAGCTGTCTGCATGAAACTCGCAAGGAGAGGCGTTGCTGGTTGATAACACGCGATCACATGATTTCAAGTGATTCGACTACTTGGTGAAAAGCTGAAAAAAGTGTTTCTAATTTCATTTTTGCCTAATTTCAGGGACATCTACACACACGTTAGATACCTAGCCTCATATGCCTCACCCACCAGAGTACACTGGTTCGTCCCGCCCAAAACCGGTGCTGTAGAAGCATCTGCGACATTACGATCTATTGTGCCCTCCTACGAATTATTTGCTATCCACCAAAGGATCTCCTACGAATTATTTGCTATCCACCAAAGGATCTCCAACGAATTATATGCAATCCACCACAGGATCTCATACAAAGTTAGTTGCAATCCACCACAGGATCTCCTACAAAGTTATTTGCCATCCACCACAGGACTACCACAAAATACTAACACTAACAAATGTCGTCCGCCGGTTTCATTGCTGGGTTGACAACAGTTTAGTGCAGCGGTTCAAACCCGCTTCGTCTCTCAACTCCCCTGAGCATTCTAGTTGGGGTCCAATCATTGTAATTCTATACGCAAACACACTTAACCACAGAGCAAACTAATTTATTGCCAGGACCCTAATTTGATTTTTAACAACATTTCCCCCCTTGTTTTGAGAGTTCCCTCCGTTACACTAACAACTTTCGACAAATACGACAACCAATTTCCTAATTAACTCAGCAAATTGGAATGTTTTTTGTGGCCCTTCCTGCTTTCAGCGCAAAAGGATTCTCCAACACTGAAAAAGTTTGCAGCGCGCCGGAATATGTGATAAAATTTTATAATTTTACTCAACATACATAGCAGCTGCTCCGCACTTATCCCGCTGTGAAGCCGCGTACGGCAGGACTCGCAGGCAGATCCGCCGCAAACAAAAGCCGCGCCAAAATTGCATTGGCGTTATTAAATTTTCTGGATGTTCCGGGTCGGAATACACGAGTACACAAGCATGGAAATGGGAAACGCGTGCGTGGCAAAAAACAACACAGCACCGAAACATCAATGAAATCAACAAACAAGTAAACAACAAAAAAAGGAGCATTTATTTGCACCCCATAATTGGGAATATGAATTTCGTTGCCACGAACTAATTTAAAAAATTAGCATAGTTGCGGGCGGTTTGGCAGAGTTCCGGTGTGAATACTAGCTATTCAAAAGTGGGACAGTGGCACGAGTATTGAAGCTGTCTGTCTAATTAATTAATATGAAAAGTTTGTTTTTCAGTAGCTCGACTCAGTGCAGGTGAAAATGAACTTTTTAGTCATCCTAAAAATATGCAACTAATTACAGAGCATCGTTGAGGAAGCAAACTGTAAGCGATTGTATAGAATGTGATTTAATGAGACGATGAGATGAGGTACAGTTTCTGCTTCGGGAACGATATGGCACGGGTTCCCAGTTTCTGTTGGTTGGTTGGTTCAGGTTGGGTCAGGTTGGTTCAGGTTGGTTCTGGTTGGTTCAGGTTGGTTTAGGTTGGTTCAGGTTGGTTTAGGTTGGTTCAGGTTGGTTCAGGTTGGTTCAGGTTGGTTTAGGTTGGTTCAGGTTGGTTCAAGTTGGTTCAGGTTGGTTCAGGTTGGTTCAGGTTGGTTCAGGTTGGTTCAGGTTGGTTCAGGTTGGTTCAGGTTGGTTCAGGTTGGTTCAGGTTGGTTCAGGTTGGTTCAGGTTGGTTCAGGTTGGTTCAGGTTGGTTTAGATTGGTTCAGGTTGGTTCAGGTTGGTTTAGGTTGGTTCAGGTTGGTTCAGGTTGGTTCAAGTTGGTTCAGGTTGGTTCAGGTTGGTTCAGGTTGGTTCAGGTTGGTTCAGGTTGGTTTAGGTTGGTTCAGGTTGGTTCAGGTTGGTTCAGGTTGGTTTAGGTTGGTTCAGGTTGGTTCAGGTTGGTTCAAGTTGGTTTAGGTTGGTTCAGGTTGGTTTAGGTTGGTTCAGGTTGGTTCAGGTTGGTTTAGGTTGGTTCAGGTTGGTTCAGGTTGGTTCAGGTTGGTTCAGGTTCCTTGGCATCCTTACATGAATCACAATTAGCGCCTTAGCGCCGTTTTATAACCACTACCTGGAAAAAGATGGGTTCTTATCTAGATCCACTTTATGGAATTTAGGTATTTTAGAAGATCCTTCGGTTTTACAGCCAAGAGGTCGGATACTTCTGCTAGAAAATAGTTTCCCGGGGCTCTAATTCTTGCGGCCGCCAGAGCTGGGCATTTGCAAAGAAAGTGAGTTATTGTTTCCGTTTCGTCCGAGTCTTTACAACTTCTACAATAGGTGTTGAAGTCGCAATCACTAGCATACAATTGTCATCTCCATTACTCCGTGTTCAAATGGCCCGAATGATGACTACGTACACACAGAGGGACAGCAATCGACAGTTTACTTACTGATATGCAGATACTTCTGCAAAACACTTCTATAATTATGCGATGCTCATATAATCAAACAGTTCTAGGAGATAGTAACTCCCGCTTCATCCATCCAGTTTAAGTGGTGCGCTTATCTTTGTCCAAGTTGCGGTAATTGCACCAGCTTGACTATAGAAAAGTTTCCCTGATGCAAAGCTGTGAAATCATAAAAAGCAAAAACTCTTCTCAAGCGGAATCTGGCAAAAACGTGCCACTCTCCCATCCACTCCCACTGAGACGGGAAACGTTTCGACATTTCGTATTCAAACGCATTCGCATTTCGAGTGTCATCAAGCAAAATGTTTTCAATTTCATGAAAATTAACTGCGAAAACGCACGATGGCCCTCCACCGACCACGTACCACCGCCTCCGCGGCAATAACAACACATGCGCCCGTGCAATTCACACTCCGGATCGCAAGGAGCAAGCAAGCAGAGCAATCAAGACCAAGTGGCAGCAAGAAAAACATTGCCCAGTCCAGTGTGAACAGAAACCGTGGCTTGTGAGCAGAGACACAAAACAAAGAGGAGAAAAAAAACAACAAACAACAACAAAAGAAAAATGAAAAACAACAACAAAAGAAAAATGTAAAACAAAAAGAGGAAAAACAAAGGCAAAGGAAGAGAAAACCACTTGACAGCTCCATAGACAGACAGACAGACAGACACTTGAAGAGATGAAATGCGAAAGAACAATTGCGGGGCTGTCAAGACTCAATGGCACAAGGCGAAGACTAAAGACTAAAGATGTGAAATTCAAAACGAGACTCCTTCCGACTCCAGCCGGTTTGGCGTGCATCAAGTGCCAGGAAGAAATTATCCAGCAAAGAAAGGAGTAATTGTTTTTTCTTCTTTTGTTTTTCCCCGATTCTGGTTCTGGTGTTGGTTCATTTTTTCCAAAGCGTTCTTAAATGCATTTCTCTGAAGAACTTTACCATTAACATTTTAACTCGAGGGAGGAAATAATTAATGAACGAATTAATAGAACAATGACGAGATATTAAACTGAAGTATATGCTCCGTTAACGGACGAGGCTGTGCGGTGGACTTGTGGCGGAGTGGCGACAGAAAAGTGTGAGTAAGTAAACTGATTTCGAGTGGAGAGAGACAACAGAACAAATGATCCCATTTATGAATGGGGACGCATACGAGAAGGGTGCATAGATATATACTGGAACCCATATGGATGGAGGAATCTAGCGACATGGTCAGGGGTGGATGCAGGCAGATTGATAAAAGAGAAACAATCAATGAGCAAAGATAGACGAATACAGAGAGATGAGAGAAAAACTATTGCATAGAGGCTGACTATGTCGGTTCTGTGGAGAACGTGACGAAACCTCACTGCACCTGATCACAGACTGCGGACCATTAGCACACAATAGACTCAGGTGTTTTGGAGAATATATCTTAGATATGAGCAAGATCCCTCATCTTGATTCCTCCAAAATACATGAATTTCTGTCGGAAATAAACCTGACAGAAGATTTATAGATGAGACTATCCTTATCTTTCAAATAAATAGGACATCACAATAGATCTTTCAGGTCGCAGTGTATAACACCCTTAAATATATCTATATATCTAGGGGCTGACTAAGAAACTCGCATATATAAGATCACGGAAATAATTGGGTAGATAATTAAATAGATGAACAGAGAGTTTTAAGCAAGGTCTGAGATGGATGAACAAACAAAAGGATAGATGAATAAATAGTGATCTAGGTAGATGAGTAGATATATGGAGAAGGTCTGTGATGGATGAACAAACAAAAGGATAGATCAATAAGTAGTGAGTAGATAAATGGATGAGAGACTAGAAAATATATATAAATGGACCAATTAATAGATAACTGGAAACATAGGAGTGAATGAATGGATACAATGATAATTCAAAGTATAAATGGCCTGATATGTGGATAGATAGATAAATGGAAGGACAGCAATATGCGTACATGATGAGTGGGTAGATTAATAGATAGAAGGATATGATGATCAGACAATAAATTAATGGACACGTAAATCTGAACGAGTAAATAGGGTGATAGAGATAAGAGCAAATAAGAGAAAAGGGTAAGAGATACGAAAAAGTAAAAGGAAGGGAAGTGAAACGAAAAGAAAATGTTAAAAGTAAAAAAAGGTTAAAAGAAAGAAAACGATAAAAAAAAGGAGAGAGTATAAGAAAAAAAACACCAATCGAAAGAAAATGGACAAGAAATGAAAGGATAGAGTAAAAGAATAGAAACAGCAACAGAATGGAAGAGGTAAAAGAACGGAAATGGAAACTCCACAAGAAAAGCTAAGAGAAAGGAAAGGGTAAAAGATTGGAAGGATAGACAAAAACCCCAAGACGTGTAAAGTGTGCCGAACTCTATCCCCACCCATTACTTCTTATCTGCTCCTACATATCTCTCTTTCGCTCCCGCACACTTCCGCAGGTTGTCGGTGTGAACTGTTGTCGATGCACGCGCTTCCAAAAAACAAATTCATTTTAATTGCCTGGCAAAGGGAAACTAATTGGCAACGTGAACAGAGTGTGTGCCGCCTCCTGTGCCTGGGTACCTGCCTGACTGTCTAACTGTCTAACCAGTCAGCTGCAGTTGTGGGTGTGTAAGAGTGCGTTTGTGTGTGTGAGGCAGTAAATCTGTCATGTGTGTTCATCCGCTGAGCCAAAAATAACTTTGTAAATTCCAATTGGACACGCATTGACTTTTATTCACACGCACTCACTCACTCGCACACTCACTCACTCACTCGCACACTCATTCACTCACTCACTCGCACACTCACTCCCTCACTCACTCACACACTCCCTCACTCACTCCCTCACTCACGCACGCACACTTAATCACTCGCATGCATACATAGTGCCCATTAACACTCGCCCATGTGCCCAGTAGATGGAAATGTGTGCACAGACTTCAAGGCAGAAAGGATCTTGCGCTGGAAACAGGATTTACTGGTTTTTCGTAATTCGACGCACGTTACCTGCGAGCGTCTAAATGCGTTCGGGTGCGTGTGTGCGCGCGTGCATACAATTGAGCGAGCGCGCATTCATGTGTGTGCGTGTGGAAATTAGTTTCTTCTTTTTTCGCTCCTGCTGTGCTTCAAGGCTTTATTTATCGCTTAATTCATTCGCATAAAATCAAATGCACCTGCCTTCAGGACTAGGAGCAGCGGCTCTGCTAGGATTATGTTGTTGGTCTTTGATATCAGCGATAATCGCCACGAACTTGACTTACCAATGAGTGTGTGTGAGTGTGTGTCCTTACGGATAATTAATTACAAATAATGGAAACACCCATCCTCACACACACACACACACACACACACACACACACACACACATACACACACACACACACACACACACACACGCGCGCGCGCTCGCACAAACATACGCATCTATATATTGGTCAAAGCTGAGAGAGACATTTTCCTGTGGCCAAGTCAGACGAGGGGGAAAGGTCTAGAAAACTAGGTCATATCAACGAAGTCATTTATTAGTTTTCAGATATTCAATTACTAGTTTTCAGATATTCATTTACTAGTTTTCAGATATCCAATTACTAGTTTTCAGATATCCAATTACTAGTTTACAGAAATTCATTTACTATTTTTCAGATATTTAATTGCTAGTTTTCAGGTATTCAATTGCTAGTTTTCAAAAATTCAATTACTACTTTTCAGCAATTTAATTACTGGTTTTCAGAGATTCATTTACTAGTTTTCAGATATTCATTTACTAGTTTTCAGAAATTCATTTACTAGTTTTCAGGTATTCAATGGCTAGTTTGCAGAAATTCAATAATTATTTTTCAGATATTCAATTACTAGTTTTCAGATATTCAAAAAATAATTTACTAGTTATCAGAAATGAATTTACTAGTTTTCAGAGATCCAATTACTAGTTTTCAGATATTCAATTGCTAGTTTTAAGGAATTCATTTACTAGTTTTCAGGTTTTCAATTGCTAGTTTTCAGAAATTCAATTACTACTTTTCAGCAATTTAATTACTAGTTTTCAGAAATTCATTTACTAGTTTTCAGATATTCATTTACTAGTTTTCAGAAATTCATTTACTAGTTTTCAGGTATTCAATGGCTAGTTTGCAGAAATTCAATAATTATTTTTCAGATATTCAATTACTAGTTTTCAGATATTCAAAAATTAATTTACTAGTTATCAGAAATGAATTTACTAGTTTTCAGATATTCAATTGCTAGTTTTAAGGAATTCATTTACTAGTTTTCAGGTTTTCAATTGCTAGTTTTCAAAAATTCAATTACTACTTTTCAGCAATTTAATTACTGGTTTTCAGAGATTCATCTACTAGTTTTCAGATATTCATTTACTAGTTTTCAGAAATTCATTTACTAGTTTTCAGGTATTCAATGGCTAGTTTGCAGAAATTCAATAATTATTTTTCAGATATTCAATTACTAGTTTTCAGATATTCAAAAAATAATTTACTAGTTATCAGAAATGAATTTACTAGTTTTCAGAGATCCAATTACTAGTTTTCAGATATTCAATTGCTAGTTTTAAGGAATTCATTTACTAGTTTTCAGGTTTTCAATTGCTAGTTTTCAGAAATTCAATTACTACTTTTCAGCAATTTAATTACTAGTTTTCAGAAATTCATTTACTAGTTTTCAGATATTCATTTACTAGTTTTCAGAAATTCATTTACTAGTTTTCAGGTATTCAATGGCTAGTTTGCAGAAATTCAATAATTATTTTTCAGATATTCAATTACTAGTTTTCAGATATTCAAAAATTAATTTACTAGTTATCAGAAATGAATTTACTAGTATTCAGATATTCAATTACTAGTTTTGCGGAGATTCAATTACTTATTTTCAGAAATTAAATTCCTTTCTGTTCGTTTAAGAACTGAAATCGATTTCCTGAATCTCAGCAAGTGAAATATTTACTTTCGAAAATTGAAATTACTCAGATTAAGAAATTGTAGAGCTGCTGCTGTATATCAGAATATCAGCACCTGAGTATATATGGAGTATATATATTTCAGCAATTGCTAATTTTAAGCAATTGATGAATTTTTATGTTCTTACTGAACAATTGAATGACATAATTAATTCATAAGTTCGAACAATTGACTTACTCGTAGTAAATATGAGCAATTGTGATTCTACAGTACAGAAATTGAATTACGAAATCTCAGCAATTGAATTTGGAAACTTCAGTAATTGAATCATTTGCAATTAAATAAATTGATGCATTTCCACAATGGGATGACTAAATTTCCGAAATTTAATGGTGGACTTTAAGAACTAATGTTGAGTTTGCGCATCTCATCTGTATTGCTGACTAGGAGTATTTACCGCCCCTCGAAGGACTCTTCTGTAGGTGGCCAGGTAAACTCGTCTGTATTTTGCATTCGACGCGCCAAAGCCAACACACAAAAGATTGCCATCGGAGTAAATTCCCCCCAAATGTACAGCTTGCAAGTAACCCTCCACCATGGAGCAAGGCTCCCTAACGGCACGCCATGGTACAGTGCTGCACAAATCATAAAGAATATTTTCCCGCACCAGGAATTGCGGAATGGCTCTAACGAGCTAATTGGGATTCCTTGTGCAGGAGTCGGGCACCGCCATTAAAACTAACCAATCAACCGTTAACACAAAACAATCGAATACCAATGTGAGCCTGCATTCCGTAGTAATTACAATTGGAAATTGGACTTGCTCGCATGAACGCGCTCAATCAATTTCAAATGTTGGACTGCGCAGCCAGGATATGACAGGCGAGCGCTACTATGACGACTGACTGGCAACTGGCAAGCCCCAAAGTGAATCGCACTGACAGCGGCGGTGGCCGGGACTGAAGGGGTCAGAGTAGAGCCAAGAAAAAATACACTCTTTGCTGCATGTGGCCCAGGCGAACGCATGTTCTATTTCCTTTTAGGCAACGAAATGCGCCGCTACCTGGATCTCTACCTGCATGTATGTCTTCCTGCCCGCCTCTACCCCTGGTGATCGGACTTTTGTGCTCTGCCAGCGAGCAATAATCTCACAAGCATATTTCACACAAAGGCCCAACTGTGCGAGCGGAGTGGAGGAGGCAGATTTGTATTTATTTTCATTTTCCCGCTCCTTTCTTGTTGCGTTGCTCTGCTTTGCTCTGCTCTGCTCTGCTCTGCTCTGCTCTGCTCTGCTCTGCTCTGCTCTGCTCTGCTCTGCTTTGTTTGTTTTGTTTTCTTGCCGTATTCATTTGTTGGAAGGCAGCCGCTCCCCTCCGAACAGCACCGCACCGCGTCGTTGGAGAGCCCTTTGAAAAGGGCCGTGAAAGGAATTTCTGAGATACACCTCAGCCGTGGTACGAATTGTTGAGGATTATATTTGTGTCATCTTCTCGGGGCACGCCGGCATTCAGCCAAGCATTCTAAGGATTTTCGCAGCATTTGCCAGCTCTGCAAAATTGACCCCAAAAAGCGGTAAACAAATTTTGGTGAGCTCAATTTCCTACTGCGTAGCAAAGCATTTCAGGTTAAGTGGATCCACAAAGCCGCCGAACAAAGGCCTTCTTTAATAGAAAATATTAACCAGACAAAGAGGAGCTTAGGGGAACAAGACAAAGAGGAGACGAAAAGGGCAATGTTGTGTTTAGCATGCCACCAGCAGTTAGCATCGCGCTTAGCTCGCCTTAAAGGGCAAGAAGAGGAGCACCAAGCAGCAGATCCAATGCTAAGCCAACAAGAGAAGCCTGGAGATTCCCATCGATAGACTGGTCAAATTTTAATAGTTTAATTTTGCTTTTTTTTATAATATTTTTTCTGATTTTATTTATTTTTTATTATAATATATTTTTAAATTTTTAATCCAAATTTCATTTATTTTTTATTCTTATTTTTTTATTTTTAATTCAGATTTTTTTTTACTTTTTTTTAATTTAGGTATTTTATTTCTATTAATTTTCTTATAATTTTTGTTTTATTATTTTTATTAATTTGTTTAATATATTTCACATATTTTTATTGTTGTTTGTTTCTTTTATATAATTTTTTAAAATTATCATTATTCATTTGTTTCATAAATTTTACATATTTTTTGTTGTTTTGTTTATATTGGTATTTAATTTCATTGAAATATTTTTAAATTATTGTTCCAATTTTTATAATTGTTTTTCAATTATTATTACTTAAAATATACTCACATATTTTTATTATTTTATTATAATATTATATTCACATATTTTTATTATTTTATTATTTTTATTGTAATTTTTTTATTATAATTTTTTATAATTATTATTTTTTTTTTCTTGTTCTGATTATTTTTTATTTTTTTTCTGTTATTTTCATGTATTTTATTTTTTTTTGTTTTACTTTCTTATATATTTTTTTTATTATTATTATTTTAAATATATTTTACATATTTTTATAGTTTTATTATTTTTATTATTTTTTCTTATAATTTTTTATAATAATAATTATTTTTTTTCTTACTCTAATTATTTTTTATTTATTTTTTTCTTTTAAATTTTATGTATTTTATTTTTATTGTTACTTTTTTATAATTTTTTTAATTATTATTAATTTAAATATATTTCACATATTTTTATTATCTTATTATTTTTATTGTAATTTTTTTATTATTAATTTTTTATAATTATTATTTTTTTCTTATTCTGATTATTTTTTATTTTTTTATTATTATTATTTTAAATATATTTGACATATTTTTATAGTTTTATTATTTTTATTATTTTTTGATTATAATTTTTTATAATAATAATTATTTTTTTCTTACTCTGATTATTTTTTATTTATTTTTTTCTTTTAAATATTTTATTTTTATTGTTATAATTTTTTTTAAATTAATATTATTTGAAATATATTTTACATATTTTTAAAATTTTATTATTATTATTTTTTTTTAACTATAATCTTTATAGCTATTATTTTTTTTCTTATTCTGATTATTTTTTGTTTTTCTTTAATATTTTATGCATTTTGGTTTTATTGTTACTTTTTTCATAATTTTTTTTAAATTATGATTATTAAATTTTTTTAATATAATTTACATATTTTTATTGTTAATTTTTTCATATTTTTTTTTAATTATTATTATTTCTTTTTCTTATTTTTATTATTTTTATATTTATATATTTTTTTTAAATCTCTTGTATTTTATTTTTATTGTTACTTTTTTATACTTTTTTAAATTATTATTATTGTTCTTTAATATATTTCACTTATTTTTATTGTTATTCGATTTTATTATAATTTTTTAAAATTATTATTAATTTCTTTAATATATCTCACATATTTTTATTTTGTGTTTATTGTTATTCATTTTTATTATAATTTTTTAAAATTATTATTAATTTCTTTAATATATTTCACATATTTTTATTTTGTGTTTATTGTTATTCGTTTTTATTATAATTTTTTAAAATTATTATTAATTTCTTTAATATATTTCACATATTTTTATTTTGTGTTTATTGTTATTCGTTTTTATTATAATTTTTTAAAATTATTATTAATTTCTTTAATATATTTCACATATTTTTATTTTGTGTTTATTATTATTCGTTTTTTTATAATTTTTAATTATTTTTTTTCTAATTTGGTTTTTTTTTATTTTTCTTTTAAATTTTGTGTATTTTATTTTTATTTTTATTGTTCTTTTTTATAATTTTTTTAAAATTATAATTTTTATGTTAATGTTTTACATGTTTTCATTTTGTTTAATTATTTGTTTCTATTATAATTTTTTTAAATGATACTATTTTTTTATTTAAAAAAAAATTTAGATATATTTTTATTTTTCTTTCTTATATTTTTTTTTATTTTTCTTATAATAAATAAATTAAAATATATATTACAGTATCTCTTTTTTATTTTTGTTTATTTTTTATTTATTTTTTTTTTTGTTTGATTTTTATTTTAATTTTTCTTTTTTTTTGTTTTTTCGTTTTTTTAATATAATAAATATATTATATTTTTCTGCAATAAAGTTTGAATATTTATTTTGCGTTTCTTACAATTTTGTATATTTATATTTATTAATAATTTTTTTTTTTTTGTTAAATTTTGTCTCCTCATTTGAAAACGAAGGAGTTTCCTCCGCTGGAGACTTGTGTGGGTGTGTTAATGTTGTGTTTGTTTTTGTTTGTGGCGCTTGTTGTTTGTAAGGAATAAAAGATTTGCCACAACTCCTTTTGCCCCAGTACAATATAACAGCAACAACAACAACAACAACAACAACAACGTCATGACATGCATATAAAATCATAATTGAGCATATGTGCGTGCTTCGTTCCTCCGGCACCCTTTTTTGTTTTGCCACAATTTCCACGCTATTTATTTTTCATTTCTCTCCAGCACCAACCCAGCACCCCCCCTGCCCCTACTACGGCTATTTCCCTCTCTGTCCTACTGCTGTCCATTCAATTTGTGCGAGTTTTATTTACAGCAACAGCGGTGGCGGTGCTGCCACTTGGCGTATGCAACAAACGACTTCGACTTCACATAATGTACCACAGCGCCACATGCCACCGTGCAGCATAAGCGCAGAGGGAGATGGCTTTATGCTTGTTTATATTGGCGGGAAAGTAGCAGGCAAGAAAAATAACTACAACAACGGCAAATAGAATAACAAAGAAATTAGGTTCAGTGAACTTTCACAGTTCAGTAGTCTGCGGGAAATGGTCAGCGCCAGCCGCAGCCATAGCCGCAGCCACAGCAACGCAAGCCCCAAGAAAACCGCCAAAGCCACCCATTGACCAACATACCAGCAGAAACTGCTGCTACAACAACAACACTGAACAGCAGCGGAAAAGTAAACGCACGCGTGCGCGCAGCGGCAACGGCCGTAATAGCCGCTAATACGATTTGCCAAAGAGAAATACGAGCAGCATGGCAATGTGAGCTGGGGGTGGTGGTGATGGCGATGGTGATGGTAGTGGTGTTGGTGATGGTGTTGGTGATGGTGGTGCTCGTGGTGGCACGAGTAGCAAGCCTCCGATGTACTGGCATGTGACCATATACCGCTGAAGCAGAAGCTCATCAAATGATTTCTTGCCTGCAAACTCGACCGCGGCGATCCACACGCACGCAGGCTCATGTCCTCGGCATCAATGCACGCAGTCAAAGTCAGTAATGCCGCAGACACACGGCCGACAACAGACACAAGCTGCCAATAAAGCAATTTGCCACATTTGCCGGCAGGCGGGAGCAGCCATTCATGAGCAGGACACGACAAATTCAGGCGGCTGCATGCGTCAGGCCAAGCAGCCAGCACAAAGACAAGCCTGCAGCCGGCAAGAAATCAAGCACAACGACGTCGACGACAAGGAAGCGCAAACAGCACGCAAACAAGAGAGAGAGAGAAAAACAAGGAAGAGGGAAAACGAAAGAAAAATTAGGCAGCAACTCCATCCCACCACCGCGAACAGAGCCACAGCCATAGCCATACAGCACGCACCAGAGCCGCTGCAGACAGCTGAAATGGACGGCGGCGTCAGCGACGAAGACGGCGCAGACGGCAGCCAGATTGCAAAGTCCAACGACATTTACGATGACACCGCCAGCGACAGAGTCAGCCCCAGCGCTAGCGCCATCCAACTTACTTATGCATACGCCCGGGAGGACGCGGCTGACGGGGAACGAACGAGAACTGAAACTGAAGTGAGGTGAAGCGAAGCGAAGGAAATTTTAAATTCAATTCTTCTTTTTTGTATGCCGTTTCTTATAAGCGGGACGCTGAGCAGGAAGCAGGAGAGCACAGAACAGTGGGGTTGACACAATTGCTGGCGTAGTAGTGAGGCAGTTGGGGCATCGGAGTTGACGATGGAGTTGCAATCAGGGATGCCAACTGATGGCATTCTCTCGAATTGCGGGCAACTCAGGCAGCTGTGGTTGAATGCTGAGGAAGCTACTTGCATGTTCTATGGTGAATTTCAAATGGAAAAGCAAAAGAGTGGACTCGGGTGTGCACTATCATATTGCGGGAACCAGTGGCAAGCCATCTAGTCTTGCAGTTGGGGAATAGGTATTCCAAGTATCTCCGAGGGTATCGATCATTTGCGGGGAGATCAGTGACTTTTCGCAATACTCCCCGTTTATCCGAAAGTTGCACTTTTCCCCTGATATAAAAGAAAAAAGGAAGAATAGAAAAGTTAGTCCGTAACTACCCCACCCACAAATTAATAATCCTCATGGCAACATCACTATCTACGCTAGGCACCACATTCCTCCGGTCAACTCCAAATACAGTGCTCGCTATGGAGCTCAGGGCAATGCAACTTAGTTTTCAATTATTTCTATTCAAGTCCCTGGGCCTTGGTTGTCAGTCTTGAAGCTATCCACAAAGTGACCCCAGTGGCATCACAAATATTGCTGAATTTCTCGACAGTTTTGGGGAATTGCTGAAGAAAAGTGTTGGCATCCCTGCTTGCCAAATGCTGCAGCACTCATTCTTCCTCAGCTCCCTTCCATGCGGCTGCTCCTCGCCACGCCAGCCCGCTGCCTCTCTCATATCTGCGTGCCACACACACAGCAAGTCTCGTGACAGGAATAGTAATAATATTTTTCAATTTTTAACCGTCTGTCTAGACTAGTGGAGTGAAAAACACAACAACAGCGACAACAAAAACCGAAACAAAAGCAACAACAACGCCACAAGAGCGCTACAACAGAAATAACAACGAGGAAAAGTACACAAGCAGCAGCGACACAACAAAATTAAGGGAGTGTTTTGTAGTTATCGTCACTTGAATTCAGTCGAAAACTTCTCCATGGCGGCAAACAGGGTGGCTTCCCAAGGGATTCCGAGTAAGTTTCGCATAAGGAGCGCATAAGCACAACTCCACATAAACCTTCTTTCCAGCAGAGCCGCAGGAAATGTTCGCTTAGGTTTTCCTTTTTTGCTCTCTGGTTGCTGTAAGAAAAACACTCCAGACAAAGAAGATATTCGCAGCACATGTAGATACAACTTAGCAGCGACTCTACAACCACACACAGCAGTCAGTGATGGTTACGTGAAGCAGGGGTGAGATTGTAGTAACAGGGATGGAGCAGGGTGCTAACGTAAAAATATCCATAAATTCACATCGCCTTTGGATATGTTCAGACTTGGGGAAAAGCGAGGCAAAGGTCATTAGGAAGGATACTGTAAAATAAGTTACACCCCCACCTTCTTTGCTAACTACTTTATGGAGAGAACAGCATCCAGACAGAGAACAGTTTAAAAATGGCTCGGAACACATTGAAAAATTAGACCTGTTTTCGACATTCCAATGCACTTGGCTATTAAGATCCGGAAGTGACGAAGGAATCCGAACAAATCTTTTTACCCATATATGAGTAGACAGAAGACATTTCGTGAATGTTGTGAGAAGAGTGTTGTGAAAGGCCAGCTTAGATCTAAGTCCGTACTGCGAATAATAGTGTAGTGTATGACAGCGACAATAGTGGGAAATCTTGTATTTGTTTTAAAGTGAGGTCTTGGATTCCAATTGCCGACTGCTCCACCAACTGAGCAAGTGTCGATTGTTCCTTCGGCGGCTTAGAGCAGAACATTGCCCAGTCGCAAAATATGATTTGGAATCACCAAATCAAAATTGTTTTGTTATCTAATTATTAATAATAAATATTAAGCGAGCTGTCCTCTGTGGTCTGGTGGTAAGCATGCTAGACTCACACCCCGAGGGTCGCAGGTTCAAATCCTGCCCCGGCCTTGGTCTCCAAAATGCTTCTTTCTATAAAATCTTTTTCTCTTCGAGTCGAAAGCCTCTGTAGCTAGTATTCGTTCCTCCAACGCCTTTTATTCATAATTAATTATGGTGTAAGATATAATAATAATAATAAATATTAAGCGTATTAGATTCGCCACTCTATCGAGGATAGGACAGACTTTTGTATGAAAAAAGTTATCGAGTAAATTGTACTCGGATGAAACGAGCGAGCTTTTCCATCCTCGATGGAAAGTGCTTCCAAATTGAAAATTGCTTGAAAACCAACGAGATCAAAAATTACCCATGAAAATTTCCCTCAGTACTTTTTTGAAACAGTGCTGCCAAGTTTACCACTTACTCGTTTGCTGTTTAAGTCGCACAACTCGATACGAGCTCGATACAAGTTACGAATCGAATATGCACATTAATACGTAGAACAGATTATTTGGAAGAATGGCACATTGGAGCAACTCAGAAACGTTGCGATGAGTAAATTGTAAAATAAATGGGTAGAAAGCTATGACACATCCAGCACTCTCCAGAGACACCATATACTGTAACTTATTCACTGTCGTGCAAAGCAAATACACCACATGTACCGTACAAAACACACTTTTTTTGCAGATATACATAAAAATAAAATTCTCCCTCATAGCAAAGACGCATTCCTCCATAAAAACAATTGCTTTTTCCCATATTTTTATATTCCTTTCGACGACAATAAAGAAATGTATACCACCTGGGGCACTTAAGGTAATAAATAAGTTATAAAACTGACTAATTTATATGTTGTATTACGGAAATATTGAACATCAATACGCATCCATAAAAGAATTTCCTTTTCATCATGTTAATATACTCATGCTAGATTCACACCCCGAGGGTCGCAGGTTCAAATCCTGCCACGGACTTGGTCTCCAAAATGCTTCTTTCTATATATCATTTTCTCTTCGAGTCGAAAGCCTCTGTAGCTAGTATTCAATCCCCCAACACCTTGCTCTCATAATAATAATAATACTCATGGGAGTCGTAATAGGGGTGGTTGCCTAGTTTAAGTGCCGTTTTTGGTTCCACTTCCTTCGGAACTATGGGCTACAAAAATTGAGAAGTTTTAGTATGTCGATAGATGCGAACTCAGAAGTTTTCGGCCTTATTTGGAATTGGTGTTTTTTCCATTCCACTCATTACAGCCAGACAGTACTGTAGGAGAATCCGAAGCCTTCAAACCAGAACCCTGAGCAAACATATGCGCCAAATCACTACTGAACTAAATAGTTTTGCTTTCCACGCATTATTAATTTTAAATTTATTTTTAATTTCTTTTTATTTTCCACTACAAATATTTTTAAAATTGTTATATCAAATTTTTTACAATTTTTTTGTATTTTTATTAATTTTTATATTTCCATAAATTTTTTTTAATGGTTTTTCCAAATTTTTTTTTAAAATTTGCCGTCAAAGGATCGCATCCCCTCACCCCAGAACTAAAAATGTGCCCTTGCGAAGACGACTTTAGTATGGCAATAGGTGTAAGTGTAAGTGCAAGTGTAGATCACCCTGCATTCTCAAGCGCAAGCTTATCCGTGATCAAAGAAATAGACTCGCTAGTAAAGCGAAACAACAACAACAAAAGGCGCTCCGCGGCGAATTAGATGCAAACAGCTGTTACTCAATTTTTCACTGCTGTTTTTTGTTAATTTTTATTTTTAGTGTATTTTAATTTTTTTTGTTTTTTGTTGTAATAATATGAAATTTTTTACACTTCGAATGAACTCATTTGCCAATTAGCACTGCAACAATTTCATTTCAGTGATTTTTCTATTCAAACATTTTAAATAATTTATTTGCACACTTTCTGCCACGGTCTGCGCTGCCAGCGCCGCCGATTCGCATTAGACGCACTGGTTATACAGACGACGCTGCGGGGAAAGCAACAACAAACAAAACGGAAAACTATGCTCACGCACACCGAGAAAGCGCTTTTTACGAGACACCTGTGCTTGGCTTGGCTGCGCTCGGCTTAGCTGGCTGGCTGCAGCGCCTTTCTGGAAGTGCAACAATTTCAAAAAAACAACAGAATTTTAAAAACAAAAAACACTCAATGCACTTTTTGAGAACACAAAAAGAGGCAAAACATGCTTCAAAAACAGAGACAAACAATTTTGTTTGTGCCTTTTCCATTCACTTGTGTTTAGGGCGAGCAGAGACGGCAGAGGATCGCTCCGCGAGCTGGGACTAGACGCCTGCGCGCATGTGTGTGTGTGTGGGTGCGTGCGTGTATTTGTCGTGTAGTTAAACCGGATTTTTTTCGTTAAGAATTTATTCCAAACAACAAAAACACAAACAAGATTTGAAAATAAATGTAAACGTGTAAAGGTGTAAGTGGAATGGAACTATTTACATATTTATTTAGATTAATTTCCTTTTTTGAATTTCAGTTTACATTTACGTATCGGAATAATTTTTGTAAATTGTTCGACGATTTTGTATGTCGTTTTTGTCTTAAATGAATTTCATTGTTCGCCGCAATATCACACACAGAACAGAGTTGCATGCATTCGCGCAGACACACACACACACACACACCCACAGAGCAGTTGCATTAACACAAGAATTGCACAAGTCGTCGCACAGACGCAACACTTTTTCTTTTACACACTCTCTCTTTCTTCAATTTTAGGCGCGCTGCTAGCTCAACTCACTTCCCAAGCACGCCAAAGAATTAATTAAATTTTTATATATATTTGGATTACAGACTTTTAAAGCCTCATCGCTTCAGACAATTGGAAATCAAACAATTTTTAATTTGTAGCCACATATCAATTACACAAAAACACAAACACAAACACAAACGCTAAGCCATAAACACTTTCAACGTTGGGTAGCGTTAGAAACCACGCGCAACACATGGGAAATGTTATTCAGACGCGAAGACTAGACGCGAACTGAACCAAACTGAACTCAAACGAAACGAACCGGACCAGAGTGTCTGCTGGTTAGCTGGTGAGCTGAGTGAGTGCATTACAGAACAACACAAATTCGAGCGACGCTCGCGCCTTTATCACTCTCACTCTCTCAATGATTCTCTTACACGTTCGTTGGGCCAACAAACGTTCAACGGCACCCTATCGCCGGCAGACAAGCACTCACCTAACTAGAGTGCATTACAACTTCAGGGCTAACCAAAATAGACGAGACGAAACGTAACGAGTAAGTTCAAGCATATGTAAATCAATGTTAATAGCCAAAATGGCCGTACGTATTTGATCGAAACTGAACGAAACATTTAGACGTGACGATCGGTTCCGTAAGAACCGAACTGCAAACGTCTGCTACTCGTCACAGCGGCTACTTTGTTGACACGATTGTTATTTTATCAAAATATTAAAATTAAAATGACGGAATTTTGCTACAATTTAATCGCCGCTGTGAGGGATGAGCTCGAAAGTTGTGTACAAAGCCATCCGTCGATGCGTTTCATAGCGTCACATTTTGGGTTAAATGTCAAAATCGACGTAACGAGTGCAGACGTTCGTCCAATGGCTATCGTTACGTCTCGTCTATTTTGGTCCTACCTTTAATGTCTCACAGAAATGCAATAAGTCCAAAAGTTCACAACGGATTAAGGCGTAACCAAAGAATATCTAGTAAACTATTATGGATATACTTTGGCGTAACTCAGTGTTGCGATGCGTGTGTGTGTGAGTATAAATTGTTTAGAATTTACAGGTTATTTTGACTGTTGCCTACACAATTACATAAAACTACTTCCATTGACATTACAGGAGAACATTCTCTTCCCATGACCACAGTTTACAATGAGATGGTAGCGATGGTAAAGTTCGTTTACAACTGGAGTGGCATCTGTATAACACTGAATGTCAGAGAATGAGATGCGTTAATGAGAGGAGTTAAACGAAAAACGCACATGACACAAAAGAAGCTAAATTAATAAAATGTTTGTTCCTTGTGCTTGCTGCGTAGACCAAGATTAGATCGTACAAAAATGTGTGACAGTTCTTTGTGAGATCCAATTCAGAGATATAAAAGTTGCCACTAAATCTTTTTCGTCACATATATAAAAAAATGCATATAAGAATGTGCACTTGTCCACATCATTTTGAATATTCCAAATACAAGTATATTGAAGATATTCCAAAAATTAAGGCCGGCACTTGTCCACATCATTTTGAATATTCCAAATACAAGTATATTGAAGATATTCCAAAAATTAAGGCCGGCACTTGTCCACATCATTTTGAATATTCCAAATACAAGTATATTGAAGATATTCCAAAAATTAAGGCCGGCACTTGTCCACATCATTTTGAATATTCCAAATACAAGTATATTGAAGATATTCCAAAAATTAAGGCAGGCAGTTCAAAATGTTTTCATATAACTACACTCACATCCAGGACACACTGGGAAGATAAACACAATTCGTTAACAAAATCAAAAAGAGAAGCAGACTCTGTGTTATATACTGTTTCTTTTTCTTCAGCTGAATATTCTGTTCTTAACAAAATCCAAAAAAAAAGCAGACTCTGTGTATACATTGTTCCAGTTTTTCTTCAGCTGATCGAAAATAAAAAAAACAGGCTGTGTGTCATACTCGTATGCTTACAAAGTTGTTAAGAAAATAAAAAAACAGACTCTGTGTCATATACTGTTTTTTTTCTTCAAATGATAACTGTCAAAACTAGATCTGCATCATGGAAGTCAATTATAGTCCGCCCTGCTTAACGAATTGTGAATACTTCACTTGACATAAAATACCGAGGTTTACTGCGACTTACAGATTTGCGTCATATGTAGCTGATGCAAAAAGACTTAGCATAGCTTAGGTTAGGTTAGGTTATCGTGGCAGTCGGTCCACGGACCAACTCACTCAGACCATCATGCGTCCTTGTGATACCACCGCGTAACAACGCACCTCTGATTTACTCGTCCAACAGTTTCGAAGCCCTAATAAAGCGCAGGATTTGTTTGACCTTCGCGCCAGACACTTCTGTTAGAGAGCGTATTTCCCTAAAGAGCCCGCTCTGCTTCCATGCGCGGCATCTACAGAAGAGACGTTCCATAGATTCCTCCTCTTCCTCATCCCCACAGCTTCTGCATAATTCATGAGAGATAGCATAGCTTAGCCTTACATAGATGTATATGGTTATTGTATTTCTATGGTATGACAAATTGTTTATTTCCTTACGCAGTCACTGTCTTTCAGTGATTAGTTGCGAACAGTTATAATTTTACATTGTTCATATGTAGAAAATGTAGTAAAAGGTGCTGACTTATGATACTATATATGCTAAGATTCGGTAATCACCACATTTTGCAATCGTGTAATGATAATTTAACTTTCCAAATTCAGGCCTTGAATCAGAATATACGGTTTATGAACAATAACAGCAACTTCTCACGAACTAATAAAACCAACTAGAAAAGCTACGAATATCTTGTTAGCATGCAAAGAGCATAGTATCTGTGTGTAGCGTATGAAGCAGTGTATGTAGCCGTAGAGAGACAGTGAGAGAGCGAGAGCGCTGCTTGTGAGGTTTGGAAATGAACGTGTTATCACATGCGAGTAAAATTCGTTTCAGTTTTAGTGCCAATGAGTTTATGAATGGGTATCCGCGAAAACACGTCTCTGAAGAACCGATTACTGTTGTATGCCGAAAGAGGAACTACCTTACATTACAGGGAGCGGGGAATTGATATAGTTCACAAGTATTCACGGTAGAGATAGGGCATCATTTTGGTGTGCATTCGAGACCATCGAATTTATGGCCATATCAAATACGCAGCAATGAATGTGTTGTGAGGCACACTCATAATGTCCGCTAAGCCCAAGTAGTTATAAGATGGAAAGAAAATATTATCAGAACTGAAGGACATCCTTGGATTCCACAAATAAAATGAATATGCAAAACATAGTAGATTATCATATGTGAATCTAAATTCTTAGACTCTGCTAGTAAATGCATGTTATGCACTCTGCACCAAAAATCCATTGGTATTCATGCAACTACTACAAGCAGAGAAACTCCTGCTGAATAAAGGAACATGGAGCGGTAAGTATAAAATCAATAATACAACTCATAAATAGCTGGAATTTTGTAAGCCAACTAACTTCCCCCGTGGCATGTAGATACACACTGCAGCATTTCTTTGCATCCCATTGCACGCAGCAACCCGAGTGCTCTGGAGTTTTATGCCCCTAACCGTTTTTGTTCTCATTGTGCTTCCCTTTGATGCCGCAGTCAAATTTCAGGACTACTTAGATTAGCTACTCCGCCACATGGTGGTGCTGGCTGAGTCGTGATGCGAGAACAACCCTTGGCTAATGTTCCATGTGTGCGAAGGTAAACTCTGCCACCCTCCCCAATATGTTTAATTGTGTTCTTTTGTTTTTGACACCCTTGTGGAGTTGTGAGACCAATCCATAAACAGGACCCGCTGCCGAAACTACACTAAAAGTAATTGGATATTTCCAAAGATTGCCGCTCATTAAGCGAAGAGGCACTTCAAAAAGATATAAACAAAAGTTGTTTGCAATGTTCACAAATCTCAATTGAGGCTATTTTTGGCATTTCTGTTTATCTTCATTACAAATCGCTGAGGAACACCGACGCCAAACAACAACAAAGTGATTGTGGAAATGCCGGCTTCTGGAATACGCACGCGCACAGAGAGGGACCAGACGAGAGACACGCGAGCGACATAGACAAAGTGTAGTAAACAAGGCGCCACACACAGCGCAAAATAATCGCATGCCATGATTATTTTTTGTGTAGCATGAGATTTTTTGTTGAAGCAACTTTTCACCCTACACTGGGTGCGTACGACGCCAAGAGATGTAGGAAAACTTTTTAGTGTAAGCACCGGGGCCCAGGCCAGTCATGCAGTCTCTCTCAGATTGATTTTTGTCTTGTTTTGTAGAGGCAAAATCCGCATACATTACCAACGGCTCTCACGCATTTTCATATATATACTCAGATTGAGTTCCTCTTAGATTTCATATACATATAGAAAAAAAGGTATCCATACACTTGAGAGAGAATTTCAGAAGCTTATTCGTCTCGAAAACCCAAGCACAGACCCCAAAGTCAAGAATAGCGTGTCTACTACTCTATACTCTTTATTCTAAAATGAATGGTTCGAGTACTATGTACCACCTGAGGACTTTTTGAAACTAGCTTTGAATGACGGAATTCCGTCTCAAATAGAATTAAAGGCAACAATAATCCCAGAAGCCAAGCCTCTCACCCACATACGAGAACTCAGCTGACCCTCTTGCGTACTCCATAAAAGTCTCGTACACATTGAATACAATGAAGTTCAACATGATTACATAAGTGATGTGAAAGGTGGACATTGGTTGCGTGACAGTGCTGCCAAATTGTTTATATGTGTCCAGAGATGTGAAAGGTGGGCGTGGATTGCGAGACAGTGTTGCCAAATTGTTTATAACTATCTTCGAAGATGTGGAAAGGTGGGCATGGATTGAGAGACAGTACTGCCAATTTGATTATACGTGCCCAGAAATATGAAAAGTGGGCATTGGTTGCGTGACAGTGCTGCCAAATTATACATAAATATTTTCAGAGATGTAAAAGAAGAGTATGGTTGCGTGACAGTGCTGCTAAAGTGTTTATTTATACCCAGAGAAGTGAAAGATGGTCGTCGATTGCGAGACAGTGCTGCCAAATGTTTGTAAATATCTTCAGAGATGTGAAAGGTGGGCATGGATTGAGAGGCAGTGCTGCCAAATTGTTTATAAATACCTCCAGAGATGTGAAAGGTGTCCATTGATTACACGACAGTGCTGCCAAATTGTTTGTAGATATATCCAGAGATGTAAAAGATGGCCGTGGATTGCGTGACAGTGCTGCCAAATTGTTTATAAATACCTCCAGAGATGTGAAAGGTGTCCATTGATTATACGACAGTGCTGCCAAATTGTTTGTAGATATATCCAGAGATGTAAAAGATGGCCGTGGATTGCGAGACAGTGCTGCCAAATGTTTGTAAATACCTCCAGAGATGTGAAAGGTGGCATGGATTACGTGATTGTGCTGCTAAAGTGTTTATTTATACCAAGAGATGTGAAAGGTGGGCATGGATTTCGAGACAGTCCTGCCAAATGTTTGTAAATACCTCCAGAGATGTGAAAGGTGTCCATTGATTACATGGCAGTGCTGCCAAATTGTTTGTAGATATATCCAGAGATATAAAAGATGGCCGTGGATTGCGAGACAGTGCTGCCTAATTGTTTTTAAATACCTCCAGAGATGTGAGAGGTCTACATTGAATGCATGACAGTGCTGCCAAATTATTTATAAATACCTCCAGAGATGTGAAAGGTATCCATTAATTGCATGACAGTGCTGCTAAAGTGTTTAATTATACCCAGAGATGTGAAAGATGGTTGTGGATTGCGAGCGAGTGCTGCCAAATTGTTTAAAAATACCTCCAGAGATGTAAGAGGTCTACATTGATTACATGACAGTGCTGCCAAATTGTTTATATATAACCAGCCAACTATTCAAGATGAAAGTTGGGTAAAATATCATCAGCATTTTCGTCGAAACGAACCGAACTAAACAATTCCGCCAATGAAGACCTCCTTCCACACGAACCGAACATACCGACTATTTATTGTCGCTCATTGTTTGTTTAAGCGAACTCACTTGGAGCCAACTGCATACGCTCAACTTAATGCTGTGTCTTATATGCCGCCTGTAGCAGCCCGCCGCAGACGCTGTAAACTGAGTGCTTAAATGACAAGTGCGCTTTTGGAATGTTCGTACAGGCCGCTTGAGCTTTTCTATAGCTTTCGTGGCGAAGCGCAATTGTAGTTGTTGCGTTTGTACAGAGATGGCGCTGCTCGGTTCTGTTGCCATAGCACTCACATCCTTAAAGGAAAAACCAACCAAACACAATCCAAACAAAACAAACCGAAACAAACTTGAGCCGGGCGCGTTGGCCACGTACAAAGTTGCGAGTACTTTTTATCAGGATATTTTTCAAATATATTTTTGTTGCAGCATGGCCACGAAGGGTGTCATCTCCTTTGACATATCTAAAAATGAACGCTTTCAGTTGTCGGACAATTATAAAATGTTGCATCGAAAGCTGAAAACAGAGTGGAAAGTGGAGCAGTAAGTTGGTCGCCATGTGTCTCAAGGAGACTTCCCCACCCAGCATAACAGTTAAAAATTTCCATTTAAACGTTGCAGAAGCGATGGCGAACTGAAGAAGGAGAAGTTGGCACTGGTCAGCATATTCGTGCTCGCCGGTCCCCAGGATCGCTTTACGGAACAGGAATTTCAAGTGTTGAAGGTAAATTGAAAAAAAAAACTTCCAAAAGTTAGAAAAGAAAAAAAACAAACGAAAAAAATACATTAAAAAAACACCCCTTCACACACACTTGGGTACTTTTCTAGAACTTCGTGGATGGCGGCGGCAGCCTGTTGGTGCTGCTCGGCGAGGGCGGTGAAAGTGAATTCACCACGAATGTGAACTTCTTCCTGGAGCAGTACGGCATCTACATCAACAGCGACACGGTTATACGGCCGCACTACTACAAGAATTTCCACCCGAAGGAGTGCATTGTGGGCGGGGGCGTGGTGTGCGAGGCCATCTATCGCCATCTGATCGCCAAGGATATCGAAATAGTCGACTACGATTTCAGCGACGAAAAGTACAAAATACATTTCGAGTACGCGTACGGCGCCACTCTGAATGTGTCGGAGCCGGCGAATGTCCTGCTGACCACGGGCCCGGTGGTGTACCCCTTCAATCGACCCATTGCCGGCTACTATACTGACGAGCGCGTCGGCGGCAAAATCCTCGCAATCGGGTCTGGCTACATGTGGCACGACAAATACCTGAAGAGCAACAAGACGAACGACGCGCTGCTGGAGTACTTTATGCAGCTGCTGGGCACCGACCTGATACGGTTCACGCATCTGGATTTCAATGATGTGGAGGTGAGTAGTGGCCAGGCATGATCTGTAAGGGAGCATTCAGTGGGGCGGGAATTTCAGTCATATGGGGGGTCAATCGGGGTTGTCTGATATGCGACCGAAGGACTTGTCCTGCAAAAAGCTTATTTCTGCATGAAACTCTTTCCAGAAGAAAAAAATAGATGTTCACCTGAAGAGTTATTCGATCGTGGCTGAAAACCTCTGAGAAAGTAAAGAGAGATCCCGTTTGTCAGTCGCCTCTCTATTTGTCCACCATGTCGACTTATACTTTTCCGTATTCCTTCCCCTGTGGGTGGATCCCTTTGCGGGTGGGAGCTCCCATTTCGCAGAAGACCATCAATTAATTCATGAATATTCCACTCGCAGATCAACGACAACAAATTCTTCACGAACATTGCCTTCGTGGCGGACATCCCCAAGGCGTGCCTCATCGACTCGATTGGCTCGGAAATACCCGCCGACTTCAAGCAAATGTACGACATGACGCTCTGCACGCTCAGCAATCGCATGCTGACGGACGTCCAGGATACGTACACGCAGCTGCATGTCAAATACGAAGCCTTGAAAATAATCAAGCCGCAATTCGAGATACCGCTGCCGCCGCTGCAGTTGGCGGTAAGTTGTGAGGAGCTGTGGGAGTCACTCCTAAAGTTCCCTGCCGCATTTTGCGATAATTTCCAATAATTCTCACTTAATTTTTGTGTAATTGTTTCGTCCTTTGTATTTTTGTTGTTGTTGTTGTTGAATTTAATTGGAATTTCATTCGTTTCCTTGTTTAGACCTTTCCGCCCGTATTCAGTGAGCCGCACGCCCCGCCACTGGAGCTGTACAATCTGGACGTGGGCTTCAGCCCGCCACGCTTGCAGTTGGTGCACATGACGGGCAACTGCTTGCAGGACATAAAGGCAAGGGATCCTCGCAAGCCGCCCAATGAACGCGAGCTGGAGAACTATACCAGGGAGTGCGCACGCTTAACGGGGATCGTACGGGAGCATCAGCACGTGCCGGTGCGCGAGATATTCCGCATACTGGCGCAGCAGATCGTCAACTACAAACCGTATGCGGATTAGTGAGGAGGTGAGGGTGAAGAGGAGCGGGTGATGAGGAGCGGGTGATGAGCAGCGGGTGATGAGGAGCGGGTGAGGAGGAGCGGTTGAGGAAGAGCGGGTGAGGAGGAGCGGGTGAGGAGGAGCGGTTGAGGAAGAGCGGGTGAGGAGGAGCGGGTGAGGAGAAGCGGGTGAGGAGGAGTGGGTGAATAGGAGCGAGTGAGGAGGAGCGGGTGAGGAGCAGAGGGTGAGGAGGAGTGGGTGAGGAGAAGCGGGTGAGGAGGAGCGGATGAGGAGGAGTGGGTAAATAGGAGCGAGTGAAGAGGAACGTGTGAGGAGGAGCGGATGAAGAGCAGCGGGTGATGAGGAGCGAGTGATGAGGAGCGGGTGAGGAGGAGCGTGTGAGGATGAGTGGGTGAGGAGGAGTGGGTGAGGAGGAGCGGGTGAGGAGCAGAGGGTGAGGAGGAGTGGGTGAGGAGAAGCGGGTGAGGAGGAGCGGATGAGGAGGAGTGGGTAAATAGGAGCGAGTAAAGAGGAACGTGTGAGGAGGAGCGGATGAAGAGCAGCGGGTGATGAGGAGCGGGTGAGGAGGAGCGTGTGAGGATGAGTGGGTGAGGAGGAGCCGGTGAGGAGGAGCGGGTGAGGAGGAGCGGGTGAGGAGAAGCGGGTGAGGAGGAGCGTGTGAGGAGGAGCGTATGTGGAGGAGCGGGTGAGGAGGAGCGTGTGAGGATTAGCGGGTGAGGAAGAGCGGGTGAGGAGGTGCGGGTGAGGAGGAGTGGGTGAGGAGAAGCGGGTGAGGAGGAGTGGGTGAATAGGAGCGAGTGAGGAGCAGAGGGTGAGGAGGAGCGTGTGAGGATTAGCGGGTGAGGAAGAGCGGGTGAGGAGGCGCGGGTGAGGAGGAGTGGGTAAATAGGAGCGAGTGAAGAGGAACGTGTGAGGAGGAGCGGATGAAGAGCAGCGGGTGATGAGGAGCGAGTGATGAGGAGCGGGTGAGGAGGAGCGTGTGAGGATTAGTGGGTGAGGAAGAGCGGGTGAGGAGGTGCGGGTGAGGAGGAGTGGGTGAGGAGAAGCGGGTGAGGAGGAGTGGGTGAATAGGAGCTAGTGAGGAGGAGCGGGTGAGGAGCAGAGGGTGAGGAGGAGCGGTTGAGGAAGAGCGGGTGAGGAGGAGCGGATGAGGAGGAGCGGATGAGGAGGAGTGGGTGAGGAGGAGTGGGTGAGGAGAAGCGGGTGAGGAGGAGCGGGTGAGGAGCAGAGGGTGAGGAGGAGCGGTTGAGGAAGAACGGGTGAGGAGGTGAGGTTGAGGAGGACTGAGAGAGGAGAAGCGGGTGAGGAGGGGTGGTTGAGGAGGAGTGGGTGAATAGGAGCGAGTGAGGAGGAGCGCGTGAGGAGGAGCGGGTGAGGAGGAGCAGGTGATCAGAAAAGGTGTGTTTGTAAAACTGTATCCAATAAAAAGCAAAAACTCAACAAGTTCAAAAGAAAATTCTCTGCAGTCTGTGTGAGGAGTATCTCGGGTTATCCTGTATCCTGCCCTCTTACTCGCAGCTTGAATTGCAGTAACTGGCTGTTGTCTTTTGTTGTTGCAGTTGTTGTTGTTGTTAGCGAGTTAACTGACACCGCCTCCCACCAAAGTTACGCAAACAATGCAACCGCACGTGAGGCGCGCAGACCATCAGCGAGAAGTGCGTCCGAGAGAATGACAGCAGCAGTGCCCGAATTGGCGTCAAATTCCAATCAACGGCAAGACCACATTGGCAGAATTTCAAACCGAACATGGCCATGCGGCATACGGCATGCTGAATGGTGCTTGATTGCTGCAGGTGCCAGCGCTCCGTCCGGATGTGGCTGGACGTGTATTGATGCTGTGCAAGCAAACCAATGCGGAGGGGCTATGAATGGCATGTGTGGGTGTATGGGGGGCAGCGTTGGTGGGCATCACTGCAAGTGGCGATGTATGAGTGGCTCTGTGACTGTGTGTGTATGTGTGTGTTTGTGTATGTGTGTGTGTCTGTGTGGGTGTTTGTGTGTGTGTCTGTGTGTGTGTTTGTGTGTGTGTCCGTGTCCGTGTTTGTGTTTGAGGCTTGCCACAGTCCTGTGTGTAATTTTACGAGGATTTTGGCAAACGTGTTTTTGACAGATGGGAACTAATTAACTGTAACTTGGCACGTCTGTTCGGAGCGCATTGATCGGCCAATCAGCGCTTCCCGAGGAGAGAAATAATTATGCAAATGCCAGAGGAGCAGAGCAGCAACATAAACACCCATCAAAATGCCAGTTGTGGCCATAAAAGTCAGTCGTCCTCTGGCACACAAATGAATGGAACTTCGTCGGCCACGTTGTGGAAATGTTACCAGTGCGCGAAAAGGGTAACGGTGCGTGAACGCAGTCCTCGTTGCGCCCCAAATACGAGTGCATAACTAAGTAAAGAGTAGGCTTTTGGCCAGTGCCGAAGAGCATGTGGTAAAACCTGGGGTCTGAAGGCAGCAGGTGTATTTAGGCTCCACACAGCGCTGATGAGGCCAATAATCTTGTGTGCTGCTGTGGACTAGTGGCGCAGAACTGGAGCTAAGTCCACATATCCAACAGACTGCAGCGAAGTGTCTGCGTGAGTATTGCGGGCGCCATGGGCTCTACATCTGGTGACGTTTTGAATGCTTTGTTGAACTTGCCTCCACCGTTTCTGATGATTCAACAGGAGGCATTGAAAGTGATATGATGGCTATATTCATAAGGATATTGGCACGATGCCAGGAACTTTGGTGAAGAACATAGAGATATGTTTAAGAGGCTGTCGGAGCAACACCCGTTGTTTCTGGCATAGATGGAGAAACTTATACCTAGAAGAAACTACATATAACGCCATCATCCCGATAAGGGAGTATGGGAGAGATCCCGATAAGGCAACAATGGAGCTTCCCGATAAGGGAGTAAGGGAGAGATCCCGATAAGGGAGTAATGGAGCTTCCCGATAAGGGGGCACTGGAGAGATCCAGAGGGGGCCTGGTACAAACTTTCTTCACAGACAGCTCCAAAACTGAACAGGGAACAGGGGCGTGCTGGCATTTGAATGAAAATGTCAGTTGATTCTCGGCTATGGGAAGTGTGGCAACGGTATTCCCATCGGAAGTGTTGGCTCTACTGAAGACAGCGGAGTGGGTCATTGAGAAGAAATGGCGCGGTAAATCGATTCGAGTTTTTAGTGCCAATCAGGCTGCAGTGAAGACCCTGGAAAACGCATTAACCACCAAAGAAAATAGTTCAAGAATAACTCTGAACTGCATCGCTTGTATGGAGGAAGAACGGCACAGAGCATTTTCTCTGCGCTTGCCTATCTTTGCCAGAATGAGGAGGTGCAGATTAGGGTCAGACCTATTGGAAATTGGCAATGTACATTCCTTATCCTTGGAAGACTTCTGAGATTCACAAAGTTTGATTTGGTGTAGCTTCCCTTTCACCATACTCTATCCCTCCCTCCCACAAAAGTGTCCAGGCTTATAGTACAAGGGGCATCAAGTGCTTGGAGACCTCCTTCTATAGCGGTTCTCAGCGTGAGTAAGTAGATTTCTGCGGTGCCTCATTGCAACTCAACTATTGTTTCCTGATTTAAAGTTACTCGGAAAGTCAGGCTCACTTTTGGCTGTGGCCGCTGGTAATCGACATCCCTGCCACTCCCCTTTGGAGTGTTCTTAAATCAAATTTGCGCTGCTATTTATGCGAGGCAGTGATCCCAATAGCGCCAGACCCAACGTCAGCGTCAGCAACAAAAACCACAACAAAGCAACACGCCAATTTTCATAATAAATTTATGATGCCTCGTTGCCGTTGACAGCCCTGAAGCCAGCGAGTGGGGGAGTGAGTGACGGAATGCCTGGCCCGTGAATTTAGTTGGCATCACCAACAGCCAACCAACAACACGCACAACAACAGCACACTGGCAGGTAGGCTGACCACGTTACGTCGACAGCGAATGCACCCTCAGATGGCCATGAATGGCATCGCAGAACAGCGTGGCCTACAAACACGGCGCGGCAGAGGCAACGGCGGCTCAGTTTAACTGGCACGAGCATGAAAGAGCTCGCATAAACGAATTTGCAGCGGGAAATATGGCAGTCAGCGAGCATATAATTTGGTTAGGAGCACTGCAGCGGAGCTGATCACAACTTTCCCCCGCTGCAGCAATTTTCCCCAATTACAGAGTAAAATTCTATTCCAGGATTCAAAGGAAAGAAGGCACTTTTCTCTCGTTCGGAACATAGTTTTTATTTATTTGTTATTTGTCGATACACTCTTATTCTCACGGTTTCTCTCTCTCCCTTTCTCTCTCTCTCTCTCTCTCTCTCTCTCTCTCTCTCTCTCAAAGAAGCCTTGCCAAAGTCGTTCCCAATCAAGTCCTGCCAAAACGTTCCTGAAGCCGCTTAACGGACCAGGTATGAAGCGGCATAAGGATAAGCGGAGTAGGCGGACGCGTATGGGGAGGCGGCGACATAAGGCGAGGCATAAGGCGAGGCATAAGCGCCGGCGTAGTAGGGCGCAGTGTAGGCGGCGGTGTAGGGTGAAGCGGCCACGTAGGGCGAGGAGTAGGCCAGTGGCGCCACAATGCCGGGCTTAGCAGCGGCAACGGCGAAGACGGCCAGGAAGCACAAAGCGAACTGTAAGGAAAAGGAAGATAGAATCAAGAATTAGTTAGAGTCGGAGCTCAGCAGGACGAGCGACTTACGAATTTGAACATTTTGCTGTGGTTTAAAGTGGTTTGTTTGCTTGGTTCGTGAAGTGGAACTGTTGTGGCAATTACGACCAAGCGGCGGTGCTTAAATACTCGCACCATCTCGCGGCTCGTATGCAATGCGTGCGCTTGGTCAACTGGCCAATGCGTCTGCCCAAGCACGTCCCACTTGTAAGGTCAAGCATTATTTGAATAAATGGTTTAACCGAAATTTCAGTTCGTAACTGAGCGCCGGACGGACATACTGACGTGCCCAGTGCACGCAACGAGCGCAATTCACTGCCAGCGATTGCGGGCCAGTGTTCGGCGGTAAGTTCCAGAACGCAAACTGAACTACGCGGACCTGCCTCGACTGACAATGAGCTCAGCAAAATATTTGTCGGCACGGTTCAGTAGACCCGCTCTTATTCAAGTGGCAATTGCTTCTAGAACCGTCGATGAGAGGCGGCTGGTCAGGTCTTCATTTCCCTGAAGGTGTGCTGCCGCCACTGAGCTGCTTCCGTGGTCCGTCTATGGTACAAAATGGTTTCTCATTGGTGCAGGGACAAAGGTGACGAAAATGAGTGTAGCCAAAAAGCCCCTGCGTCATGAAACCTCTCAGGAGGTCCATCCGCTGAATTCGGCTCAAGTTAATCGACATTTTTTGGAAAGAGGGAATGCAGGCAGTCAGCGCAGAATGTCAGTGCAGGAAGTCAATAAAGGAAGTCAATGAAGAAGCTTCGTGAAGAATGTCTGTGCAGGACTGCAATGTAGGAAGTCAGTAAAGAAAGTCAGTGCAGGAAGTCATTGAAGGAAGTCAATGAAGGAAGTCAATAAAGGAACTGAGTGGAGAAAGTCAGTGCAGGAAGACAATAAAGAAAGTCAGTGCGGGAGGTCATTGAAGGAAGTCAATGATGGAAGTCAATAAAGGAACTGAGTGGAGAAAGTCAGTGCAGGAAGACAATAAAGAAAGTCAGTGCGGGAGGTCATTGAAGGAAGTCAATGATGGAAGTCAGTAAAGAAAGTCAGTGCAGGACGTCATTGAAGGAAGTCAATGAAGGAAGTCAATAAAGGAACTGAGTGGAGAAAGTCAGTGCAGGAAGACAATAAAGAAAGTCAGTGCGGGAGGTCATTGAAGGAAGTCAATGATGGAAGTCAGTGAAGAAAGTAAGTGCAGGACTACAATGAAGGAAGTCAGTGAAGAGATTCAGTGCAGGAAGTATGTGAAGAATGTCAGTGCAGGAAGTCAATGAAGGAAGTCAGTGGAGAAAGTCAGTGCAGGAAGTCATCGAAGGAAGCCAGTGAAGAAAGTCAGTGCAGGAAGATAGTAAAGAAAGTCAGTGCGGGAGGGCATTGAAGGAAGTCAATGATGTAAGTCAGTGGAGAAAGTAAGTGCAGGAAGTCAATGAAGGAAGTCAGTAAAGAGTCAATAAAGGAACTCAGTGGAGAAAGTCAGTAAAGAAATTCAGTGCAGGAAGTCAATGGATAACATCTGTGAATGGAAATGCATATGATTACAGGCCAGGGTGATCGCTGACCTGATTACAATATAGAGACATGCGAGTACAATTGACTCCATAATTTCAAATTATTTTAGGACCTTCTCAGACTTCAATTGTACTGTGATCCTTTGGATTACGCAATTTGTGCTTGAACTCAATGAAAAGGCTTCAAATGAGACTTCAGGGATTTGAAATGATTTCATTACTTCAACTGATGTCAAGATTCTTCAGGTGGACTGAAATTACACCGAGATTACAGACGAAAAGTATGCATTCCTATGGTTGCAACTGGGAGGAGTTATGCGCGACTGCAAAATGCATGCCAGTTAAGAAGACTGCAATGATTTGTGACTGAAATCATTGGTATTCTGAGGACACATTCTTTTACAACTGCACTGAACTCATAATGTTCTCCACTCCATTCCTGGGACTCTTTCTGAGGCTGACACTACATACACCTAAATCCATCAGCACCTTCCTCTTGAGGGAGTCTTTAGTCGACAGTGAAGTGTCCCCTATTTTCACTTTTTAAAGGCTTATCGACAAAAAGGACCAAAGAGACAGACCCTTATTTGAAGTGTTGCTTGAATGTGTGTTGCTTTGTTTTCAATTGTTCTCTTCGCTATTTCGTCAAAAATTATTCGCAAAAATACCATCCTAAAATTGTCTTCCGGTGATAGCATTTGACCAGTTTATTTTATACACTTATGTCGAAAGCCACGCCCACATTGGAAGTAGATAATTTGAAAGTGCACCCCACTTTACTCGTATACCATGATCTTCATTAGCAGATACACTCCCAAGATGCTCGTTACGGCTCGCATACAAAACTGTCATTACACACGTGGAGATGAGCACAAAGCAGAAATGTGGCAAGCGTCCTTTCCGCACATCCTTGGAGAGCGAGGGCCAACGAAGTTTTGTGGTGGAAATTAGTGTCAACAACTTTTGACTTGGTGGCGTAGCCAGGCAACAAACACTTAATTCGATCAGTAAATGCGCGCTTTAGATAACTGCGCGATGTGACAAACATGCGTGTTGTTGTTGTTGTTGTTGTTGTTGTTGTTGTTGTTGTTGTTGATGTTGTTGTTGTTGTTGATGTTGTTTTTGTTGGTATTGTGTCTTGTTAATTGTTGTAGTTGTAGTTGTAGTTGTTCGACTGACTGCTTCTGCATAATGCAGAACTTGTCTACAATCAACCGGGCCGACTTTGTCGTAATTGAGTCACAAACCCAACAACAACCACACGAGTAACTGCAGCAATAGCGATAACCAGCAAAGTACAATGACAACAGCAACAACAACAACACCACCACCACCACCACCAATGTGTGGTTTAGCCCGTCCTCGCAAAGTTTGAGGCGTCCGCTCGAGAGCCAAACTTGGGCGCATTATGAAAATTTGATTGAATTTTTGACACTGCTGCGGGGTTGCGTCGCTTGTGCTCTCGTTCTCGTCGCTGTTGTTGGTGGTGTTAACATTTTATAATATTATCTGCAGCAGACAGCGCAACCACTAAGCAACGCCATCGGCAACAACAACAACAACAAAAAGAGTGACTTAATTGAACAACAAGGTGAGAGAATCGATTTATTTGGTCATAACAGTTTCTGGCATAATGTGCGAGTACGCCACGCAAAGCCGTCTGGTTAGTAAGGCTGAACAAAAAAGAACCGCAACAACAACAACAATAGGTACAACAAAATCCAAATCGATCAGCTTTCATTGTAAAATAATGCACAAATTTGTTTCTGTTTTTGCTTTTGTTTTTATTCAAATTTTTTTGATTGAATTTTTGTGTGAGTCTGTTTTGTTTGGCGAACTGCTTTGCAAGTCAACTTGAGGCGCACACAAGCACCAAGACCACCACCACCAACACCAACACCAACACCACCACAACCACAACAACAACAACAGCAACAACAACTACTTTAACGCTATCACCAACAATTGCTGGAATCTTCCGCAATAATTAAAACTAAACACGTTGCCAAAATTTACAAAATGTGTGCGCTCTGCCCACCTGCCGCCCACCCCGTCGCAGCCCAGCAGCGTGGCTTCCAAATATTTTGCAAGTTTTGACAAGTACGCTTCGCTTTTCGGTATAAATACTTGCGACTCTGCTGTGGTGTATCATCAGTACCAATCTTCCACCGCTCCAGTAGTAAACAAACCACTTCAAACCCCAGCAAAATGTTCAAATTCGTGAGTCGCTCGTCCTGCTGAGCTCCGACTCTAAATAATTCTTGATTCTATCTTCCTTTTCCTTACAGTTCGCTTTGTGCTTCCTCGCCGTCTTCGCCGTTGCCGCTGCTAAGCCCGGCATTGTGGCGCCTCTGGCCTACTCCTCGCCCTACGTGGCCGCTTCACCCTACACCGCCGCCTACACTGCGCCCTACTACGCCGGCGCTTATGCTTCGCCTTATGCCTCGCCCTATGTTGCCGCCTCCCCATACGCATCCGCCTACTCCGCATACCCTTATGCCGCTTCATACCTGGTCCGTTAAGACGAAGAGACGCCGATGAAACCAAACGAACCGTCTTTTGAGTGTTTGTGTTGCTGAACAAATTTTGTGGAATAATTTTACGCATTCGATTCTTGTTGAAATTCGCTTTTATGAAATAAATATAAAAAATATATTTTGTAAAATTTAAGTTTGACTCGTAAATTTGGTTGGTGGGTTCCTAAATCCAGCTGAGTCTGGTCCAAATGAATCTTAAGCACCGTTGGTGGTGCGCCTACAACGGGGACTAATCTTATCAGGCCGATACTCATCGGGAAAGTTGGTCCTGAAGTCACTTCTGATCGCTCACTGCGGTCAGTCTCAAGTGGAGCAATTTTGTAGGAATTGCAGCTTCAAAGTTGGGACAGCTTTGAATGAACGCATTCAATTCGAGCGTTGCATTCATTGAAATCATAGTCAGGTCGATTGATTCCAGTTTTTCACTCATTTATCTTTGCTGAGTTGCAAACAATTAATTCAACATTCTTTATGAAATCATTTGATGGCCAATAATCCAAGTCATGAATTCCAATTTGATAGCTCAGTCACATAGTCAAACGATGTCATAAAGAAGCATACTTCCTGTCGCTTTTCAAATCATTGAAATCAAGCGAAGTCTCTTGAAGTCATTTTCAGTCAATAAAATCACTTGGAGGCACTGAAATCAATTGAACTCAGTGGAATCAGTTGAACTTGTTAACATCAAGTGAACTCAGTGAAATCAATTGAACTCAGTGAAATCAATTGAACTCAGTGAACTCAATTGAATTCAGTGAAATCAATTAAACTCGGTGATATCAGTTGAGCTCAGTGAAATCAATTGATTACAGTGATATAAGTTGAACTCAGTGAAATCAATTGAACTCAGTGAAATCAATTGAACTCAGTGAACTCAATTGAATTCAGTGAAATCAATTAAACTCGGTGATATCAGTTGAGCTCAGTGAAATCAATTGATTACAGTGATATAAGTTGAACTCAGTGAAATCAATTGAACTCAGTGAAGTCAATTGAACTCAGTCAAATCAGTTGAACTCAGTGAAATCAATTGAACTCAGTGATATCAATTGAACTCAGTGAAATCAATTGAATTCAGTGAAATCAATTGAACTCAGTAAAATCAATTGAACTCAGTAAAATCAATTAAATTTAATGAAATCAATTGAACTCAGTGAAATCAATTGAACTCAGTGAAATCAGTTGAACTCAGTGAAATCAATTGAGCTCAGTGAAGTCAATTGAGCTCAGTGAAGTCAACTGAACTCAGTGAACTCAATTGAATTCAGTGAAATCAATTGAACTCAGTGAACTCAATTGAATTCAGTGAAATCAATTGAACTCAGTGAAATCAATTGATTACAGTGATATCAGTTGAACTCAGTGAAATCAACTGAACTCATGTGAAATCAATTGAAGTCCGTGAAATCGGATGAATTCATTGAAATCTATGGAAGTCATTCATATTCGTATCAAATACAGTCACTGAAATTTATTCAATTTATTTCTCATCGACGTCCCAGGAATCATTAAGAAGTTTCTTGTCATACTTCACTCTATTATTACCATTTAAGTTTCGTTTGAAGGAAATGAATACCACACTGTCTCCACTCAATAAATAACCGGAAGCCGAAGGATTTCTAAGACACCCAAGTACCTTCAAGTCTTTCAACTGATTTCTTACAAACTTCAGTCTGGAAATTTCAAACTCTTTAAGCCATTTAAAGATGCTCATATGCTTTGTTTGAAATCTCTCTGAATGTGTCCTTTATCCGTACTTCAAATCAGTGAAATGTTTCCAAATGATTTCCGGCTCTTCAAATGACTTCAGTGAGTTCAAGTGACAAATTGCATTCAGAAATCAAATGGACTTCAAGTAATTTAACATGATTGGCCGAATCTCTCGAATTTACCGAATCATTTACAATCAATCAGTGCCAGATTTAGATGAAAATCAATCTGCATTCCCAGGACTGCAAACCACATCAATCAAGAAGAGTCCTTAATACCACTCAAAAGGAATGCCATCAGTCTAAAATGGAAAACGTAAGACGCACAATCGCTTTCACACGAAATCGATATTCGACGTACGAGTATGAGCTCAGGCGATTGCTCCACCGCTGTGGGAGATATGAATACTCGAATACGCCCCCTGCACACATGCTGTACATTTCCCAGTGGCTTCATTCGGCACACAAGCTTGAGTTGCTCGTAAAAATTCCATGCACGCCTTGCGAAGTCAAGTCAATTTCCGGATGGCGCTGCATGTTCCGCAATTACTGACAAATCCATTCCATTTTGCAGAATTAGCAGAACTTGTATACAATTAATTTTCCAGCTCCGAAGCGGCTGCAGCCGTGACCTTACAAGGTGCCTCCCGCCTCCCGCCTCCTACTGCCTGCAGCCCAAGCTCATTCACAGCGGGACGAGCGCTGCAATGTTCCAAACTCAATTTGCCTCAATTAAAATTCGGCAGTCCGTGAAGGATGTAGTCGCGTATGGGCGGCATGCAGCGCAAGGAATACTTAACGACGTTCGGAGCGATGTTGCCATTGTTACTCGCATTCGTTGGCGTGCACACTTGTTGACCACTCCTCTGTCCCTTTCCCTTTCGCTTTCTCTTTCTCTCTGTCTCTATCTCAGTCTCTAACTGGCCTGCAATGGGCCCGAACGGACGAACTTCGGAGCTCCTCTTTTGATAACTTCAATTTTCCCATTTGATCCCATTGAATTTTCTTGCCAATTTCCATTAATTTATTTTGGCCACTTCGCCGCTTTGCACTTTCTTGTGCCGACACAGCCAGAAGCTCGGCGCACATTGCGAGGATTTATTTTGCCTCCCTGCCTTGCCAGGGCGCTGCTGTGCCAGGCGCTGATTTTGTTTTCGCACTGAAGCGCTCATTCAATTTGGGGCATTAAAATTGCGCTGCCATGGAACAATTTCGCTGCGGGTCATTTCAATTTTCATTGTGCATCGTTAATTTTCAGCATTAGCCTTCCTCAAGGATTCTCGCTGAAGCCGTACGACGAGCAAGTGACAAGGAAAAAAACACACAATTACAGCGAACGTGAAATGCTGTCATTCTGTGGCACTGCCGAGCAAATTGAACGCGGAACTGGGGATTGTCTGCAGTCGCTGCGCAGTCGTTGCATTGATCTGTGGCCGGCAGCTGCATGATGCTCAACTGACACTCCCCCAGTCGCTAATCCGCCGAATGTCGGTTGCGGCCGGAAACGTTTGCGCCTGGGAATTTCAAAGTGATTTCCTCTCCACAAATTTTATGAAATTAATTTTATTTTACTTTAATCAGTATTCAGGACACTCATCATTCAGATAATCTCCCAGCGGCGGTGAGGCCATACGAAAGGCATATCACACCCCCACCATGGACGAAGAGATTCTGTGGGGAGCTGTATTGATGAGCGATTGGACCATCGCTCACGAATCAATCGGCCTTCCCAGTTGAGGAATATGGAATAAAATAAGTCTGCCTTCACTGGCCACACTGCGTCCATCTGACTGAATAGATTTGACAGCTGCAGGGAACCGAAAGCAAATGACGGAAATTTTTAGGAAAAAGGAATGCCATACAAGTAGAAGCGGGATGGAGAAGGCGGAAGCGCATTAGAGGAACCTGAGGCAGACCAATTAGCAATTCAGGATGTTGGAGCAGAAGCAGAAGGAACTGACGCCAAGCAGAGCACAGACGCAATTCAATTCACCTGATGGAATGTGGATGTGATGAATCTGTAACACTTCATGATGTTCTATGAGGGAGAGTTGAAATTTAAGGTTCAAAGCCTTGAGTAAGCAAACGCGAAGCAACCTCACACAATATTTAAGCTCACTGCAATGTGTGGATTGGCCTACAACTGACCTTTCCTATAGACGTGTGTACACAAATATATAGTTATATATCAACAATGCTCGGCGACAATAACAACAATACGAGTGGACAATTATTAATTGATTAAAATTTATGTTGCCTTACGAGGAAACCAAACAAACGCTCGCTGAGAGGCATGCACAAAAATACATTCGCCAGTAAAGCAACGAGCAAACATGCCACAATCGGTGTATGCGCAACAACAACCAGGCACACAGCAGGAAAACATTGATAAAAAAATGTTTTAAAAATAAACCGAATCCGCTGCACACACAAAAAATAGAAATTAGTATGCTGCAAGTGTAGCAAGCAATACAAAAGCCGCAACGAGCAACGGTGGGGCAAAACTCGCGCTATTTGTGTACGAAAAGCGACTGAAGAAACTGTGGAACGTAACGCAAATTTCAACAACTCCCGAGTTGCGAACTGGCTTGTTAGAAAATGGGGAAATCAGTGGTCAAGCAAACTTTGGGAGTTTCCTTATGAAAGCGCCACGAAAATTCATTCAGTGAATACTTTGGTAGATACTCGTATGCCCAACTAGACGAGATCCCTCCCAAATACATAAGTTCCTAACTGAAAGTTCCTAACTGAAAAAAGCCCGCCAGAAGATCTACACCGAAGAATATCCTCAGCGTTTTAGCGGCATCGCAAGAGAACTTTTAGATCGCAGCGCTTAACACCCTTCCACTTAACACCCTTCCACTGATTCTAAACCGACCCCGTACAATGTGAGCCGATGTTCCAATAATTTATACATTCTACAAAAGGCAATTTCTGCTTTCCAGAATTCAAAACCCACGAGTATTTTCCCTTCAAATCACACCAATCTCCAAACTGATTTAACTAAGAAGCAGTTTTTGTTCTAAGAACGAAAAAAAAACGTTGCATACTTTTTAGTGTTCATCTTGCACGTAATTATATTGGGAGGGAGGATTCGTAATTGCCAACACTAAAATGCTTGTTCCAGTCACTTGCGTTGCCTTCAAAAGATGCCATATTGGAACTCATCCATGCTGAATATATGATAGCAATTGTCTCGTTTTAGTACGTCCTCCATAAACCGAATGCACGTCCTGTTTCAGAAGCAGCTGCAGATTCTTCTGAACAGACCAAGTCCCGATGCATTCAGATGTACGGCGAAAACATCAACTTATCTGATACGAACGGATACGTGAGATGTGGCCAGACCTTGCGTCAACTCCCTTAAGCTTCAGTGGTGATTTTCCAGCAACATATCCTGCATTTTTTCGATGTTAGTCGAAAGTCGGGGAGTGGAAGGAGACAAAACTTCAATCAAGTCGCGGCCCTCCTTCAAAAACGTGAATCGAGTCTAATCGCAGAAACCAATTTAAGTGGACTGACCTAGATAGGTAGGAGTGGCAGCTTAGTTCACCAGAAGCCCACTTGAGCACACCTAATGGCCCGTTGTGATACCACGTCGTGGCTAATACTCTCTTACTTAAAGACGATGATAGTTAAAACAAGGGCAGCGCCGGACTGACCCAACTCACAACTGTATACAAGCTGATCATCATCAGAATTATGGGATGCAACGGATCAGTTAAGGAGGTCGAAAAAGGGGAACGAACACAAACAAATCAGCTGTAAAGCCATAGCTCGCAGTAGGCAGAAATATCTGGGGCTGAGGGCAGAGACATTAAAGCAATGAACCCCAACTCAGTGCTAAGCTTCCTTAGAACTGTTGGTCTAATAGAAGACCTTGAATAGGTACATGCAGGAGGAGTAGGTAGGTAGGTAGGAGTGGCAGCTTAGTTTGCCAAAAGCACACTTGAGCACACCTAATGGCCCATTGTGATACCATGGTGTGGCACCGTTCAAGCACTGACTAAAAAGTTCCCTTACTTGGGATGGTGATAGAAAGCGCAAGGACAGCGCCAGGAAAGGCACGACTCCCCCATCATTTTGCAGGAAACCATCCTAATACTTTGATGAACCTTGCTATGTCCCTTATATTAATGGATGCCAGTTCTGTCAGGCTTGTAAGAAATGGGGCACCAAAGGTGCGAATGCTTCTTCTGCTCAAGGATGGGCAGGAGGAGTACAATAGATCAAATTGGTCGAGGTACATTTTCCCTCTTTATTTCATTCATTCATTCATTCAGGCACACAAACCTCTCTTCAGACAAACCTCTCTACAGACAAACCTCTCTTCAGACAAACCTCTCTACAGACAAACCTCTCTACAGACAAACCTCTCTACAGACAAACCTCTCTACAGACAAACCTCTCTACACACAAACCTCTCTACAGACAAACCTCTCTTCAGACAAACCTCTCTACAGACAAACCTCTCTACAGACAAACCTTTCTTCAGACAAACCTCTCTTCAGACAAACCTCTCTACAGACAAACCTCTCTACAGACAAACCTCTCTACAGACAAACCTCTCTTCAGACAAACCTCTCTACAGACAAACCTCTCCTCAGACAAACTTCTCTACAGATAAACCTGTCTTCAGACAAACTTCTCTTCAGACAAAGCTGTCTTCAGACAAACCTCTCTTCAGACAAACCTCTCTACAGACAAACCTCTCTACACACAAACCTCTCTTCAGACAAACCTCTCTACAGACAAACCTCTCTACACACAAACCTCTCTACAGACAAACCTCTCTTCAGACAAACCTCTCTAAAGACAAACCTCTCTTCAGACAAACCTCTCTACAGACAAACCTCTCTTCAGACAAACTTCTCTTTAGACAAAGCTGTCTTCAGACAAACCTCTCTACAAACAAACCTCTCTAAAGACAAACCTCTCTACAGACAAACCCCTCTTCAGACAAACTTCTCTTTAGACAAAGCTGTCTTCAGACAAACCTCTCTTCAGACAAACCTCTCTACAGACAAACCTCTCTACAGACAAACCTCTCTTCAGACAAACCTCTCTTCAGACAAACTTCTCTTTAGACAAAGCTGTCTTCAGACAAACCTCTCTTCAGACAAACCTCTCTACAGACAAACCTCTCTACAGACAAACCTCTCTTCAGACAAACCTCTCTTCAGACAAACCTCTCTTCAGACAAACTTCTCTACAGACAAACCTCTCTTCAGACAAACCTCTCTTCAGACAACCCTCTCTACAGACAAACCTCACTTCAGACAAACTTTTCTACAGGCAAACCTCTCTTCAGACAAACCTCTCTACAGAGAAACCTCTCTACAGGCAAACCTCTCTTCAGACAAACCTCTCTACAGGCAAACCTCTTTTCAGACAAACCTCTCTACAGACAAACCTCTTTTCAGACAAACCTCTCTTCAGACAAACTTCTCTACAGGCAAACCTCTCTTCCGACAAACCTCTCTTCAGACAAACTTCTCTACACACAAACAACTCTTCCGACAAAGCTCTCTTCAGACAAACCTCTCTTCAGACAAACCTCTCTTCAGACAAACCTCTATTTAGACAAACTTCTCTACAGACAAACCTCTCTTCAGACAACCCTCTCTACAGACAAACCTCTCTTCAGACAAACCTCTCTACAGACAAACCCCTCTACAGACAACCCTCTCTTCAAACAAACTTCTCTACAGACAAACCTCTCTTCCGACAAACCTCTCTTCAGACAAACCTCTCTTCAGACGAACCTCTCTACAGACAAACCTCTCTTCTAACTACCTCAGGCACACAGCGATAGCAGCTAAACCCGTTAATAGAAGTTTTGTAGACACACACATCAATATTTTCCCGAAGAGTTCCTGAAATAACTATACGAATATCACAATAACGATATTTTGCCACTCTCGGACCACTGTGCGACATGTCATGGGCAGGCGGACTCAAGCACACTCATCCACACACGTACACACAGCAGCAATTACGTGTATAAGACGAAAAGGCACACAAAGGCCATTCTGCGGGCACGGCAGGAGCCAAAGCCAGCGCCACTGCCGCATTCATAGCAACTGCCAGTGGCACTTAATGTGTGGTTGGCTATTAGCATCACCAAACGGCGGCAGCAGCAGCTTGAAACAGTGACACACTCCCACACACACACACACACACACACGCACACACACACACGCACACATGCACAGAAGAGAACCACCAACAAACACAAATGCCACTAAAGTCGGAGGCACCCGTCAAACCCAGGCCAGCTGCAGTGGCGAATGGAAACACAAATTGTTTAAAAGTCGCACATGCTGAGCAGCAATTAAACAGCTTCCATGGCCGAACGCCCCACTCCGCCCGCAGAACACACAAACGAATTCTCAAGCCTTGTTTCCTGCCGCCCGGCTTCCTGCCTGAATTAAGTCGGCGAATTGACACTTGCCTTGCGAGTACGCTTTCTGCGTCTTAGCCGTGGTTGCTAAACCAGCCGTTACAGCTCCTGCTGCCCACGCGTGCCACAGTCCTACCACCAATCCACGACTCCCGCCTCTCGCGTGTAACGAGCCCACACAGGCCGGGTTTCCGGTGCTGAGGATGCTCACTGCGTTCAGGATCGTTCGTTTGCTGACGTCAAACTGAGAATACAGTGCTTGAACTGCGTTGTTGCCAGTATTTTGTTTTAAGCATTCATCGCGTGCAATTGCCACAATTTACTTATGCTTAAAATTCACTTTCGTAAATGCCGAAATCCTTTTATCCTTTCAATGCGCACACACATATTCGACTCACTTGCTCGGAAGCATATTAACTGAAGTGTAAGTAAATATTGTACTTTTGCTGTCTTTTGCCTTTGTGGAATTCTTTGGCACAGCCACACAGACGCTCTCAAACGCACACAGAGACAGCAACGCACACAGGCACACTTGACTGGGTCGAGCGTTCTCGAGCATCAGTGCGTGGGTGTTTGTGGAGTGCTTTCGTGCAAGTAAGTCAAAATATTCGTGTTCAAAGGCGAACAAAGTTCAGCAGCAACGCCGAAACGCAGCTACACATGTGCGTAGGGAGCGAGCCAAATTAGGTGGGCGTTATGCCCAGTCACGCCTACTCACGCAGCTGATGCCATTTTCTGCGGGCTTATGTGAGATACTCGTATGAATATATTGAATTCAAAGGAGATCAGTGGCAAGAAAATGGAGTTTAATGATGAAAAAGGGAATGCGGAAAAAGGAAATGATGAAAAAGGGAATGCGGAAAAGGGGAATCCGGAAAAGGGAATTTGGAAAAAGAGAATGCTGAAAAGGAGATTGCTGAAAAAGGGAATACTGGGTCCGCGATCCTTGGATCCACAAACTGCAGGCTACTCAAATTTATACAGTACATGGTCCTAGGTAGCATTAAAGGAAAGCAACGTCTCATAATATGAGAACCCAAAAGCTGTATCAGGGAAGCACGTAAAATTGGTTGAAGAGTGCGTTTACAGTGAGACCCATCTCCAAGCAGAACAACAACAACAACAACAATAGTATCCGTAATTATGAATACAACAACAATAGCAACATATGCATTAAAAATATTGAGTTCCTCGTAACAGAGAAAATATGCCACACACAGGAACTATCTTGGCTGTCATAAAAGCCCGGACCAAGTAATCCAAGTTTTAGAAGAGGCAATCTTGCGTCCAGTTCAACCGTGGCATAATTTACGAGTACGCAAATAAAAGCATCCACAAGTGAGGGTACGGAAGACCACTCCAAGTATTTATAAAAGTACGGTTTTGTGCGAAAGGAGCTTCTCGTGGCCCATCTCTGTTCTCCGCTCGTACTCTATAAGAATCCAGAATTAAACTGGACCATCGAACTACCCCTTATACTGAAGATGCTTGTGGCAACTTGTAGCCCTATGTTCCTGTTCGAGATATCCATGTGAAGTTGGGCGTGGCAGTATGATATTACACCCATTCTTACACATTGACAGACTTGTTGAGGTGAAAAAGTGTTTGAACCTTTCCTGACTACAAACTCGCCCAGTTCGTCTCCTGTCTTTCAAATAAGAGGTCTCGATAACCAAGCGAGTTATGAAACAGAAATTTGACATATAGGACAGATTGGACCACAAAATTAACTCTTTTCTCGTTTTGATACGAATCAAACTGCTTGTGTAGTCCATTTTCTACTGGAAAGTTTTTATCTCAAGAGAGCACAGAGATATTGGACTGCAATGGTTCGTATTGAATCTCCGGATGAACTGTATAATAAAAAGAACTCAAACCTATCTTTCTATACTCAAACCTATCTTTCTATACTCAAACTTATCTTTCTATACTCAAAACTTCTTGAAAACTCCATATCTCCTGAACCAAAGGAGGTATTACACTGAAATTGTACACCTATAGTTAACTTCTGTATTTAAATGACGTACATAGCTTGATTCTTTCTATACTCAAACCTATCTTTCTATACTCAAACCTACCTTTCTATACTAAAACCTATCTTTCTATACTCAAAACTTCTTGAAAACTCCATATCTCCTGAACCAAAGAAAGTATTACACTGAAATTGTACACGTATAGATAACTTCTGTATTTAAATGACGTGCATAGCTTGATTCTTTCTATACTCAAACCTATCTTTCTATACTAAAACCTATCTTTCTATACTCAAACCTACCTTTCTATACTCAAACCTATCTTTCTATACTCAAAACTTCTTGAAAACTCCATATCTCCTGAACCAAAGAAGGTATTACACTGAAATTGTACACGTATAGATAACTTCTGTATTTAAATGACGTGCATAGCTTGATTCTTTCTATACTCAAACCTATCTTTCTATACTCAAACCTACCTTTCTATACTAAAACCTATCTTTCTATACTCAAACTTATCTTTCTATACTCAAAACTTCTTGAAAACTCCATATCTCCTGAACCAAAGGAGGTATTACACTGAAATTGTACACGTATAGATAACTTCTGTATTTAAATGACGTGCATAGCTTGATTCTTTCTATACTCAAACCTATCTTTCTATACTCAAACCTACCTTTCTATACTCAAACCTATCTTTCTATACTCAAAACTTCTTGAAAACTCCATATCTCCTGAACCAAAGAAGGTATTACACTGAAATTGTACACGTATAGATAACTTCTGTATTTAAATGACGTGCATAGCTTGATTCTTTCTATACTCAAACCTATCTTTCTATACTCAAACCTACCTTTCTATACTCAAACTTATCTTTCTATACTCAAAACTTCTTGAAAACTCCATATCTCCTGAACCAAAGGAGGTATTACACTGAAATTGTACACCTATAGTTAACTTCTGTATTTAAATGACGTACATAGCTTGATTCTTTCTATACTCAAACCTATCTTTCTATACTAAAACCTATCTTTCTATACTCAAACCTACCTTTCTATACTCAAACCTATCTTTCTATACTCAAAACTTCTTGAAAACTCCATATCTCCTGAACCAAAGAAGGTATTACACTGAAATTGTACACGTATAGATAACTTCTGTATTTAAATGACGTGCATAGCTTGATTCTTTCTATACTCAAACCTATCTTTCTATACTCAAACCTATCTTTCTATACTAAAACCTATCTTTCTATACTCAAACTTATCTTTCTATACTCAAAACTTCTTGAAAACTCCATATCTCCTGAACCAAAGGAGGTATTACACTGAAATTGTACACGTATAGATAACTTCTGTATTTAAATGACGTGCATAGCTTGATTCTTTCTATACTCAAACCTATCTTTCTATACTCAAACCTACCTTTCTATACTCAAACCTATCTTTCTATACTCAAAACTTCTTGAAAACTCCATATCTCCTGAACCAAAGAAGGTATTACACTGAAATTGTACACGTATAGATAACTTCTGTATTTAAATGACGTGCATAGCTTGATTCTTTCTATACTCAAACCTATCTTTCTATACTAAAACCTATCTTTCTATACTCAAACTTATCTTTCTATACTCAAAACTTCTTGAAAACTCCGTATCTCCTGAACCAAAGAAGGTATTACACTGAAATTGTACACGTATAGATAACTTCTGTATTTAAATGACTTGCATAGCTTGATTCTTTCTATACTCAAACCTATCTTTCTATACTAAAACCTATCTTTCTATACTCAAACTTATCTTTCTATACTCAAAACTTCTTGAAAACTCCATATCTCCTGAACCAAAGGAGGTATTACACTGAAATTGTACACCTATAGTTAACTTCTGTATTTAAATGACGTACATAGCTTGATTCTTTCTATACTCAAACCTATCTTTCTATACTCAAACCTACCTTTCTATACTCAAACCTATCTTTCTATACTCAAAACTTCTTGAAAACTCCATATCTCCTGAACCAAAGGAGGTATTACACTGAAATTGTACACGTATAGATAACTTCTGTATTTAAATGACGTGCATAGCTTGATTCTTTCTATACTCAAACCTATCTTTCTATACTCAAACCTACCTTTCTATACTCAAACCTATCTTTCTATACTCAAACTTATCTTTCTATACTCAAAACTTCTTGAAAACTCCATATCTCCTGAACCAAAGGAGGTATTACACTGAAATTGTACACGTATAGATAACTTCTGTATTTAAATGACGTGCATAGCTTGATTCTTTCTATACTCAAACCTATCTTTCTATACTAAAACCTATCTTTCTATACTAAAACCTATCTTTCTATACTCAAACTTATCTTTCTATACTCAAAACTTCTTGAAAACTCCATATCTCCTGAACCAAAGGAGGTATTACACTGAAATTGTACACGTATAGATAACTTCTGTATTTAAATGACGTGCATAGCTTGATTCTTTCTATACTCAAACCTATCTTTCTATACTCAAAACTTCTTGAAAACTCCATATCTCCTGAACCAAAGGAGGTATTACACTGAAATTGTACACGTATAGATAACTTCTGTATTTAAATGACGTGCATAGCTTGATTCTTTCTATACTCAAACCTATCTTTCTACATTAAAACCTATCTTTCTATACTCAAACTTATCTTTCTATACTCAAAACTTCTTGAAAACTCCATATCTCCTGAACCAAAGGAGGTATTACACTGAAATTGTACACGTATAGATAACTTCTGTATTTAAATGACGTGCATAGCTTGATTCTTTCTATACTCAAACCTATCTTTCTATACTAAAACCTATCTTTCTATACTCAAACTTATCTTTCTATACTCAAAACTTCTTGAAAACTCCATATCTCCTGAACCAAAGGAGGTATTACACTGAAATTGTATACCTATAGTTAACTTCTGTATTTAAATGACGTGCATAGCTTGATTCTTTCTATACTCAAACCTATCTTTCTATACTCAAAACTTATCTTTCTATACTCAAACTTATCTTTCTATACTCAAAACTTCTTGAAAACTCCATATCTCCTGAACCAAAGGAGGTATTACACTGAAATTGTGCACGTATAGTTAACTAAATGACGTGCATAGCTTGATTTGATCTTCCGAATGCCACACGCTTTTTCCGATCTGTGAAGAGCACCTACAAAGAAGATACCATCTTGAAATTGTGCACCAAAACTGAGGTGCTTTAGAACCGAACCAAGTTCCCACTTGAAGACTTCTCACAACGACCTTGATTTTAATGGCAAAACTCTACGAAATGTTCCGCTGCAACCAATTTGCGGTGATTTGAGTACGCCCCCATGTCCTTGGCAAGATGATTTTGTCGATAAGCGACTCTTTCGACAAGCTCCAGTTGCATAATGCGAATGTCAGGCGTCGAAAGATTGTGGCGAAGATGGCAACCATACTCCCAGCGACGCGTACAGCGACAGTGACGAAGGACAATGAAGCATAGTTAGTGGCGCAGCGCAACCAATCAAAATGGCAAAGCTGGAAATGGCTGCGGAAAGTTTTGCGCTCGTAAATCAATGTGAATTAATCAAGCCACGGACGCGTTGACAGTAAAGCGCTCTGATATTATTCGCAGAGCTACCGACTTCCCAGGCACACGCAGGACGAATGCAATTGACGGTTGTCGCGCGGGAAGAGGCAAATGCGACATTCTTAAAAAAGGCAAAGAGCAGCCGCAAGAACACGACTGAATATTTACTGTGGATTATACAGGGAAAACAAAAACAACAACAACAACAACAAAAACAACATTAGCAAGAGAAACATCAACAACAAGGACTCTCAGCAGGGCACAATTCAAAGTGTGTGTTGTGTGTGTGGAAATTGATGGAGTAATTTTTGAACATAATATCTGCCCTTTTCACTCGTATCGGCATTTGCGGGGTAAGTGATAATCATAGATAAAGCCACAACCACCCTTAACCCCCCTCCCCCCAACTGGCACACTTCCTCATCGAACACAGCCAATAAATTTTCAATTTGGTTAATAAAAGTTCGCATCGAGCATCCTCGATGGCTTGATGGATTTCCCAGCAAGTGCCAATCGCACGCACACATGAAGCCTCCGACCAGCACGATACCAGCACCAGGGACAATATGTTTGTGGTTGTGGCTTTATTCTTGTTGTTGCTGTTGTTGTTGTTGTTGTTGTATTTGGTATTGTTGTTGTCGTTGTTGTTGTATTTGGTATTGTTGTGCCTGCGGGTTGCCTGCCTTTTGTGATTTCCTGCACAAAAGTAGGTTTTAATCTATACAAATATTTCCACAGATAATCTAACGAGGCAGAAGAAGAGAGGAGTCCATGGAAACGCTTACAGCATTGCCACAAGCGAGGATCTGAAGGCACCTCAATGTGTCCACTCATCGAGAGTGAGGAGGCTAGGAAAATATTAAATATGACAGGTACGAGTATCTGGAATTTAGGCACTCAGCAAGTAGTGGAGAAGTATGGCAGGATGTTGAAGGTTAGCATGCAGGACATGAGCAAAGGTTAGTCTGCAGCATATGAGCAAAGGTAGAGAACAAATTCAGTTGAAGAGCTCCGTGGTGGCTTGTAGCTAAAGAACCTGGCATACACTTCGAAGTTATTGCTTCCTGGTTGAATTGGCATAAGGGTCTTCTTCGCAGCCAGTAAGTCTAATGAAGTTTTGATGCAATACTCGGATTGCATCTGTGAGAATCTGGGAAAATTGTTGAGGAAAACGTGCTGTTTCCGAAGTTCTCATTCGGTACTACAATCCCACACAAATGAAGCTGCAGAACATATTCGTACGAGTACTACACAAGAGCTGCAAAAGGATGCAAAAGGATGCAGTAATTCGGGTGATAAATGCAGTAATTATAGTAAACCAAGTCCTACTCTACTGAATTGATCAAGTTTAACCACCTTAAAAGGTGAACTAATCTAACAACCAGAAGATATTTTGTTGATTGGAAGTTATTACAATCATTTCAAAAGTGAGATTCTAGAATTAACTTCAACTGAATTCCAGATGAGTTTGAATCGATTTCGAGTGCTTATTTCATGGCACAGATTTACAGATTATTACAGTGGCTTCATCGAATTTTGTATATCAATTTACTGAGACTTTCTGAAGATCTGTTTCAAAGCGATATTACTGAAACTACTTCAAGTGATTTCACCTAATCTCACTAATTTCACCTTCAATTGACCTCGTCTCCTGCAAGTAACTTCAGTGGCACCTCAATAAATCGGAAAGTGCATAAAAGTGGCTTCGGTCAGGATTGCAAGAGCCTTTAAAAGCAATGAAACGAATTTCCATTCGCTGCCATCCAAGTTCCTGGTGATTGGATGGGGCTGAAAATACTGTATGGGGTCCACTTCTACGACTGCAGACATTCACAGTTCTGGTTCTAGTTAGTTCTGGTTCTAGTTAGTTCTTGTTCTGCTTGAAACCCTGTAATTCAAAAATCAATAGAAGAGAACATTTTCTTCGAGTGTAAACCTCGCATAAACAAATCACTTACGCTGCTCACTGCTCGTATCTCTTTCTATGTATGAGCACATCTATTCACATTAGGGGAGTTTAATGCATAAAGCAATCACACTGTGGTGGGCGTCAGCCTACCCTCTGATAACGCCATGGGGAACTGGCAAGGGTAGTGGCAGGCAGGAGACGGAAGGCGGGAGGCAGGAGACGGAAGCCGGGAGGCAGGACACAGAAGGCGGGAGACGGAAGGCAGGACACGGAAGGCGGAACTCGGAACTCGGAAGGCGGAAGGCGACAGCTGTTGATAGAGGCAAACGGCGTATGATTTATGCTTGTACGTGCATGTACAAAAATTATGCGTTTAACCGAAATTCAAGAATTTCAATTTATTTAAGAGCATCGAAGCACCGGCGAACCAGAAGCCAGAGATTTATTGCAGTAGAAAAAGAAAACACCACGAGCGCTTTAAGAACACGATTCGAGTACGCAATGAGCACTGAAATGGCAATCAATTTAAAGTTCCACGGCAATACTCGAACTTGGAATGAGGTTTTTAGTGATCCACAGTCTTCAGTAGAAGAGCGCTTACATACTTCGTAGTCGGAGCACTTCCATATAGAGCCGTGTGTTCTATTTTAACATGGAACTCCATTGAGGTAGTCAACGATTTATGAGTAGTTTCTATGAAAGGGATTTCTAAGAATGGCAACCTGAGCAACAAAAGGCTCAGCTGATTATCGGAGAAGACCCACAGCCTTCAACGGCTGTTGCGCTCAACTGAAAGGCGGAGGAGACCCCACAGTCTTCCGTAGAAGAGCCCTCACATACTTCGTAGTCGGAGCACTTCCATATAAATCCTTGAAACGGCAAAGGTGGTCATCGATTGGTTCGCTTTGCCGCTCCACTATCATGTTGGAGCAGATCCGTTAAGTTGCGGAAAATGTTGCTGTAGCAAGCCAAACAACTTTTGCAATCTGCATGAACGAGCAATTCCTGCAGAAACGAGAACTCCAAAGTGCACAAAGTCGCACGAGTGTGTGCAAAGTAGTTGCCAACGAGATTACATGGAAGTAAAAAATTTGTTACTGAACACAACTGCTCGGCACCCACGCCCTGCTCTGCTGTTGCAGCTGTTGCCATTGCTGGTACTGCTGCTTTTTATTAGCAATCTCGAAATCTCTAAATCTGAAACTCCATTGCAACTAAATCAAAAAAAGCATAAAAATTCATATTCATGTTGCTCTGCAGAGACCAACCCGGGAAGATACGAGAAAATGGACAAAAATATGAAAAAGTTGAGCATGAAAAATGCACATTTTTATGCCATCCACAAATATATCCTGGACGAAAGCAGCTGCACTTGGGTAGAGAGATTTTTTAATAGTGGCAGCTGAGAATAGAAAACACACTCACACGCATTCCGAAAACTTATGAAAAATGCTGAAGTTCAGCGCAGCAACAAACACGAAAATAAATGAATACGAGCGGAACAACTCGACTTGACAGCAACCGTTTGCGGGGGGGGGGGGGGGGAGCAAGCGCCGCAGAGTCCTTTACAGTGGAAAAATATAACACACAAAATAAAAGTAAGAAAAAATGTTTACAAATCCGGTGCTTGCTGCTAATGCACATCTAAATAGCGCCTGGCGCTGCACACGAGCGTCTTGAGTGCGACCCATCATTAACAAGCAAGCACACGCACACACGCACCCATCCGCACACGCCCGGGACACGTTGCGACGACGAAAACAGGAAACAGGAAGCGCAGAGGTGTCGACAGCCAGGCAGGCAGGAGCAGAGCTGCGAACGAAGCTGAGCGATAAAAAACACCACCCAGGATGGCAATATTCCGCATGGCTGCGTCCCTGGCGTACGGGGCGTATGCGGAGCATATTCGCCCAGCACTAACTGCGGCTAAAGCGGCGCCTGAGCGTGCAGCGCCAGCAATTGCCGGGCAACGCGACACTTTTCGTTTTGCTTAAATTGTGTGCTTATTTTTATTTTCGGTTTTGCGAGTCCTTTTTTTGTGCAGCAGCCGCTTTTTCCCTTCTTCTGTTTGTGTCACTTTTCACATCTCACTTTTCATTAGAATTTCTGTCATATTTCATTTGTTTGCTACAAAATGCATTTACATTTTGTGGCATGTTGCATGCTGCATACTTTAAGGCGACATGCATAGTTCCGCGCTTACGAGTCGGAGCAACGCAATATGAAAAATGCCACAGCGGAGTGGAACGTATCTTAAGAATGCACGAAATTGCATTGCAGCTCGGGGGAATGGAGAAAAGTGCGACGGGGGGCGGAGGCGTGTATCTGTTGTGCGTTTAGCATACACACGCGTGCAACTGTAAACGAAAACATGCACATTTGAAATAATACGACGACAGTAAATGCTCCGCACACTTGCATTTGCATATTCCAATGTGTTTCACTCTGCACTCGCAGCGGCAGACGCAGAGACGCACACGTTCTCATTTGGTGGAAGGATTTTATGTTGCACACCACTTTTTAAGTGCATTAAAACTGGCAGTTTCGTTGCGAATTTCCCGCATTCACAATTTTATGGCGAGCCCCGGAAATGCATCTCGCCCATCCCGTGCGACGAGAGTGGCACTCCTGACAAAGCTGCAAGTTGCATTATTGCGAGTAAAGCAGGGAATGCTTCGTTTTACGCGGTGGCACACCGCTCCCTCCTATTATAGCAGAGCATTGACTCCCCAACGGAGTGGGCGACAGTCAGTTAGAGTACCTGGAGAAGTGGTTAATTGCTAACAGATTTGCAGCTAACCGATCGGGAGCGGGACAATGGCCAACTGTGGAGCAGTTTGAGCTGAACATTCAAGGCAGTTGAGCTCGAAGCTGTGCAAAAGACGCTGATTTACTTCAGGTAACCCCACACGAACGCTGGAGACTGTGAATTCTGAATACCCAAAAACAGTGTAAGGACCACTCAACGCTCTTCATGGCCCACTCTCACTTACTGACTCTCTTTCTGTGCGTATAAGTAGAAGAAACTCTCCCGGTATAAGTTTAGAGCACAATTCCAAAATGCAAAATAGTCCTTCAAAGCACTTTCAGCTCTCTGGTGGATTCAGGGCTCGAAGTGTTCACAAATACAGACGATATTATATAGGAATATATATATTCACAAATGAAACATCACTGAGCCAATCTCTCGAAAGACACCACATACGAGTATCTGTGGATTAGTCCACTTAGAGGACTGTCGGCATTAGCTTAATTAAACTGGCACTGATTCGGCACCCCATGGGCTTGCACGGAACTGAGACTTCTCAACTCACAAGCAGGTGGCAGAGTCCAGAATCTATAAGAGAAGTTTCCGTGACTCTGTTAACCCCAATCAATCAGCTCTCTGGTGGACGCAGGAAACCGCACACACACGCTCGAGACTTAGCACGGTAAACAATTGCAGTTGTCTCCTTTTTGCTCCAGAAGCCTGAACTAAGCTCAAAGAGGGTGCTTTGGTGATGAATTTGTGACAAGTCTCGAGCTACGAGTAAGCTTGAACGTGTTTCTGCCAGCGAAGACTGATCCCAAGCGAAGAGAATGTTGTTCTTTTGTCAAACACATAAAACACAAAGTCCATCCTTCCTCATACACGCTGGCTTGGTTTTCTTTGTGCCAAGGCACGCATGCGTAATACACAATTTTGGATATAGACAATTTTGTTAATACACAATTTGGTAACACACAATTTTGGATCTGTATTAGTTCCGGAAGAGATCCATAGTACTCACATCCATCGTTTCCAGGCACTCAACCATTCTTTCGCTTCGCAAAAGACTGAAGTTCTCACCTTTCCGTCGCATTGGACGTTGTATTGTTGCAACTATTGTTGTAGTCCTGTGAAATTGTTCAAAGCCCCAAAATCCTTTCTTGGCTATAACTATCGACAGCTGAGTAGCAAAATATTATAAGCACTCGATTTGTTGTGGGTGTGAAGGCTTCTGCAGATCAGATTCTATACAGCGTCGGACTGTGATGACTGAGATGATTGCTTGGTCTGATGATATTGCAAATGCTCTTGCTGTGGATACGTGTCGCCATCATGGAGTATATGCCCCAGACTGGGGGCAATAGATCAGCTCTCCATATGTGAGTGGCTCTGAAAAACGCATCTGCAGCGGTAAATGTGTCACGACTCCTTAATTATCCTCGAAAGCATTCAATTAAGTATTAATTACTTCAGATAATTGCATTAGCGGATGCCGCCAACTGCCTGTGAATAGTGTGCATCGACGCCAGCACAGAGCCTGCTCATCGGACCGTGCCTGGCAGTACACGCACGCACCGGCGACTGAGACTGCTTTCCCCAAAAATTCCGCATATTACACAGACTCAGGGCTTATGTTGGCAAATCCTTTGCCAGGTAATCCAATTGGAGGCGGCGGCTACATTTCAGCAACGAGAATAGCTATGAAAAGGGACCGTCGACCTTCTCCGTCCTGCTAAGAGCACACAATATAAAATACTACAGCGCAGGCAGAGCACATTAAAATATTAAATATCAACAGAGTGAGTCGTGTTCAGTTTATTTTATTAATATTGCATGCGGAGCAACACAATAGCGATGGCAAAGCCTGCCGCCCCAATTTCGGCAGCTCCTGCACGAGGCACTCGTAGACGCCCGCGCCGCATGTCCCGCAGTGCCCTCACAGCACAACTAAGCATTAAATTAAGCAAAAAGGATCTCGAATGCTTATGCAATAAAAAGCTTGCCTACCACTTTACAAATCCACTCAAAGGACGGGACAAAGATAACAAATGCCGACGCCGACGCTGACGCCGACATATACTTACTTAGATACACACACGGAGCAGCTGCTGCGGGTGCCCAGATAGAGCAGAAATCTTTAACCTGCAATGTCATGGCGCGTCCATCAACGTCAAACTTACCTGCAAGCAAAAAGAGAGAGAGAAGGTAATCATAAATAAAAAGAAGTTGCGTGGGTGTGCAGGCATAAATAAATGATGAGGATGGAAAGCGTGCAGTTCAAGAATGCCATGGAAACCATCTAAATAAATGCCAATGCGATTGATAGCAGATAATTGGGGGAATTTAAGTGCCCCATGGCTGTTGAGAAGGCGCGGCAACAATGCGAAAATCAGAGCGCAGCTGGCATCGCTGAGGAAACTCCCACGGCAGGGTTCGTCGGTACAGAGCGCCAACTGGTCTCCGACTCAGAGCAGAGCTCGGTGGAAACCCTCACTTGCACTTAGAGGACGAGTGAGGGTTTCCACTTCCACTTTACGTAAGTAGTTTCAATGCGAGTAGTTTGAATTGGGTTTCTGTTGACGGCCTAAGTAGGCTCTAAAAGCTCAGGTGCCCCAGTTATATTCACGAGTTTCCGTGGTGAGGCGCTTATCACAACCGGTGAAGCTTATCACATTTGAGGGACTAGAAGAGGTCGCACAACTAGGGATAGTTTCTCTCTGAAGATTTGCTAAGAGCGTCTCCCGGTTCAACGATTCATACTACAGCTCTCAAATGGATATTCAACTGGCACGGCAATACTACAGCTCTCAAATGGATATTCAACTGGCACCGTAAAGGATCTGGCAGGTCCATGTGTGGCCTTCACAGCCGGCCTTCACTTCCGGCCAGTCTAACCTCACCTAACCTCAGTTGTGTGGGAGAGAAGTCCTTGCTTTGCTTCGATACTATTTGGCATACTCCTACATTCTCTTCCACTTTTCCACACCACAACCGGAAAGTCCTTGTAAGAAATATAAAAGTCCCAACATTTTCCCATTGAGATGATGTTGGGTTGACTCTGCTCGGGAAGTCTTCCAACTAAAACTAACAAAGCAACTTGTATTACTTTCAACTAAACTCGTAGAGAGTGTTCCTCACAGTGACTCGAGTCGAATAGGAACACCATCGAGGGGTATTTCGGGACTGGAAGCTACACAATAAAATGTCAGCTGGAATCCTTTTTTATTTTGACCCTGAACTCGGACTAGTTTCCTTCGTTTGTTGGCAAGAATCGGAGTAATAATGAAGAATTTTGTTTGGGGTACTTTTCTATAGTTCTCTATAAACCGCTCCAGGACACGGAATCAATGCAAGTACAGAATTCCCAAGTAAAAAAAGTATTAAAAAACCTAAAGGAAAAAAGGAGCTAATGGATAATTAGGAACACTTAAAGTTTTGTGGGCAGTGCAGTTGAGCCAACCTCCATCCACATAAGAGGCTTGAGATCATTGTTTAATTAACCTTGAGTAGGAAGGACTATGGCGATGTCATTTTAGATACTGTGTAAGTCCGAGCTGTGGTCCTATCAAAATCAATGCACGAGCAACGCGGTTCACCTTCGGGAATAAGCTGCTTAAAGGAGTAGTTTTGCTTTTGCTTAGCAAAGATGTGACTTTAAATTTAAGGCCTTGGCTGGAAGTGGAGCAACAGCGCCACCATAAAAAGTGAAAATGGTGTCAATCCTTTCAAAATGGCATATTTAACAATTTGTATCCTTTTCTGTTATTCCCTGGGAATACCTGCCAGCCAGCACTAATAAACCCAGCTTGGCTGAGCAGCAATCGCCTTAGAAGTGCACGATGTACGCATGCAATAAGAAACGTGCTCAGCATATTTCCCACAAAGGAAATGTTAGAATGCGCTTTTCGGCTGCTCCCCAGCTCGCAACTTTGGCCGCAAGATGCAACAGGATTAGCATACGAACGAACGAACGAACGAAGCGCAGTGCTGCGTGACGGAAGCAGTAGAAAAGCTGATACCGCAGAGAAACCAAGCACGGCAAGCAAGGCGACAGTCCCAGTCGACTCGCTTCAAGGATCTCAGGCAGCTTGCTTTGCGATGCGCTGTCAAATAGAAGCAAAGCATGAGTGTATAAGTATGCACACTCCTCCAGAAGGAGCTCCTGAGAGGTTGAATGGAAGTCAGTGGGGACAAAGTGTTGGCGCTGTAGGCGGAGTTGGTGCTGGTGGAGTTGGTGCTGGTGGAGCTGGTGCTGGTGGAGCTGGTGCTGGTGGAGCTGGTGCTGGTGGAGCTGGTTTACCTGTGGCTGGCAGCATGCTCTGCATAGAATATGGACGGAAATGTGAAACTCGAAAGGAAGCAACAGAGAGTGGCAAGGTGTAGATGAGAGGCGCCATGTAAGTGGAGTGCAAATGTTCACACAAAGGTCTGACAGCATTTTACACTTGCAATTTTCGTAGCGGCCAGGAAAGTGCTTGGCAAAGACGGAAAGCATGGCAACGTTAATTGCAGAGCAGCGATTAAGTGGCTTACACGAAGATTTTTGCTTACTCATGTTTATGTAGTGAAGTGAGAAAGGGTGGGAGGGTGCCAGTTGAAACCATTACAACAGCAGGCAAGCGTCGTTTTCACGTTTTCTCACACACTCAAACACACAGCACACACACAAACACCACACACCACACACACACCACACACACACACACACACACACACACACACACAAACACCACAGACATACACACACATCTACACTTTTGCACAGTTAACTCATACAACATGCCACCAAATTCTTTGCCATAGAGCAGATTTTCAAAGGGTCCACAGGAGTTAAGGCCAAAGGACTCAAGTTGTGTGTGGTGGAGCAACCAGTTTTGGTTTTATTCCGCAAAATGCCCAGATGCCACAAATGTGTGAGTTAAGCGTCAGTCAATATATCTGATTGGAAGCAAAGGGTCCTGAATATCATGATTTAGAAATGTAAGAAGCCGACTGTGAATTAAGGGTTCTTTCTGAGTACCCAAAAGGAGTCTAAGGAACCACTCAACACTTTTCAATGACCACTCTCACTTACTGACTTATGTGCGTATAAGTAGAAAAAACTCTCCCTGTATAAGTTTAGAGCACAGTTTCAAAATGCCAAATAGTCCTTGCAAACACTTTCAGCTCTCTGATGGATTCAGGGCTCGAAGTGTTCACAAATACAGACGATATTATATAGGAATATATATATTCACAAATGAAACATCACTGAGCCAATCTCTCGAAAGACACTACATACGAGTATCTGTGGATTAGTCCACTTAGAGGACTGTCGGCATTAGCTCAAAAGTGAACTAAGCAGAACTAAGCAACATAATTAAACTGGCAGTGATTCGGCACCCCGTGGGCTTGCAGGGAACTGAGACTTTTTAACTCACAACCAGCTGCCAGAGTCCTGCTAACTCCAGAATCTATAAGAGAAGTTTCCGTGACTCTGTTAACCCCAATCAATCGAAGAGGGGACTGTGTGGAAATCAGAAGTAGAGCAACATCTTTGAAGAACCTGCTTACCAAAGGAAAAGCATAAAATGCTGCAATCCATCTCGGAACACATGAATCCGACGGTGATGGCGTCCCACTCAAGCTGAGGAAGCCAAGGAGAGATTTTTCTAGAGGCAGGTTTTGCAATAGAGGCAGACTCGTCTCGTGGTTTACGACCAGTAATGAGAGTGGCACAGCATCATAGCTTCTGGGATGTGGTTCGATAACCCCGGCTGCGAACTCACATTGTTTAGCAGCCTAAATTTAGGCGCACAATATCTCTTCTAGCTCATTTTAATACCAGTCTATTAATAATATTAAGTGCTTGTGTACCAGCGAAGACTTTATAAGATAAATACCACCACAAAATAAACGCACACACATACACACTGACACACGTAGACACGCTTACACACACAAACTGAAATGTAATAGAACGACTTGATAGACGAAAATTTCACTCCAAGTGCGGTCCTTTCAAAAGGGACCCATCGCACGCATACGCATGGCAGTTTAAGTTCTTACTCCTTCCCCAACACACACCTACACACACACAGACATGCGCACACACACGCACACACTTTCATGTAGTCACACACACACACACACATTTGTACGAGTTCAAATACAATAAATTGTTGCTTGTTCAACTAAGCACAAAGCAAACTTTTCTATTAATTTCGCTTTCGGTTTGTCAGATTTGCACTGCCAGAGCACATTTGCCCGTCCTCTGTTCTGGAAGTAGTGAATGCGGGCAGCTGGCCTGCTCGAAGCGCCACAGATGCACAGATACAGAGGCGGGCGTATTCCCAGCACGAAAGGTCGTCGATACGTACGCTCGCTTCATGAATGGCAGAAAGGACGCACAATTGTAGCAATTCTGTAGCGCTTGATGCCGGCAGTGCATCCATTCACTTAATCATTAATTGGATGTAAACTTAAACTAACGAGCAACAAGAGCAACTCGATCCGGGCTGTTGTTGTTAACAGGAAAACAACGATTAAAAAGAGTCCGAACTGAGCGGAAAATGAATTTGTGTGCGAGGGGGCGGGTTGGGTTGGATTTCACTGCCGCTACAACATCGACGGCCAGGTCTCGAAGGATAATAGAATCTGCAGATACTCGTACAGTGCAACGAAGTTCCTGAAATAGGATACACAAAAATACAAAAAGCAAACACAGTGAAGGCAAAACTTGTTTCATTAAGCGCACTGAGAGCAAAAAACAACACAAAAAGGACGAAAATGAAAGGAAGCCATTTATTAGGTAATGAAGGTGCATAAAGAGCAGCGTAAATTAATTTCACTAATTTATTCTTGTGCGGCCCTGCAAGCCGTGAAACGGCTCAGCCGCCAACCTCCCACGTGGTCGGCGCTTCAAAGCACGCTCCATGTACTCCCTCCCCAGTAAGCATGCTCGAAGGAATGTTGCTCACCCCTGAGCTTGAATGCTTGCTACCAGTAATAATGGGAATTCAACACATGAAAACGGATCCTTGACCGAAACATGTGAAGAATTCATTTCGAAGTACTGAACCTATCGCTTTGTCACACTGAAATGTAGTCAACTGGAGACCGAACTCTGTTTGCTCGATGCTTACAGGATTAACCGTGCTGCATTGCTCAGTGCGCCCTACTCTGTTTGCTCGATGCTTACAGAATTAACCGTGCTACATTGCTCAGTGCGCCCTACTCTGTTTGCTCGATGCTTACAGAATTAACCGTGCTACATTGCTCAGTGCGCCCTAAACCGGGTTTGAAAGGGAAAAGTTTGAATGGGAAAATGTCCGTCTTTGACTGAAATGAGCACTCATGAATAAAGTTATGGTTGCCACCGGTAACGCTGTATGAAGTCAAGCCCCCAGTTTCGGTCTCAGACTGATATGGTGTGCTTGGACTCAATCACTACCTGGATTAGTTCTGTGATTTTTAATACTGTATTCAGCCAATTCTTGTTAAACAGGCAATCTGCTCGTGTGGCACATGTAAGGCATCAATTACGAAGGAGCTGTATTAAAAGGCACAAGAGTTGTGCACATAATGATTATAGAAATGTAGGCAAGGGCTGTACGGAGGCTGAAACGACCTCAAAAACAGTCCAGACTCCTACCCCAGTGGCAATCGCTTGAGGATGGATTTAGAATCCTGCCATCGGAACCACAGCGGTGCTCGCAGTATTTGGACGACTCCTCAGCATTGATCACAAAACGTGCTCTTTTATGAAATGAAAGTTAAGTAGGAACACGTTTTACTAGCCTTGTTCGTATCGGTTACTACACTTTCATGCCACCCCCTAAAAGTAGGCAATAATTTTATGTAATGTGTTTATTGTGTAAATTTACGGTAGAAGTGTTTCCACTCAAACGTTTTCTTCGTGTTTTTCGGGTGCTCGACTACTGTGTCTTCCATGATATGAATGTTCGCTTCGTTTTTCACAATGACGTCATTGCTGAAAAGTAATTTGTAACTTCTTATATTGAATTTGAAAAGTTTCTGCGGATTTTTCGTTTTTAATTTATTTTTCAGAGCCAATTAAATCGCACAATGCATGGCAAGCAAGTGCGCCCCGCCCCAAATTCGCGGAGTAGTGTGTGCCTGCGAAATACATTCAAATCGAAAATGCAAATGCGGCTAAATCAATTCCGATTCGAAACCGCTGTGATACACAGCCCTGCTTCTGTTCCGTCGCACATTCCACCAACGCTCGCCGCACAATGGACGGACGCCAGTTATCGGATTCGGTGGCTGGATCCAATTAATCTAACAAACACAATTACAGCGTCCAGCACGCTTAGCACACGTCGCCATTGTGTGCCGTTGTGAATGGTCCCACAAGGAGCGAGGATTAAGTATCGAAGTAATGTTCTTGTTGATTTACAGTTAATGAACAATTTAATTAAACATGAAAAAGAAGCAAAAAGAAGAAGGGAAAGGGAACAACGCCACAAAGCAAATGCTTATTCTATTGATGGAATTTGTGCCCTAATCAGGCAAGGCAAGTCAGAAAAGAAACAGGAAAAAACTATGATCTCGCTCAGGGTGGCTTAAAGGGTCTCCACATGGGTCAAGGCAATCGAGCAGTAAATGAGGCAGAGACAAAGAGAAGGGCTTCGCACCTTCACCAGTAGAGAGGGAATATTAACGACATTCTTCAACCTCGCCCTAATCACAATCTTTGCAGGGTTATGGTAGAACATAGGAGAGGAGTCAGGGTCGCTTGGAAGGTCGCCACATGGGTCAAGGCAATCGAGCAGTAAATGAGGCAGAGACAAAGAGAAGGGCTTCGCACCTTCACCAGTAGAGAGGGAATATTAACGACATTCTTCAACCTCGCCCTAATCATAATATTTGCAGGGTTATGGTAGAACATAGGAGAAGAATCAGGGTCGCTTAGAAGGTCGCCCATGGGTCAAGGCAATCGAGCAGTAAATGAGGCAGAGACAAAGAGAAGGGCTTCGCACCTTCACCAGTAGAGAGGGAATATTAACGACATTCTTCAACCTCACCCTAATCATAATATTTGCAGGGTTATGGTAGAACATAGGAGAGGAGTCAGGGTCGCTTGGAAGGTCGCCACATGGGTCAAGGCAATCGAGCAGTAAATGAGGCAGAGACAAAGAGAAGGGCTTCGCACCTTCACCAGTAGAGAGGGAATATTAACGACATTCTTCAACCTCGCCCTAATCATAATATTTGCAGGGTTATGGTAGAACATAGGAGAAGAATCAGGGTCGCTTAGAAGGTCGCCCATGGGTCAAGGCAATCGAGCAGTAAATGAGGCAGAGACAAAGAGAAGGGCTTCGCACCTTCACCAGTAGAGAGGGAATATTAACGACATTCTTCAACCTCGCCCTAATCATAATATTTGCAGGGTTATGGTAGAACATAGGAGAGGAGTCAGGGTCGCTTGGAAGGTCGCCACATGGGTCAAGGCAATCGAGCAGTAAATGAGGCAGAGACAAAGAGAAGGGCTTCGCACCTTCACCAGTAGAGAGGGAATATTAACGACATTCTTCAACCTCGCCCTATCACAATCTTTGCAGGGTTATGGTAGAACATAGGAGAGGAGTCAGCAGAGGAATTTCCCGTTGTTTTTCTGACCCACCTTTGAAGGCACACAGGGACACACAAATACGGCGCATGAAAGAAAAATCAAGGGAAATTGTACTGTAAACAGCCCAAGAAAAAAGTGGTCGAAATATTGACACAGAAGACGACAAGCAGACGAAGCGAGAGACGGGGTGAGAGGAAGAGAGAGGGAGAGCGGCAGAGGGAGGGGGAGAGAGAATTGAAAAGCAGAAATTGTAAAGTTGAAAACGCGGCAGCCACTGACAAGAAATTGGGAGCTGCTTCGCCCTCGCTGCCTGAGGTTCCTGCCACCGTCCACTTCACTCAGCACGCCACATACGCCACATCTCCGCAAGTTTTAAGCTCTGGAATGGACTTCCAAAGGAACTTTAAAATATTCCAGACCTTTCTAATAAAATGCCTCAATTCTTGTTTCAAATAAAAAAGGCGGCCGCCCACACTTGACAAAAGTTTGAGTAACTGAAGCAAGGCGTGGTAATTGCAAAGTTTGTGGGAAAAGCAAGGATATGCCCGGCAAATTGAGAGCATGCACACTAATTCAACCGAAGGGTAGAGTGGAGCAGACGGACGGCAAACCGGCAGACAGGCGGGCCCAGAGAGGACAGATACTTCTTTCCGCATAACTGGAGCTGATAAAACGCAGACGCATTTATTTTCAAAAATCACGCTGGAGAACGGACGTCCCCAACCTGGTAGAGCGCTCGTAAACAGCAGCTGGAAATGTGGCCTACAATGTGGCAGTACAAGTGGCCTCGGCGTGCAGGCTTTGTTAATGCACGATGAGCCCGGCGCCTCCGACAAATGCAAACAAGTACTCGCAAGTAAATTGTAAACAGCCTCAGCCCGTGTGCTTAAGGATACAGTGCGAATTTGATTATGAAATTTAAGGGGCCTCGCTTGACTGTTGAACGTTCGTACTCGTAAGGTGAGACTTTCTCTGGGGTGTCCCAGGAAACAAGCGCTAGGTGACGCACGTGCCCCGCGGTCATTTTTTTGTGCATTTTTCTTGTTATTTTTGTTGGAGCGTATTTTTTTTACGATTGCTCCTTATTAGCAAAGCAGCACCATGTGCTACAGCCAGACGAAGAGGACGGACACACACAGTGCTTTGTTGCTACACAACAGAGCACAAAAATTAGGAGAAGACTCGCGACTTACGGAAGTAACTAATATCACAGATCAGATAAAGCCCCATCTGAACCGTCTGAATGCTGCATGTGCCTTCTTTATACTCCTACTTTAATGAGGCCCCTGAAAATATGCTCCTCTAGCATAATTTTGTTAATAATCCTGTAGGAAAAAACCGTTGCATACTTTGAGTCTTGAAAATTTCCGTGTGGATTTCTTAGTTGGAGGTGTTGGCCAGAATGAATGGAAATATAGTTCAAAGTAAGTGGTAATTTTGCTCAAAATGAGAGTAAATGTTAATCAAAATGAGTGGAAATGTTGCCCAGAATGAGTGAAAATATAGTTTATAATAAGTGGAAATTTTGCTCAACATGAGAGTAAATGTTAATCAGAATGAGTGGAAATGTTGCCCAGAATGAGTGGAAATATAGTTCAAAGTAAGTGGTAATTTTGCTCAAAATGAGAGTAAATGTTAATCAAAATGAGTGGAAATGTTGCCCAGAATGAGTGGAAATATAGTTCAAAGTAAGTGGTAATTTTGCTCAAAATGAGAGTAAATGTTAATCAAAATGAGTGGAAATGTTGCCTAGAATGAGTGAAAATATAGTTCAAAGTAAGTGGTAATTTTGCTCAAAATGAGAGTAAATGTTAATCAAAATGAGTGGAAATGTTGCCCAGAATGAGTGAAAATATAGTTTATAATAAGTGGAAATTTTGCTCAACATGAGAGTAAATGTTAATCAAAATGAGTGGAAATGTTGCCCAGAATGAGTGGAAATATAGTTCAAAGTAAGTGGTAATTTTGCGCAAAATGCGTGTAATTGTTAATCAGAATGAATGGAAATGTTGTCCAGATTGAGTGGAAATATAGTTTATAATAAGTGGTAATTTTGCTCAAAATGAGAGTAAATGTTAATCAAAATGAGTGGAAATGTTTCCCAGAATGAGTGGATATGTTGCTCAAAATGGGTTGATAGTGGCTCAGAATGACTGGATACGTTGCTCAAAATGAGTGGACATGTTACTCAAAATGGGGTGATAGTGGCTCAGAATGAGTTAATGTTAGATCCTAAAAGTAGGCTGTAATTTTCTGTGAAGTGGAGAGCTTTTTAATAATGGTCGAAACATTTCGAGAGGTGCATTAAAGAAAACCGGATTGCAGGATAAATCATTATTGTGTAGGAAACGATACGAATGTTTGTTGCGGATAAATTGAATTATTTTCATTTCTTTATTTACTCTCATGATTTTCTTTGCTTTTCTTTGTATTGGTTTCTTTTCATTAAGGCTTTAATTTTTGTTGTAAGCAGTCTTTTCCCAAAGCGAGTTCGGATTTTCTAATTTGAATTCTGGCCAATTTCGAGTGGAGTCTCTGGTGTGAAATGAAACCAAATGTTTGTGTCTAGGACGAAACACTGTTCGACGGAAGTCAGTGTGCGTGCTCCGGCGCTGCCGACCGACTGCCTTTGGCTTTGTTTACATAAACGTCTTTTAACGGGCCGGAAATTGTTTTACACAGCTCGACGCCACATACCTGCCAGCTGACGATTGTTTTTGTTGATATTTTGTGCTTTTGTTTAGAGTTCTTTGTGTGCTTAACAGGCGGTTAAGTGGGGGGCAGCCCAAGGGGGTGCAATTTGTTTAAAAATAATTTCGCAGAAATTTCCGCTTAAAGCTGAGATTAAAGCAAGACTTCCACCTGCAGTAACCATGCTAGGACTGCAGATGCCGATCAACCTCAGTAGTCCGATACAAGTCCACGTCTTACATGGGAGTTACAGCATAAATAAGACTGAAATAGTTATATTAATCATGAACTGATACAAGCACTTCTAGGAGTGATTCTACAAAAGTGCAGGAGTGAAGCAGTTTCAAGCCACTCTGTACCGATGCGTCTTTGCTAAGGAAGCAGATAGTAAGGAGGGAAATCTGTGGACAGAACTTCCAACACCTGCCTTTGGAGCTCTGAAAACTAATTGAAAAGTACACACACACACACACACACATATATATACGTAGAAGCAACACACTTGCCCGTGAACGTAAACAGCTTAAAAGCAATTCGAGTTTGTGTGAACGATGAGGATGCATTCGAAGTGCAAAACCCACACATCAGCACCTTAACTGAAACTCGTTAATGGGCTCGAATGCCGGCACACTAAGCCACAAACACACACACACACAAATACACACACACACACACACACACACACACACACACTAACACAGACCCCACAGAGACACACCACATGCAAGTCGCTAAGCAAACGCTTCATAGCCAACACAAAATCATGCATTTTCAGCAGCAGAAGCAGAAGCAGCAGCAGAAATTCCGCTTGCATTCGAAAAACAAAAACAAAATTAAAAATTAAGACAAAAATGTATGCACACGCAACGACATGGCCACAAACGCACGTCAACCACATGTGTAATGGTGAGGTGGCAGCAAAAACCGCACCTAATGCGCATTTCACAGGCATGCTGCACGCCCCTCGCCTGCAGAGCATTCAGTCCCTTTGCAAAGCCCACACTTCATCAGTCTTATGCTAATCACTGCCATTGGGAGTGAGGAGCGGAGCAGTTAATGCACGCATTATCCTGGCATCGGCAAGCATTGGGCAAGCCTGTCCATGCCCATGTCCATGTCCGTTGCAAATACCACACATTTGCCGTGAGCTGCATAACTAAGCTCGATAAATTACTCAACTACAGCTAAAACACGGACGAGAAAAGGAGAATTGCCAGGATTAACACTCTGGTGCACTCTTCTACTCATTGTATGGCAGCTCAGCAAGGAAATTAGTGAGAGTTGTCGGTCGAAAGTGTTGGAATGGTTCTTCGCACTATTTTCGAGAAGTGTGAATAGAGCGGTGAATGATGAAGATACTAATAAAGCGGTGAATGATTGCTCGCACTCCTTTCCAGTGGTGTGAATGCTTCGATTAATTCACTGAAGGAAGTTGAAAGACACTAATAAATGAGAGAGTGAAAAAGCGAATGGTCAATGGAAAGCGGTGAATGATTGCTCGCACTTCTTTTCAGTGGTATGAATGCTTCCATTAATTCAGTAAGAGAAGTTGCAAGGGAAACAAAAGTAGTATGAGAGCTGCACTATATACTTTTCTCTCTCCCTTCTCCCCTCCCCTCTCCAGAATTCTGAAGAGTTTCTAATGGAAGAACTACGCTCTACTGTAGCTTCGCTTTGTTTGCTAATTTCTGAATGGGTAGTAACATGATGTATGTCAGTATGAATCGGTATGCAAATTGACACACTCACACATACGTAGCCTCTCACATACACTGACAATCCAACGCATGTGTGAAAAGTAATGAATACGTTTGTGTGATTTGAACGCGTCCCACGCGTCGCTTTCAACGCAAAAAATCTCAGATGTGTCGCAGAAAAAGAGCATCGAAATGATAAAAAAAAAAACCAATAGAAAAAACCGCATTAAAACTTTTTATGCAAAATTTGCATTTTATTATTTGCCCGCAGCTAAGCTAAGCAAAAAAGCAGCGCTCAGGCAGGCACAGCCAGCCAAGAGTGTTCATCACTCAATAATGGCCGCACTCATTGTAAAACATGGCGCTAATATAGTTTCAAAATAAACATCAACAACGGCAATAAAAAAGCAAAAGCAACAACCAAAACAATGAAAAAACCAACCGACAAACAAAAGCGAAGCAAAAAATCCGGCACAGCACAAAAACACACCAACTGAAGAAAAAACGTTCCGCCACAGCGGGCATTTAAAAATGTGCTATTAAACGGGCTGCCAAGGAGCGCTCGGACCCACCACCGGATGGGCAGGATAAGTGACCGCAAATTTATGTTAAGCATTTAAAGTTTTATTATTTCATCTTTTACTTGCTGCTTTTTATATTAGTTACGCCCGAGCGGCAATGTTCGTACGCATTCGCAAGGATGGATTGAAGGACATTCATGTGCCTCATATGTAAATACGTCAAAATTGATTAGGATTAAGGAGCGGGTGCAATATCAGAGGGGCTCATCAACCTCCATGTTCTAGTGAGAGTGATATATAGATATATTTGAGGGTGTTATACACTACAACCTAAAAGATCTATTGTGAGGAAATAGTGAGAGTGATATGACTACGATGTATGCTGACACTGGCACATAATCTTTGCTAATAGTCACAGAAACACTTCATCGAATATTAGTCAGGGGAAGTGGCTCCTCCTTGGAAGTGGTTCATTCTGTCAATTCGTATAACAAATGAGTTAATTATACAAATTCAACACCAGTGTTGCTCAGAGTAACTCTAAATGCCTCCCTATTTGAAGTGGTTCATTCAAAATCAACACCAGTGTTGCTCAGAGTAACTCTAAACGTCTCCCTATTAGAAGTGGTTCATTCAAATTCAACACCAGTGTTGCTCAGAGTAACTCTAAATGTCTCCCTATTAGAAGTGGTTCATTCAAATTCAACACCAGTGTTGCTCAGAGTAACTCTAAATGTCTCCCTATTAGAAGTGGTTCATTCAAAATCAACATCAGTGTTACTCAGAGTAACTCTAAATGCCTCCCTATTTGAAGTGGTTCATTCAAAATCAACATCAGTGTTTCTCAGAGTAACTCTAAATGCCTCCCTATATGAAGTGGTTCATTCAAAATCAACATCAGTGTTTCTCAGAGTAACTCTAAATGCCTCCCTATTTGAAGTGGTTCATTCAAAATCAACACCAGTGTTGCTCAGAGTAACTCTAAATGTCTCCCTATTTGAAGTGGTTCATTCAAAATCAACACCAGTGTTGCTCAGAGTAACTCTAAACGTCTCCCTATTAGAAGTGGTTCATTCAAATTCAACACCAGTGTTGCTCAGAGTAACTCTAAATGTCTCCCTATTAGAAGTGGTTCATTCAAATTCAACACCAGTGTTGCTCAGAGTAACTCTAAATGCCTCCCTATTTGATGTGGTTCATTCAAAATCAACATCAGTGTTTCTCAGAGTAACTCTAAATGCCTCCCTATTTGAAGTGGTTCATTCAAACTCAACACCAGTGTTGCTCAGAGTAACTCTAAATGCCTCCCTATTTGAAGTGGTTCATTCAAAATCAACACCAGTGTTACTCAGAGTAACTCTAAATGCCTCCCTATTTGAAGTGGTTCATTCAAACTCAACACCAGTGTTGCTCAGAGTAACTCTAAATGTTTCCCTATTAGAAGTGGTTCATGCTACCGCCTCATACAGCAATATGAGGCAGTCTTACAAACTCATCCTTCACTACTCTGAAAATACCCGTATCTATACTCCCAGGCAGTTCAAGGTGCCACTAACAGATTAACAGTACTCTGGCTGCAGCAACAGTTTCTGGCACATACGAGTAAATATGAAAAATAGCGGCCCCCACGACCACCAAATACCCTTCGGTTGAGCGTAATTGAGCAACGTATGGCTGTGAAATTAGTTGTACTAACATTTTACTCTGAGCGTAGACCCTACGCACTTGGCCTGTCTCCGGCTGGCTGTAGCGAAGTGGCATATTCCGCTGGCACTAGCCTACACACTAACATACAATACTTGTGCGCACTCTTTCCGAGGCGACTTTCTAGCTTATGCGAGAAATAAAGTTACGTATACGCACTGGTGGCAGTACCTTTTTTATAAAAAATGCCCAACAGCTTCCGCTTACGATAGCCTATATACTTGCTGTTGTTGCTGTCATTAATGATGCTGTTGTTGTTGTTGTTGTTATTGATGTTGCTGGTAATGGTCTGGTGGTAGTGATAAGGTTGTGGTGTCGGCGATTCCTCATGCACGCATAGCATCCTTTTGCTTTGTTATTTTTAGTGTTCGGGCTATTGCTGGCGATGTTGTTGTTGTTGTAGCTAGTGTTGCTGCTGCTACTGTTGTTATTGTGGAGGTGGCTGGTGTTGTTGTTGTTGTTGTTGCAAAACGTGCCTGAGTTTATTTGTAAGTGTTTGTAATCGTGCCCGCATTGAATTTACGCGTTTCTATCTTCATATTTACCCTCACTGTGTACATGTCTGCAAGTGCGTATCTAATGTGGGGCAGCAGTTTGTTAAGCTCTTAAGTAGGCGTGGCATTATGAATAAATAAGAATATATTGTGAATATATCTGTATTTCTATGCTTGTTCGGTATTCAGGTTCGAAGGAACATATTCCAGTGTTGCCGTGTATGAACACTCTTTGTAAATGTCTACGCATATCTCGAGAACCAAACGAGATATGGGACAGAAATTTTAAGTAGAGTCGAGATCACACACTATATAGAATGGGTGAAAATGGGATCACCAACAGTCCACGTTTTCTAGTCGCATCTGGTCTATTTTATAAGTAAATGTATCTCTAGGCCTGAAAGAGATGTCGGCTTGAAATTTCAAATGCCCTCGGAGCTGAATAATCATTGAAGCAGTTTCATTTTTTACTCGTGAAAATTTGGCTACTTTTAATCCTAATTTGACTACTTTTAATCCTAAATTGGTTACTTTTAATCCTAATTTGACTACTTTTAATCCTTCCCACAATTAATGAGAATATCTAATGAGATATTAGACATTAGCCAACAGAGATTCAGAAGTGAAGTTCAAGAAATAGTCCAGATGGCAAGAACCCGGTGACAGACAGAAATTGGACTACAAATATGAGTACACTCATTTTATGAAATATTTTTTTGTAAGCAGATTAACTCCAAAGCCTTCAGACTTCAGTGCAGTCGCCACTGAACCACCAGATGAGCTCTTAACGAGCCTTACGAGACCAGAAATACAGTTATTGGAGAACTGCGATAGCTCCCTGTAAATTTCGTGTCCTACTGGAAAACGGACACGCCTATTATCATCCACTTAATTATGTATATAGTCACCATCCGTGGAGAGTGTCCTCTACTTCAGTAAGAAGCGTTTGAATACAATCTTTCTTGAACAGCAATTGAAAGTGAAACATGCCACACCTACCCCACTGCCCATCTATGGAGATGTTCATTAACAGTTTATTATTCTTTACGCCCAGCCTAGCTGCATATGGATTTAACCTGACCGGTTGTGGCGCCACAGTTGTGGTTACTCACACAGGCACACGACTTTCATCAGCCGGCACGACCGAGTACAAACCTACTTTATGATAGCATCGGGCGTGCATACTTCAAATCATACGTGAACACCTCGCACTCCAATTGAAGAGGTGTGGTTTGATGGCAGAGGATCAAAGCTACATATACACCGATCGTGGCTTTCTGGAAGTCCTTCACTGGCACGTCCCCAAACCAAACCGAACCGAACCGAACCGAAGCGGACAATTTAAATTTAAATAAATAAATAAATCACACCGATTTTATAGTTTTGCTTGTTTCCGCGAATGTGACGACGTTAAGCGCGGTTCATTTAAAGACTAAATGGCATTAGAGAAGCACAATGAGCATAACAGTAAGTAGCGTACAAGTGCATGCCACGGAAAGCGCAATTGCTGGGCTGCATTTTAGCCTAGAAAAATGGAAATAATAAAATTTACACTGCAGTGTCCAGTCGCGCAAGGTTTCAATAGAATAGAATGGTAAAAGCGGGGATTAGTAGTCTCGCCAACTGTGAATTGGTCGCTTGGTTTACGATCGGGTCCGGGCTTCTAAGGAGGAATTGCTTCTAAGCCGGAATTTCTTCTAAGCAGAAATTGCTTCTAAGCAGGAATTGCTTCTAAGCGGGAATTGCTTCTCAGCCGGAATTGCTTCTAAACAGGCATTGCCTTCAATTTTATATATCAGACATTATTTCCAAACCCCAACTTGAAGCTAAAAGTAGGCGTATCACAAAGTGATGAAAAACTACTGCCTAGTTTTAGGGGCCTAATTTAATGATACTCGACATCGTTGATTGTGAAAGTTGGCGGATGGTAGGTAAAGCGATCACACGAAGGGCGAATTGATGTGATACCGCATGAGACATAGGTCCCAGCCCAGCCATCTGGAGCTTTTGATGAACCAGTTGATGGAGCTTATCTTTTTATTTGAAATATCTCCCAAAGAGTCGAGAAAGCGGTCACCCAGGGAAGTGCGCCTCCTTCTGGACAACGCTGGACATGTGCACAACAGGTGTTCAATGGACTCTTGCTCTTCCTCGTCCATGCAACTCCTGCAGAAGTCGTTAGAGCCAATCCCCAGCCTACTGTCATGGGTACCCAGGGTCCAGTGTCCTGTTAGAACACTAACTACGGAACCTATACTCAGTCTATTTAGGGATACTGAATCCTTTCTAGTCTATTTAGATACTAAATCCTCTTGACATATATTTCTGGCCATATTTGTCTAGCTATTTTGCATCCTGTACCTTCAGAGCAGCGCCTGCCCGCTATGCCTAAGGATATTGTATTGTCGTGTTGTTGTAAGTTAGCGGATTGTTCCTACTCTTTCATTTCATATTAGAATTGACCTCTTACAATAGACAAATCTACTTAACTGCCTCTTCTTACTCTACTCTTGTATTTATGTAGCCAAAAAGTATGCTTCAATTTTTGATTACCCAACTAATTGAATACATGAAAATCAGAAAAAAAAACACAACCTACTTTGAGGGTGCACCATTAACGAGATTGCTCCATGCCTGTCGCTACGAACGGACTTATTTTTGTATCTGAGCACTGAAACCATGTTCGTTTAATACACAATAAGCATGCTCCCTAAAGGTAGGCTACATCCATTCACAGTTTGTGTCCTCGTCACATGAAGCCACCTTTCACCTTCTGATAAACTACCATACAATACACGAAGGAATAAAACTTTCCACTTAATGTACCGAGACAGCTGACAAATAATCCTTTCTGGAGGGCGTGGGACTGATGCAATTGTGTCGAGCAATTTCACTATGCAAAATACAGTATTGAATGGAAAACAAAACGAAGGAAAATGAAAACGAAAATCAAAATAAAAGAAATACAAGTAGCAAAAGGAGAATGCAACATTAACCCCAAACGCCCGAAGGTTTACTTATTAATTTCCACTTTTTAAAATGGAAGCTTAAAAAAAGACTCGTAGCGGTGGAAATATCTCTGCCGGCAGTACACAAGCGAACGCCTCACTGTGGACCCCCCACCGCCACCGCCACCGCCACCGCCACCACCATCGCCACCGCCATCGCCATTCGCTTCCACCAACTGCAGCATACCGCAGCAACAGCTTAGCACATTGTTGCGGAACAGAAGTGGCGAGCACTTAGTGACCATGCTGGCGCACAGGCAAGTGTCGGGGGAGCAGGTGCCACAGTGGCATCTGGACGGACGGGGACTGGACGCGAAATTGAGTTAGTAGGCGAATCAACAGGAGCACAACAAAGCCATGGCTCGGTGCTGTGTTGAGGCTGTTATGCCCGGTTATGGCTGCTCTCAACGATACGCCGGACAGTGGCAAGGATAAAGTGAGTGTAATTCACTTTCAGCACATTTATAGAATTCACAGTGCCCAGTGAACAACAGCGAGAAACGCCAATAGCGATAACAATAACAACAGCGACAATAGAAACAACAGCAAAAACAACTGCATTAGCAGCGCTCACTGCACTCGCATCATAGCGGGTGCACTCAGCGCGAAAATAAAACAGAAACGTTTAATATTGCTGGCGAAATGGGCTCAGTCAACAACAAAGAAGAGATTAGCAAGCCTGGAGCCAGTTGCGTGGCAACAAGCACTTGCAGCAAATACCCTAATAATCCTTTTTGCGTTAAGCCCGCACGTTGCTGCTGCAGCGCAATGACGTCAGTCCGTCAGTTTTGCGCGCATGTGCAGAGGAAAGAAGCTTCTGTACCTACGCTTATTCCAAGGGCGATTGAAATGGAGAATTAATCATGAATTGCCAGTCTCTTCATCCGTTGTGAGGATTCTGTGTGTGTTGTGGGATAACTCGTATAATTCATACAGAATTATGCTGAGAATTCTGCTGACACGCAGTCTCTGACGATCACAAGTCTCCAAATTACTATCTGAGAAGAAGGTTTCATAAATTCACCGCAGGGACTTGAGATTGGAACTATGACTTATCAGCCATAGCTACCACTATGACGCACACTTTCTAACTCACCACTGTGACTGACTCAGGCAAGTGCCACGCGACTCAGACACACCGTCTGCTGAACGGATTAGAACAGAGTCTAGTCCTACGGAGTACCGAAAAAGGAAGTCACCAGCACCGAAATAGCAGAGGGCTTTGGAAGCGGTGGAGATCCCGAAACCAGCAGAAGTGGCAGCTGACAAGGAAGCAGGGATAAAGGTTCAGGGATAAAGGCTCGAAACGCAAAGCGGAGGCAGAAGCTTAACGTAATTAAACCCAGGGCAGATGCAATTATCGTTGCCACAAAAGGGGAAAATGCATCATATGCTAATATTCTGCAGGCGGTGAAAACTATTGCGGAACTCGAGCAAAGAGGTGCGAACGATACGACGGACGCAGAAAAGAGAGTTAGAGCTTCAATGTACAAAGCACGCAACTACAGCCTCATTCCAAGCAGCTACCGAGGGAGTCCTCAAGCAGGTAGTGAATGTTCAAGTGAGAACTCACGAGGTCACAATACAGAGCAAAGATCTGGTCACTCAAATCAGCACTAAAGAGAAGCTGGTGGACCCACTAGAAGAAGAGGCGAGCACGGAGACGCCAGATAAAACCGCAATAAGGAGTATGAGTATCACATACGATGGGACACACACTGTGTATATAAGATTATCACCCGAGGACGCCACTAGGCTAATGGAATTGAAGCATCTACGAGTCGGATGAATTCGCTGCCGTGTGTCGCCAATTATGCTTCAGGTGTGGGGATGTGGCGAAAGTGGCCACGAGACAGCATCTTGCTAGCAGGCGGCCCGAACGAGCCTGTGCGAAGGTATGTAGAAAGTGGTGAATACCTGGTTTCGGAGTTAAAACTCGATTAAGCGGAAACTGGATTGTTCGGAGTTTGAAAACTATTTACTGGGTACTGGATTTTCGGAGTTTGAAAACTATTTACTGAGTACTGGATTTTTCGGAGTTTGAAAATTATTTACTGTGAACTGGATTTTTCGGAGTTTGAAAATAATTTACTGGGAACTGAAGTTTCGGAGTTTGAAAATTATTTACTGGGTACTGTGTTTTCGGAGTTTGAAAACAATTTACTGTGAACTGGATTTTTCGGAGTTCGCAGTCGATTAAACGGAAACTGGATTGTTTGGTTCCTCAAATTACATTGATGAATATGGGTAGAAAATAAAAAAAATACTTTGAGTAAGAGAGGGAGGAGGCATGCAATCATCTTTCCGTGAAATCCGTTTGCATAAAAGGAGGTCTCCCATGATTACCCCCAGTGAGCAGCTGCCAACTGGAAGTGACTGCCAATGGTATCTCGTATACAATTTGTGATGCTGCTGCTCCTGCTCCGTCACCTTTGCTTCGCATGCTGCCCACACACAAAACTGGAAATTTGAATTTCAGAGACAAATGCAAATTCACTCGAAGGCCACCACCCACAACAAATGTATGCATATAATTTAATATTTGTAATTTTTTAAGGAGTTTCCTTGCGGCAAACTAATGTACGTACTTCATGGCGTCAAAACTGGCAAAGCTGGCAGAGCTACACTCGCCCAGAGCAGCGATCCCCTAACCGAATGTCTCCGTAGAAGCCCCCTGAAGTGTGGCTCGAAGATGCTCGCTGTCCAATTGGAGTCCAGCAGTGGCGTGCAAAAGTTTGGGCGACACTGGCATAATGTAATCTGCATTTTGTGATTACCAGCAAACAATAATAAATCATAAGGTGGGGTACCGCACCGAGTACTAAACAAGGTTCAAGGTTCGTTTCGGAGTAAACTTTTTGTACCAAAGCCAAATTCACACACGCATCTACCAACTCTCACACACACACTCACACTGGCAATCTTGCAAATCAGAGCAGCAGCAGCAGCAGCAGCAGCAGCAGCACAAACACGACGGAAGATGTTGTTGAACAGAGCATTTTAATACGCAAATTTCATTTCGTTTTATATTTCGAATTACAATATATGCAAATGGTACGGTTCCATGCCATGCTGGCTGCACTTGGCAGATACACCGCAAAATGTTTGCAAACTTGTACATATTGATTATTGTTGCTGTTGACGTTGCTGTTGCTGTTGCTGTTGCTGTTGCTGTTGCCGCTGGTGCTGCTGTTGCGATTGCTATTTAGTATTGTTATTAGATGGTTATGCAAGTTTCCGAAGAAGTTTTCATTTCAAAACAAAAGACACCCCAAACGCGTTCCAGGCAACACCACCCTCAGCACAGGTTTAAGAAGTTGTTGTTGTTGTTGTCATCATACTGCAGAGCTCGCCGAAAGAAGCACCAACGTGATGGTGCACTCTGAAAACGAGCCCATCCAGTGCGATGTAGTAGGCTCGAAATTGTGATTGCCCCCCTGCGTCAATGGGTGTAGGCACATCACTTCAAATTGTAGCCTACTTTCAGGCAGCGGCACAAACGTTCATTTCGTTTTACAGCACGATGGCTCATAAAATAAATTGCGTAAAATAACATTCTGGGAGCCTGCATTTATGTTATTTTTATGGAAAATTCTCCAAATAATTCCACAAATCTAGCAAACAAAGCCTGCGCCACACAATGACTGAGTGCACTCGCACATGTGGCTGTCCCCTTGCTCCCCAAGTCACAGGATATAGTAGTGCATGGTAACCAAACGCCACCCCCACATCAAGCATTTGATGCCAGCACATCAGCTCCAAGCAGGCTCGGGCTTACACTCATCTGAAGACCTGAGCAAATGTGGTCGGCGTAATACAAGTCCAACTCAACAAAGACAACGTTGCGGCGCATAGCAAAATATTAAAAGTAAGAAAATGAAGAAACAAGTGGAAGAATAATGGGGAAAAAAAGAATATCGCACAATTTGGAGGTCAGACTTACTGGCGACACGAAATTCGCTCGCTCGCTCGCTCACTCATTCGTACGTTGGCGGTTTTCTTTGGGATTTAAAGCACACAAAAGCATGTTCCAAGCCAGAGCAGACCGGCAGCCCGGCAGCCCGCCAGCGCTAATGCTAATGTATCACGTTAGTGAGCACACATATAAATTTTCAAGGAGGAGGTGCTTGTTTGGTAATGAATAAAATGGCACAGCGCCGAAGGCATTGATTTTTATACGAACACACACAAGTGCACGTTCGCGTTCGCGTTCGCGTTCACGTTCACTTTCACTCGCCCCCACTCATGAGGCCTGACAAGCGAACGGATGGCAGGAGCCTAACCGCTGACTTCTGCTCCGTTTGGCTGATGAGGCAGACAGGCGCGCGAGTTGGGTAAACAGCGCAAATGGTTTCGTAGCAGCAATGGTTGCAAAAGGTTAACAACAAATTCAGTTCGAGTTCTCACACTCTTCCTGGAACTGGAATACTCTTCACTGGAACTGGAATACTCTTCACTGGAACTGGAATACTCTTCACTGGCTCTAAGCAGAAATCGCACTCGACGAAACGCGCAAGCGAACGATCAATCAATCACTTCGTCCAACACACAATAATGATGGAGTCTAAAATTAGCCTGGCTTTTTCTTGTTTTATTTTACAATTAAATACCAGAAGCATCAACTGCCTTCAAGTAGCAAAAACTTTTATGTAATTATTTATTCATTTATTTTGTTCCATGCTTTGCTGGAAATTTTCACTTTACTCATCAAAATCTACTCAAAAAGTGCAGCATTGCGTAAAATCACAGCCTGCTTTTAGGGTGACGACGAACTCGCGGCGCATATTGAATCTGGGCTTCCATTCACAAATGTTCTTAGTACACGATACCAGAGTAAGCAGTGCACGGAACCTGAATTCCTGATCAGAATCGTATACAATTGCAGTGACTCCACAGGTGCATCATTAAGAACGCCGCTCAATCGAATCCGGCCACCAGCTCACAATTGTTCAGAGAAACGTTTCAAATTATTGCGAATGTATTTTTGATTGAATTGTTTTGATGAAAGAGGGAATTAAGCTGGTACGGACACATAAATGAGCCTCCAATCCGCACCAGAGTGGGCGGCAAAGCAGCACCTCCACCCACAATGACCAATATTGATGAGCTGAACTCCTCCTACATTCGTGTTGTTCGGTGGAAATGTGCTCGTACGTATGTCACCTGAGCGGAGGCAGCGGCAAAATGAGACCGTGGCATGGATTTTGGTGGCCGCTGCCAACACAGCAGTACTTGCGGAGAAACATGGGAGGGAAGTCGTTACATCAAAGCGAAAGGCAGGCAGATTAAAGTGGAGCACTGCTGCAAAATGGGTAAAACACAATTCAACTCAAGAATTTTTTATACAATTTTTCATTTTAAGCACACTTATCAATCAGTTTGGGTATTGATAGGTTCTCTTTTTGCCAAGTCGTTCCATTCGCATTAATATACTTCTTACATGTAGCTGCGGGTGCGTTTTTGTTGTGACTACCACAGAAGTGGGAAAAAACTGAGTTTAAGTTAATTACTGCTTAAATAATGTCGTCATGCCTTAAATAGAACTGAACTCTATAATGATGCAGCCTGAAAGTGTGCTTCAATTTCATGGAGTGTGGTTAGATCTTTGGACGTAGTGGTGAAATCAGCATTTCAAGCTCATCCAATCAGTAAGACTTAGCCTACTTTTAGGGCGCAGCATTATTGTGTGTTACACTATACGATTGCTCGTTTTCGTTTGGCAGAAAGATAACATAAACGGAATTTTTGTGATTACGAGTATTTGGGATACAACATTTATGGGAGGCGACATTATGATGACAATGATGATGCAAATGGCTATGGTAGTGATGATAATCACGATGATAATTATGATGACGAAGAGGACAATGGATAATAAAATGACGCTGATAATGATGCTGATAAAGATGCTGATAATGAATTCAACTATGATGATTATTATGATGAAGATGACACTGAAAACTATGGCAATGATGAAAATGATGATGAAATTTCTGATGATGACAATGGAAATCACACTGACGACTATAGTTATGATGAAAATGGCAATGATAATTATAATAATGAAGATGACGCTGATAACTATGTTAATAAAAAGCATGTCAATGATAATTATGATGACAAAAATTACGTTGTAAATTAAGATCTCACTGAGGACTAATGTCGATTATGATGAAGGTTATGAAAAAAATTAATATAAATGAACCTGATGATGACTATAGTGACTATGATGACTATTATGACTATCATGACTATTGTGACTATGATGACTCTTATGACTATGATGACTATGATGACTATTATGACTATTGTGATTATGATGACTATGATGACTATTATGACTATGATCACAATTATGACTATGATGACTATGATGACTATCATGAATATTGTGATTATGACTATGATGACTATTATGACTACGATGACTATTATGAATATGATGACTATTGTAACTATGATGACTACTAGATCTATGATGACTATTATGACTACGATGACTATTATGAATATGATGACTATTATGAATATGATCACAATTACGACTATGATCACAATTATGACTATGATGACTTTTATGACTATTGTGACTATGATGACTATAATGACTATTATGACTATTATGACAATGATGACTATTGGAACTATGATGACTACTATGACTATGATGACTATTATGACTATGATGACTATTATGACTATGATCACAATTATGACTATTATGACAATGATGACTATTATGACTATGATGACTATTATGACTATGATGACTATGATGATTATTATGACTATTGTAACTATGATGACTATTGTAACTATGATAACTATTATGACCATGATCACAATTATGACTATGATGACTATGATGACTATTATGACTATTGTGAATATGATGACTATGATGACTATTATGACTACGATGACTATTCTGACTATGACGACTATTGTAACTATGATGACTATTTTCATTATGATGACTATTATGACTCTGATGACTATTATGACTATGATGACTATTATGACTATGATGACTATGATGATTATAATGACTATTGTAACTATGATGACTATTGTAACTAAGATAACTATTATGACTATGATCACAATTATGACTATGATGACCATGATGACTATTGTAACTATGATGACTATTATGATTATGACGACTATTGTAACTATGATGACTATTTTGATTATGATGACTCTGATGACTATTATGACTATGATGACTATGATGATTGTTATGACTATTGTAACTATGATGACTATTGTAACTAAGATAACTATTATGACTATGATCACAATTATGACTATGATGACCATGATGACTATTAGACTATTGTAACTGTGATGACTATTGTGACTATTATGACTATGATGACTATTATGACTATTATGACTATGATGACTATTATGACTATGGTCACAATTATGACTATGAATGACCATGATGACTATTAGACTATTGTAACTGTGATGACTATTGTGACTATTATGACTATGATGACTATTATGACTATTATGACTATGATGACTATAATGACTATTGTAACTATGATGACTATTATGACTATGACAACAATTATGACTATAATGACTATTATGATTTTGATGACTATTGTAACTATTACGACAATGACTATTACGACAATGACGATGACGATGACGACGATACGAATGGTAGTAATATTAATGACGATGATGACAATGATGATGACAACGCAGCACATCCAATGACAACACAATCAGCAGCCGCCAAGTCAATTTAAATTAAATTTGCCCCATCCCCCATGGAACTGTCAAGGATATCGATCTTGCTGCCAAATTGCACACTACAACAGACATGAAAATATAAAAAGTAAATAAAAAATGCCAAGCGTCACTTAATCCATCACAGCAGCATATAATCAGCCATTGATTGAATGCCTGCAGCACACAAAGTCTACGCAACCAAAAATCAGTATAATCAGGATAAACATTCAAATGTGATTCGAAACAAGCGAGGAGCAAATAACACAAAAAAGTCACATCCTTAAAGCGAATATAAAAATACGCGCGCATTTATAAACGAAAGAAGTTTGTTGGCTTCGTGATAAAGATATAAAAATACAAATATGAATAAATAGCAGCGGAGCCGAAGCAAGCGAGCGCTACACTACGCACGAGAGCAGTCAGTCCACATTTGTAAAGGCACAGCTGTGAAATTTAGCATCCTATGCCTTCAATCCTGGACCGTGATGGCATTTATCAGTCGCTGAAAAGACCACAAAAGACTACAATAGAAGTCTGATACCATATTTTGAGACCAAGAAAGACAATAGTCGACTCGGAGTCTTCTAAGTTTTAAAAAGACTGAAGGGAAGATAATGTCTGGAAGTGTGACTCGCCACAAATCGCTCATTTCAGCTACTCCTCGGAAGCAGTTCGAAAAGCTAAAAGACTGGACATTTCTAGCACACACAGGTGTAGCGCGTTTATAAGGAAAAAAAGGACAACAAAAAAAGCGACAAAGAGGACATGTTAATGGCAGCGAACGTGCTTTCAACTCCATCTCAAAGAGATGGAAAAAAAGTCCCAAAAATATACAAAAAAAGCGAGAAGGAAAATAAATAAATAATAATAACAAAGGCAAGGAAAGCGGAGCAGAGGGGGGCGCAGGCGAACTGGCGAACTGGCGAACGTGCGAACGCGCGAAGGTGTCAAACGCTTTGGCACAGACACCAAAATCCGTGGCAATAGAAGCATCAACATTTTAGCGTACACAACGGCGTCGGAATTTGCGCTAATTCCGCGAGTTTATTACGAGTGTCGGCAGCAGGACGGGGAACGGTAGTGCGCACCAGTGATGTGGGGAGCCGAGCCGGCAAAAACGTGCCTTCAAGTACTCTCGCATACGAAGAAATATGAAGGAAGGTGAAAAAGATGCCGCCGTGCCTAAATTAACTCAATATAAGTCAATTTTTGCTTATTTAAATTGCACTCATTTAAAAAATCAAACTGAGTTTGTGTGTGTGGGTGTGTGTGTGTGTGTGTGTGTGTGTGTGTGTGTGTGTGTGTGTATGTGTGTGTGAGAGGGTGGGTTGGTTGGTGGATGGATGGTGTATTGGGGTGTTGCAGAGTCTGTGTGGATGGCCTGAGGGGGAAAGGGAGCCTGCTGAGGCGTGTGTGATTCCCTTTGAAAATGATACTTTGTCACCTTTCTTGACGGGCACCTGACTGTAAACGCCTGAGTGTATTCTGTCCTTGCATGGTTGTGTGTGTGTGTGTTTGTGTGTGTGTGTGTGTGTGTGTGTGTGTGTGTGTGTGATAAATGTTCTAAAAATTTGTAGCTAAATAAAGGCCGTAAAGTGTACGCGATGACTAAGATTAGATCATGCATGGCATTGCCGGATTAGAGTGTTTGTTTTGCTGAGAATGTTTTTATAACTAGTTTCATTTTCATTTTTATTTTTATTCATTTTATCTTTGTTTGCTGGTACGCAGCTGAGAAATGAAGGCGAGCGTGAAATAAGATTTCAGCAAAAGTAAATAAATAATTTTCATATTAATGCTTCAATCGAGATTTGCAGAGTGTACCAGGACGGCAATAAAAGGAGCTGTGTTGTGCTTCTTTTTTCCTTTTGTTTGCATTTAATTTGTGCACCGTTGGCGTTTCGTTGCTATTTGCTTGAGTGTGTGCTGCTGCCGTCATAAAATGTTGCCAAATTGCGGAAAATTACTGCCTGCTTTTAGGGTGCACATTTAATGTAAGACGTGAGAGGCTCAGTTGGCGACTAATTGCATTGTAATGCGACGGAGAGGACGGAGAAGCCAGTTGAACAAAGAATTGTGGTGCACTGCCTACGAAGTATAATTGTGCTGAGCCAATTACTACCGGATAACTTCTATACTTCATTGCATTACCGGTAATTGGGCCTTTATTCGTTTCGTTTTGCATAATCGTTCGTTTGACATACATGCAACCAGTGCACAGAAAACAACATTAATGGCCAGCCTAAAAGTAGGCAGCAAATTTGAACTGTACTCTGCCATGAAAAGAAATTTTCAACCATTCCACTGCAGAAAAGAAAATGCTCGAGGCTTCAAAGATGAAATACAGAAAAATCCGCCCAAATAATGCTTATTATTTGGAAGAAGAAAGTAAGCCAACAGTTCGAACGTTCCATTACAACCCTAATGTTATTGTGGCGCCCTAAAAGTAGGCAGTAAGTGTTCTCGAAGTAAGATGCAATTAGACTTTCACAGAAAACAAGCATACTTTTAGGAAGCGTGATTATCGCATAATGCACGTAGGAAATATTCCGGACGAGATACAACAGAAAAAATGACTATCGGAAAGAAATTAAAATGAATTGAAAAATTGGGTGGGTCCGATACTATCCTCCTCCTAGTGTGCCTACGGATTTTTGGACCTACCGCAATACACGCCCTCCCAATTTGTTAGCACTACCCTGAAGGATTTGCAGAATGCAACAGCACTTTCGGGGATGGTTGAATTGCTCTACCCTAAAGTGTTCGCAGATGCGTGTCCGAATTGAGATTTGAGCTCCAGGCTCCTTACCCTGTCCTCCGAAGAGTTTCGATTCAAAGTTTAATTTAATTTTTTTTAAATTACTTCATTGATTGAATGGTTTGGGGCTGTGAGTAGCAACGCAAATCCTAGACTTGACATGGAGGAAATGGAGGATAGGTAAAAAGAAGCATTGAGACGCAGTTCCTAGACTTGAAATGGAGGAAATGGAGGATAGGTAAAAAGAGGCATAGCAACCCAGATCCCAGACTTGAAATGGAGGAAATGGAGGACGATAAAAAGAGGCGTTGAAACGCAGATCCCAGACTTGAAATGGAGGAAATGGAGGATAGGTAAAAAGAGGCGTAGCAACGCAAATCCTAGACTTGACATGGAGGAAATGGATGATAGGTAAAAAGAAGCATTGAAACGCAGTTCCTAGACTTGAAATGGAGGATATGGAGGATAGGTAAAAAGAGGCATAGCAACCCAGATCCCAGACTTGAAATGGAGGAAATGGAGGACGATAAAAAGAGGCGTTGAAACGCAGATCCCAGACTTGAAATGGAGGAAATGGAGGATAGGTAAAAAGAGGCGTAGCAACGCAAATCCTAGACTTGACATGGAGGAAATGGAGGATAGGTAAAAAGAAGCATTGAAACGCAGTTCCTAGACTTGAAATGGAGGAAATGGAGGATAGGTAAAAAGAGGCATAGCAACCCAGATCCCAGACTTGAAATGGAGGAAATGGAGGACGATAAAAAGAGGCGTTGAAACGCAGATCCCAGACTTGAAATGGAGGAAATGGAGGATAGGTAAAAAGAGGCGTAGCAACGCAAATCCTAGACTTGACATGGAGGAAATGGAGGATAGGTAAAAAGAAGCATTGAAACGCAGTTCCTAGACTTGAAATGGAGGATATGGAGGATAGGTAAAAAGAGGGCGTAGCAACCCAGATCTTAGACATTAAATGGAGCAAATGGAGGATAGGTAAAAAAAGGCTTATCAACGCAGATCCTAGACTTGAAATGGAGGATTGGTAAAAAGAGGCTTATCAACGCAGAGCCTAGACTTGAAATGGAGGATAGGTAAAAAGAGGCGTAGCAACGCAGTTCCTAGACTTGAAATGGAGGATAGGTAAAAAGAGGCGTTGAAACGCAAATCCTAGACTTGCAATGGAGGAAATGGACGATAGGTAAACAGAGGCGTTGAAACACACATCCCAGACCTCAAATAGAGAATAGATAAAAAAGAGGCCATGCTCTGGACTGAATTCGCGTCCCGGTGACTCTACCAAGTATAATTTTAGTTTGATGCGTTTGGACGCAGGTGAGAGTGACGAGACATCCACTGAGCGCAATTCACTGCCCTAGACGTACCTCTACATCCAGCGTAGAACACTCTTTTCATACTGAAAACTTTCCCATCAGAGTGGAGTGGGAACTTCAGAGTAACTCTGAAATTTTGAGGAACTTTTTGTATGCTCTTTGGAGTTTTCTTTCGGAATTATCGCACAGTTTCAATCTGTGCCGGTTTTAGGACCCGTGGAGCTCCTAAACCGCCACTGTGGTTGTGTTTTGGCAATCCGTTTAGTTTTATTAAACAATTTTACAATTATTGTTATTGCATATTCGAAAAAAGTCAGTTGCAGAGAGACGAAGGCAAATCCGAATCCGAAGACGGAGCAGCAGCAGCAGCAGAGGCAGAATTTGCTTACTTTTTGGCAGGCTTTCAAGGATGCTCGGGTTGGGGTTTTTGGCATATCCGTTCGTTTTTAATTTCATCCAAGTTTGTAAGGAACCTCAAGGTGAACGAAGAGGTTGCAGGTTGTCCACGTACGCGAGGAAAAGCTGACAATTGTGCGGAGCAATCAAGAAATGTTGAATTTATGGCTGAGCCAAAGGATTTGATCACTCAGCATGGCTTTGAAATTTCTTTTATACAATTTTGAGATAGAAAAACTTTTTGAAATATGGCCAAAAATGAATTGAATTTATGACATCAGCGGCCGCGGTTATTAAATCCCGCTTGGAGCCTGCGAATGACACGTTAATGTGTCAACGCGCGAACGAAAGCGTGTGTGCAGGAATATTTCATAAGCAAATTTGCATTATTTGAAAAATTATTAAATTGAGCAAAAGCTACGCACGCACACACACACAGACGCAAATAATCGCAGCCACAAGCATGCAAACAGGCACACACACACAGAGCCAAACACAGCCAGACAAAAACAGGCCCCGAACACTTAAAAACAGAGCCAGCGAAATTTCACCCGTAACACCAAAAGCAGATTTAAAACTTTCGATTTCATTTTACAAGAGCAACACAGAGCGGCAGGACCAAAAGGAAACAAAATGGAGCGACATCCTTGACAGCAGCGCACAAAAGTAATGCGAATTAAATTCACTCACACACTGGCAAACAAGGCCCATTAGAGGCGCCATACTGTCAAACACAATGGAAAAAGCTTAAACGACAAAAATTCACACACATTCCGCACGCACACACACGCACGCTAACGCTCCCATCAACGCACGCTCGCACGCACGCACGCACGCACGCACACACTCACACACGCAGCCAGCACGCACATGCCTGCATGCGGAACAAAATGAGCGAAAAGTAAAATAAGCCCGCACAAAAAACTGAAATAGAAACAGGACTAGGCTGTGTTCAGGCAACTCCTGGCTGGGATCCTTAAATTGTTTGGAAACGCAAAAGCAGCAACGGAGCCTAACGCACACCAACACAGCGCAGCGCAGAGATGCGAGCCCAGAAACACACACGAAAGCATTTAAATTGCATTAATCGTACGGAATGTTAAGCGGTCCTCACACATCCCCACACATCCCACACATGTGAGTGCGAATAGTCGCACCCCAGCAGAGATGGCATGAATGGAGGGGCACAAAGTGGGCACAGGTACTCCTGAAGCTTTGAATGGTGCATGAATGTTGCAAAGAATGGACTCAAGACGGAATTGTCGTTGGGATGGGTGGGCAAAAGTGGGCAAAGTTACTCCTAGAGGCTTTGAATGGTGCATGAATGGTGCAAAGATTGGACTCAAGACGGAATTGTCGTTGGGATGGGTGGGTTAAAGTGGGCAAAGCTACTCCTAGAGGCTTTGAATGGTGCATGAATGGTGCAAAGAATGGACTCAAGACGGAATTGTCGTGGGGATGGGTGGGTAAAAGTGGGCAAAGCTACTCCTGAGGCTTTGAATGGTGCTTGAGTGGTGCAAAGAATGGGCTCAAGACGGAATTGTCGTTGGGATGAGTGGGTAAAAGTGGGCAAAGCTACTCCTGAGGCTTTGAATGGTGCATGAATGTTGCAAAGAATGGACTCAAGACGGAATTGTCGTTGGGATGGGTGGGCAAAAGTGGGCAAAGTTACTCCTGAGGCTTTGAATGGTGCTTGAGTGGTGCAAAGAATGGGCTCAAGACGGAATTGTCGTTGGGATGAGTGGGTAAAAGTGGGCAAAGCTACTCCTGAGGCTTTGAATGGTGCTTGAGTGGTGCAAAGAATGGGCTCAAGACGGAATTGTCGTTGGGATGAGTGGGTAAAAGTGGGCAAAGCTACTCCTGAGGCTTTGTGAATGGTGCAAAGAATGGACTCAAGACGGTATTGTCGTTGGGATGAGTGGGTAAAAGTGGGCAAAGCTACCCCTGAGGCTTTGAATGGTGCTTGAGTGGTGCAAAGAATGGGCTCAAGACGGAATTGTCGTTGGGATGGGTGGGCAAAAGTGGGCAAAGTTACTCCTGAGGCTTTGAATGGTGCATGAATGGTGCAAAGAATGGACTCAAGACGGAATTGTCGTGGGGATGGGTGGGCAAAAGTGGGCAAAGTTACTCCTGAGGCTTTGAATGGTGCTTGAGTGGTGCAAAGAATGGGCTCAAGACGGAATTGTCGTTGGGATGAGTGGGTAAAAGTGGGCAAAGCTACTCCTGAGGTTTTGAATGGTGCATGAATGTTGCAAAGAATGGACTCAAGACGGAATTGTCGTTGGGATGGGTGGGTAAAAGTGGGCAAAGCTACTCCTGAGGCTTTGAATGGTGCATGAATGTTGCAAAGAATGGACTCAAGACGGAATTGTCGTTGGGATGGGTGGGTAAAAGTGGGCAAAGCTACTCCTGAGGCTTTGAATGGTGCTTGAGTGGTGCAAAGAATGGGCTCAAGACGGAATTGTCGTTGGGATGAGTGGGTAAAAGTGGGCAAAGCTACTCCTGAGGCTTTGAATGGTGCTTGAGTGGTGCAAAGAATGGGCTCAAGACGGAATTGTCGTTGGGATGAGTGGGTAAAAGTGGGCAAAGCTACTCCTGAGGCTTTGTGAATGGTGCAAAGAATGGACTCAAGACGGTATTGTCGTTGGGATGAGTGGGTAAAAGTGGGCAAAGCTACCCCTGAGGCTTTGAATGGTGCTTGAGTGGTGCAAAGAATGGGCTCAAGACGGAATTGTCGTTGGGATGGGTGGGCAAAAGTGGGCAAAGTTACTCCTGAGGCTTTGAATGGTGCATGAATGGTGCAAAGAATGGACTCAAGACGGAATTGTCGTGGGGATGGGTGGGCAAAAGTGGGCAAAGTTACTCCTGAGGCTTTGAATGGTGCTTGAGTGGTGCAAAGAATGGGCTCAAGACGGAATTGTCGTTGGGATGAGTGGGTAAAAGTGGGCAAAGCTACTCCTGAGGCTTTGAATGGTGCTTGAGTGGTGCAAAGAATGGACTCAAGACGGAATTGCCGTTGGGATGAGTGGGTAAAAGTGGGCAAAGCTACTCCTGAAGCTTTGAATGGTGCATGAATGTTGCAAAGAATGGACTCAAGACGGAATTGTCGTTGGGATGAGTGGGTAAAAGTGGGCAAAGCTACTCCTGAGGCTTTGAATGGTGCATGAATGTTGCAAAGAATGGACTCAAGACGGAATTGTCGTTGGGATGGGTGGGCAAAAGTGGGCAAAGCTACTCCTGAGGCTTTGAATGGTGCTTGAGTGGTGCAAAGAATGGGCTCAAGACGGAATTGTCGTTGGGATGAGTGGGTAAAAGTGGGCAAAGCTACTCCTGAGGCTTTGAATGGTGCTTGAGTGGTACAAAGAATGGGCTCAAGACGGAATTGTCGTTGGGATGGGTGGGCAAAAGTGGGCAAAGCTACTCCTGAGGCTTTGTGAATGGTGCAAAGAATGGACTCAAGACGGAATTGTCGTTGGGATGGGTGGGCAAAAGTGCGCAAAGTTACTCCTGAGGCTTTGTGAATGGTGCAAAGAATGGACTCAAGACGGAATTGTCGTTGGGATGGGTGGGTAAAAGTGGGCAAAGCTACTCCTGAGGCTTTGAATGGTGCTTGAGTGGTGCAAAGAATGGGCTCAAGACGGAATTGTCGTTGGGATGAGTGGGTAAAAGTGGGCAAAGCTACTCCTGAGGCTTTGTGAATGGTGCAAAGAATGGACTCAAGACGGAATTGTTGTTGGCTACTCGCATATACTGGTAGGCGTGTCGAGAAGGAGCGACAGAGACACACATATTAGTCCACACTGAGCTGAATAAGAACCCCCCCCCACAGTACCAATAGAAATCAACTGAGTATGAAAATATATCCATTGTAAGAAGACCAAGTATAGTTATCTCTTTCCCTTCAGCTAGGGTCTCAGGAGCATCATAACAGTTGAGTTGCATCTATAACAAATCCAACTGACCATGTGTCCATATTTGGTACCATCGAAATGTGCAGTTTGTATGTGGGCGGAAAAACTTACTTGAATGAAACGCATACAAACGACTTCAAATGACTCCAATGGACCAGTTTTATGCCCAGAATACGAGTGAATCATATTCAGAGCTTAAGTAAAAGAAAAGGAAATCAGATTAGAGAGGCTCGTAGAGCACAAATCGTGATGAAGTATGGTCTGAAATTATGAATGCCACTATTCCCAGGAGTTGTCATTATTCTCCCCTCTATCCGGTGAAGAAAAGTTGTCTGTGGACTATATATACTATATATACTGGAAACTTCACATTTCTGTAGAATGCGGAAACCATTCAAAGTCTTACAGAGGCTTGTTTATAAAGCTACAAGTTTGATGGAAACTTGGCATTTCTATAGAATACGATGCACTGTATACAAACAATTGAAGGTCCTACAAAGACTTGTTTTGAAAGCCCCACAGTTTTAATAGGTTATAGCTTGAACCTTACAGGGTCCTTAACATGTATATATAATATAAACAAATACAGAATCATTGTACCCTCACACGTATGAGTATATTAAGTGCACTAGGAAGCTGGTAAGGATCGTATTGTGTCATCATCAGCTGCTCCTGCAATATTATAAAGTTCTTTTAACACTTCAATAGTGGCTACTTCGAAGCTGCGGTAAATTTCTGATTCACATTTCAGCCAAAAGGTGAATAATGGCCCAGCAAAATGCTAACTTGGCGTGGGAACTAGCTCTGGCTTAATCAGCATCAGCGATTTCATCACACTCGCACTGATCCGTTTTTCTGCAGGGATGTTTATGCACACACACAACCATGTTTGGGAGGGTAAATATATGCATATAGTCACTAAGTACCGCTCTATGTGCCCAGCAAACCACATGTCACACTCAACTCTTCCAACTAAGCCAACAGTTCCAACTAGCTGAGTGATACCGGGGTGATGATCTTGCCTGCCAACTACCCAGTACAATTGTACGTATCGCAGCACAGAGGCCCCTCTAATTCGTTAAGTGACCTTAAATGAAATCGCAAGGATAATGAAATTGGTAACTGCAAAACACTTAAATACTGTTTCAAGTGACGAGTACCCCTTAAACGCGCACTCATTGGGCAAGAAACCATGCACACAAGTAGCACTTAAAGCCACCAGAAGAGCTCCTCCGCTCATATACAGGCAGGCACGTGAGTGGGGGTGAGTGAGGGCGGGCTTAAGTATGCTTCAACGTACTCGTGTATGTTGTGTGGGTGGGGGTGTGTGTGGGTGTGGGTGTGGGTGTGGGTGTGTATTCAAATCGAATTAGTTTCGAGTGGACTCGGCTGTGGCAACTCTTTAAAGGCAACATATTCAATAGAGTCAGCGAGGATTAAAACTTTTCACATCAATTCCATTCAATTTCAATTAGAATGAAAAGCAATTTCATTATTGTTTTTAATTATTATTATTATTATAATTGTTGTTGTTGCTGTCTTTGTTGTTGTGGATGTTGCTGTTGTTGTTCTAAGTTAAGCGGCAGTTGTCAGTCAGTCAATCTGTGTGCTTGTCTGCTAGTCGAGCAGTCAATCAGTGCCGGAGAGGGCACCACTTGATTTAAGTTGCTTAAAGTTTTTAATTAATAATTAATTAAAAAGTCAGCAGAAGCGGAGCTGAAGTCAATTCGAGACTTTCGAAACTGTGTTGTGCAGAATATTTTAGAGTGGCTTAGGCAAGTTGGGAGGCGGTGGGCGCATGAATGGCCCGCATTGACTTGCAAGCTTCTAAATACCGCAGGTCACAACAGCGATTGCTGCTGGAATGCGGCAACTGTGTCGACATTTCTCAATATAGGGTGTTCTCGAACTCGATGCTGCTGACACGAGCAATACGCAGCTAATTTTGCGAGGATTTCCCCTCATGCCAAGATTCAGGACAATCAGTTTAAAGCGAAATCTATTTTGTTGTTATCGTTTTTTGAAAGGTGAAATCAAAATAGCCCATAAAAGATTAGCCTACATCTAGGGTCAAACATTATCGAGTGTGACTGAATAAGAGGACAAATAAATCGTATATTCATTTAAGAGTTGAACTCAAAGAAATTCTCGTCGGCATTCATTTGAGGCTTTCATTTGAGGCTCTCATTTGAGGCTCTCATTTGAGGCTCTCATTTGAGGCTCTCATTTGAGGCTCTCAATTGAGGCTCTTATTTGAGGCTCTCAATTGAGGCTCTCATTTGAGGCTCTCATTTGAGGCTTTCATTTGAGGCTTTCATTTGAGGCTCTCATTTGAGGCTCTCATTTGAGGCTCTCATTTGAGGCTCTCATTTGAGGCTCTCGTTTGAGGCTTCCATTTGAGGCTCTCATTTGAGGCTTTCATTTGAGGCTCTCATTTGAGGCTCTCATTTGAGGCTCTCATTTGAGGCTCTCATTTGAGGATCTCATTTGAGGCTTTCATTTGAGGCTCTCATTTGAGGCTTTCATTTGAGGCTTTCATTTGAGGCTTTCATTTGAGGCTCTCATTTGAGGCTCTCATTTGAGGCTTTCATTTGAGGCTCTCATTTGAGGCTTTCATTTGAGGCTCTCATTTGAGGCTCTCATTTGAGGCTCTCATTTGAGGCTTTCATTTGAGGCTCTCATTTGAGGCTCTCATTTGAGGCTCTCATTTGAGGCTTTCATTTGAGGCTTTCATTTGAGGCTCTCATTTGAGGCTTTCATTTGAGGCTCTCATTTGAGGCTCTCATTTGAGGCTCTCATTTGAGGCTCTCATTTGAGGCTCTCATTTGAGGCTCTCATTTGAGGCTCTCATTTGAGGCTCTCGTTTGAGGCTCTCATTTGAGGCTTTCATTTGAGGCTTTCATTTGAGGCTCTCATTTGAGGCTTTCATAAACCATAACTCTGGCCTGCTGTAAATGCATTCGCCTAAAAGCATGCTCAAATTTGTGGGCCGTTGCCCAAAGCCACTTGGCTTGTCAATGAGTGGTATGTAAAGCGTGCCTGCTGCTGTTAGGTGAATGCATTTGCTGGCGATCTCTCAGATCTCAGACCTTGATGGTCTGTCTCTGTCACTTTCGGAACTCACCTTTGTACATAGGAAACTCTCCGTCGCTGTGGCTGTGGCATAGCATCATGGGCGAACGGCAACGAGCCGCACGTTCGCCCGAAATGTGGCTAGTGATGTGATTGGCTCCGCCGGCGGTTGCTGCAGCTGCGGCGGCAGCCGACGCCGAGTACGATCTGGTAACATGCGTCAAGGTGCGCCGGCGCACGGTGGCGGCATGTTGTGTGGCAGTGCGATGTTGTGGCGTGGAGTGTTGGCGGTGATGCGTGATCGTCTGCTGGTTGGTGGCAGTGAGCGTAGTGGTCGTCTGATAGCGTTGGCCGCCCAGCGAGACGTGATGCTGCAAGGGCGGATGGGCGTGTTGCAGCGGCGGATGCGAATGCTGATGCTGCAATTGGCGCTGCTGGGCCAGCGTGTGGCTGTGATTATGATTGTGATTGTGCGTGTGCGTGTGGGTGTGCGTGTGCGTTTGGTTGTGAGCGTGCAGACGGGGACCGTGCTCCTGGTGCTGCTGTTGATGCTGCTGCTGGTGCTGCTGCAGATGCTGCTGCTGATGCTGCTGCTGGTGCTGCTGCTGGTGCTGCATGTGGCGATGCTTATGTTGTTGTTGCTGTTTCTGTTGCAGCTGTTGCATCAATTGTTGATGAGCACTGCTGGTACTGCCGCTGATCGCCGCTTGTGCATTCGAGCTGGCAGGAAGTTTTGCGCTTTGCTTGCCGGAACAGTTGCTTCCGATGGCTGCAGTATTGCCACCGGAGACGGCCGGGTTCTTCTCCCATGGTCCGTTATTCGTTGTGTAATCCAGCGTGGTGTGTTGCTGTGCCGTTTACAAATGTCAAATTCACTCGAGCGGGAGTGCGACGGCGACTAATTTGGGAAAACCTATTTCACATGTCATCACAAATACGTATCAATCTTAACTGCGCACTCGTCGATTTTAAGGGCTCTGCGACTTGGCGCTGCTTTCACAACTTCCCGAATACACTCGCGCTGAACTCGCAAAACTTTTCCAATTAAACCGACAAAAACGGCCAAATTTCAAATACTCTGAGCGCCAATCAACCACCGAGCGCGACTCCAAACACGCATCGGACGAGCGCAGGAAATATCGGCGAACCCAACATAAATTACCAGTGCCATATTGCAGCGCTCGCGGAAACGAGCAGGACGCTCGCTGCTCCTCAGGCCGCCTAATGAAGGACCACCGCAATCACACGCACTGATGCACAATTCCGCTGAGCTCGGTAAGCGACTGAGCGACAAGAGCTCTCTTGGATGCAACGGCTCGATTTACGATTGCAGACTTTCAGGAATAATATAGCCCAGCTACCTCAACACCTCTACCACTCTGCACTCACTCCACTTCCTTGCTGGACCTAACCACATACGGCGGCTTTTAAGCCGAAAGCCGCGTTATCAAACCCGTATTTGAGGATACGCACACAAACTGAAACGCGTTGCTCGCATGTCCTTATCTAAATGCCAATGTGTGAATTTTGATTTACCCGCTTGATACTATTGGCGCTCATCGTCCGAGCTTCGGGCTTTGAGGCCAGATCACAACGACAATCACGACCAGTACGCAGCGGCTGAGCGCCGTACTCGGCCCTACTGAAGCGTGTAGCGTACGCGTAAAGCGAACAGCTGACGACGCCGCTAACGTCTCGGCAACGCAAACGACCAAACACCCTCGAAGCGAGGACTCCACCAACGAAGAGGATAATTCGTACGCAGTTGGGAACGCGCGGCCAACGATTGGAAGCAGCTTGCAACGCACGCAAGCAGACACGGAATGAAACTGAAACTGCACAACCTGAATTCAAAAATTGTTATCCTGCGTATCCTTAGCGAATGCGAATGCGAAGGCGACGGCGAAGCCGAACCGAACTGCTTGGCTGTTGAATTCTGCCGAAGCTTTCACGTTTGAAGCTGCGTACTTGTACAGCACCGCGAGAGAGCCGCAGAGAGAGCGCGCGGCACCGAATGCTACGAGGTGCTTGCGCTCTGGACCAAAACACCGAAATGAGCACATTTGCCGTTTGTAGGCCAATTTCAGTTCCTACTGACTTATTTGATACAACTGCCTGAAGCTGAAAGTGATAGGTTCCATTTAGAATTTTTTGTGTGCCTCTTCGTCGTCTGTTTATCGCAATGTGGGCCACAATGGCACAAGGCCCGCGCAGCATTTGCAGCTGCTCGTATTGCGCCTTGGACCAAACTGTGAGCACACCAAAATTCAGACAACCTCACAGGGACACCCAAGCAACAATGGAGATAATTTACCGCTAGTGTGGCAGATTCTCCACCAATTGTTTCCTACATTATGACTGTAAACAGGGACTACAATGGGTTTCGTACCAACCATTGTTGAACATGACCAGTGTACCAAAAACTTCCTGATGCAACTGACGACAACATTCAGGACATTTTTTCCGTTTCCATTCCGAGGAAGTTCCAACTCAATAGAAAAATTATAACTGCCAAGGGACAAAGTCACACTTAAGTGGAGAAAGTTTCACTTCCAATCGAGAAACTTTCACTTCGATCGAGAAAGTTTCACTTCCAATTGGGAGAGCTGTCACTTTCAATCGAGAAAGTTTCAATTTCAATCGAGACAGCTAAAATTAATGGGAGAAAGATTCACTTCCAATCGAGAAATTTCACTTCAAGCGAGAAAATTTCACTTTCAATCAAGACAGCTAAAATTAATGGGAGGAAGTTTCACTTTCAATCGAGAAGGGTTAATTTTAATCGAACTAGATTCAATAAGAGTGAGAAAGAATCACTTCCAATCGAGAAAGTTTCACTTCAATCGAGAAAGTTTCACTTCAACCGATAAATTTTCACTTCAACCGATAAATTTTCACTTCAATCGATAAATTTTCACTTCGATCAAGACAGTTTTAATTAAAGTGAGAAAGTTTCACTTCCAATCGAGAAAGTTTCACTTCCAATCGAGAAAGTTTGAATTCAAGTGGACAAGTTTCACTTCCAATTGGGAAAGCTGTCACTTTCAATCGAGAAAGTTTGAATTCAATCGAGGCAGCTAAAATTAATGGGAGAAAGCTTCACATTCAATTGAGAAATTTCACTTCAAGCGAGAAAGTTTCACTTTCAATCGAGGCAGCTAAAATTAATGGGAGAAAGATTCACTTCCAATCGAGAAACTTTCACTTAAATCGAGAAAGCTTCACTTCCAATTGGGAGAGCTGTCACTTTCAATCGAGACAGCTAAAATTAATGAGAAAAAGTTTCACTTTAAATCGAGAAAGTTTTACTTTCCATCGAGAAAGGTTCACTTTAATCGAGTTAGTTTTAATTAAAGTGAGAAAGTTTCCCTTCCAATCGAGAAAGTTTCACTACCAGGCAATAAAAATTCACTTCAATCGAGAAAGTTTCACTTCCAATTGGGAAAGCTGTCACTTACAATCGAGAAAGTTTCACTTTCAATCGAGACAGCTAAAATTAATGGGAGAAAGTTTCACTTTCAATCGAGAAAGTCTCACTTTAATCGAACGAGTTAAAATTAATTGGACAAAGTTTTACTTTCCATCGAGAAAGGTTCACTTTAATCTAGTTAGTTTTAATTAAAGTGAGAAAGTTTCCCTTCCAATCGAGAAAGTTTCACTACCAGGCAATAAAAATTCACTTCAATCGAGACAGTTTTAATTAAAGTGAGAAAGTTTCACTTTCAATCGAGAAAGTTTCACTTCCAATGGAGACAATTTTATTTTCCATCAAGAAAGTTGTACTTCAATCGAGAAAGTTTCACTTTTAATCGAGACTGCTAAAATTAATGGGAGAAAGTTTCACTTTCCATCGAGTAAGGTTCAATTTAATCGAGTTAGTTTTAATTAAAGTGAGAAAGTTTCCCTTCCAATCGAGAAAGTTTCACTACCAGCCGACAAAGTTTCACTTCAATCGAGACAGTTTTAATTAAAGTGAGAAAGTTTCACTTTCAATCGAGAAAGTTTCACTTCCAATGGAGACAATTTTATTTTCCATCAAGAAAGTTGTACTTCAATCGAGAAAGTTTCACTTTTAATCGAGACTGCTAAAACTAATGGGAGAAAGTTTCACTTTCCATCGAGTAAGGTTCAATTTAATCGAGTTAGTTTTAATTAAAGTGAGAAAGTTTCCCTTCCAATCGAGAAAGTTTCACTTTCAATCGAGAAAGTTTCACTTTCAATCGAGAAAGTTTCACTTTCAATCGAGACAGCTAAAATGAATGAGAAAAAGTTTCACTTCAATCGATAAATTTTCACTTCAATCGAGAAAGTTTAATTTCCAACCAAGAAAGTTGTGCTTCAATCGAGAAAGTCGTACATCAAAGGGCTTTGGGAGGCCAGTTGGAGAATAGCCAGTGAACTTGGAATGCGAAGGAACTAAGTCACCACACACCACTGTACCAGCAGTAACAGGAGTTTCAAAAGGCAGTCCCACAGTTTCTTCAGCATCAATTCAGTGGTTAGTTGAGGCCCACAGTGTCGTTACCAGTGGTATCGCAATTGCCCACACGTACCGTCAATTATTCCAGTTCAACTCTTGACACATCCTTACAAAATGTCCCAACCAGTATTTCCAGAGACACAAGGGCCAACGGAAAAATTCCGCGTAGTCAAACTCGGCAATTGTGGGGAAAACATATCAAAGAAAATATAGGAAAGAAAACGGCACAGTACCCAACTTCCCAACTGACATTCAAATGGGAAGGACATGCCCGCACGGCAGCAGACACTGATAGCAGGAGCCCATCCGCTGGGTGAATGAACCTCAGATAGGCGAAGCAGGAAGCTCCTTGCTGCTGTGCCGTTGCCTGTTTGCGATATGCGTAGTACGCAACACCAACAACAACCACAGCAGCAAAACAATAACAAAACCGCCTACAACAACAACAACAACAACAACAACAACAACAACAAACCATTAACAAGAACAAAAGCAAAAGGAAACTTTCTCTTTTCACACAAGGTTACCCAATATGACAACAAAGAGCAACGGCGGAGTGGACTCCAGCGCGGAGAGGAGTGGCGAGGAGAGGCGCGCGAGCTGGAAAAGCTTTTTGCAGATGCTGCGCATCGACGTTAAAATGGCGCTAATAATGATTCCGCCCGATGTGGGCCACGTCGACAACGATGAAGACATTGATGACGGCGCTTTTTCCGTTTCATTTGGAACTGCCAAAGCGGTCGTGGCAATCTCTGCGCTCATAGAGTTGAGTGGCAAACGCTCGTTGCTATCAAACGCGAAGCGAGATAGCGGCTGCAGCCGTTCCACTTGCGTCTGGACACTGTTTGTGTGCGGCGCTGGCGCTGTCGCCGTGCAGACTGCGCGACAATGATAATAGGAGCCGAAACTCGATATCAGGCTGCAAGAAGGCAACGGGCGCTCAGCAATGCGCAGCAAGTGACACCCGAGCTGGCGGGGTGCCACGATGCCGGGGTGGCTCGCTCTTCCGTAGCAAACAGATGAAAGTGCCCACCAATTCCCGATGCGTTACACTCGTACGTGTGTTGTTACACATTTCGTACAAGGTTTGTTCGAAAACTGACGGGAAGTCTGCTAAAGGAAGCGACCCAGGCACCGGTGAAGGCAGCAGGAGTTTACTGCTGTTGTTACAGCCACATAAACGCCAGGAGCACTGCTCGCTTGGAACCGTTTACGGAAATATGCGGACTAAGAGCTGTGCAGAGTCATGCCCGCCGCATAGAAACCGGTACTAAGTGGGTTTTTAAGGGTGTGCAAGGCCGCATTCGAAGCTGAGATGGCTCCAATCAAGAGGGTCAGGATTCCACCTCAGATTACACTGCGTTTCAGGTGGAACTTGTCCGTGGAGCTTTGCTGACTGCGAATTTCAATAAAGCCATCCAGGGCTGGATTTCATTCAAACTATGGGAGCTACTTCCACAATCTAAAATATCCGATAATATGGAGCCAACTATCCCCTTAATTGGCACTGGAAGATTCTGTATAAAACATAAATAAAATATATAAATTAAGAACAGAGGAACAAGTTTAGCTACACACTGGCCAGACATGGGCTCCTAGTGGCTCTTTTCGGTATGCGCCAGTATCCGAACAGTATTAACCACAGCAATCCAATCCACAAATAGAGCAAAACTAGAGGCGTAGAAGTCTGTGCCTGAGTCCATTCCATTGTTTTCGGTGCCCACCGCTGGCATAAGCTTCTCAACGCGCAGATCAACATCTCAGTGTTGGTTCCATCAATTGCCACACTGGTCCTTGCCGCTTACGAAGACACTCAAAGCAACTGAACATCTGATATAGAAGCAACTGAACATCTGATATAGACGCAACTGAACATCTGATATAGACGCAACTGAACATCTGCTGTAGAAGCAACTGAACATCTGCTATAGAAGCAACTGAACATCTGCTATAGAAGCAACTGAATATCTGATATAGACGCAACTGAACATCTGCTATAGAAGCAACTGAACATCTGCTATAGAAGCAACTGAACATCTGCTATAGAAGCAACTGAACATCTGATATAGACGCAACTGAACATCTGATATAGAAGCAACTGAACATCTGATATAGAAGCAACTGAACATCTGCTATAGAAGCAACTGAACATCTGATATACGTTAGAGCAATTGGCACACAATGAGGGCTGTATAGGATAGGGTAGAATGCTCGTAGATCGTAGTGCACCTGAGCCAACCAACACAAATCTAGGATGCAAACATCAAAATGCGAAAGGACCCATTCAAGGCAGCCTATAAATGTTCAACATTTATATGGAGCCCTTAGCTACAAATAGTCTGGCATACGGCATAGAATCTTGCATATAGCACTGGCTGCGAACTGGCAATTTATGAAGGCATATATCCAGCCTTCAAAAAGTCCCAGTCCTAGCTTTATTGCATTAATTCCCATCAGGCGAAATTATTGTCAAAGGAAGCCATGAAAAATGTCAACAATTTCCATACAAATTTATAAGAATTATAACGGAAAATGTGTGTGTGTAGGCCCTGCAGTTGAGAGGCCCAGAGATTCTGACGCTACCGTGAATCCGCTCCTAACGCCACTTAATTGTATATCTCCTCTAGAGAGCACAACTACTGGTGCCTTGTGCTAGTCTACGTACTTATCGACCGGTGTGGGTGGTGGCAGCTGGTGCGTTCTTATCAGTTGTTGACTGTGAACAATGCAGACGGATGCGTCTGTTTCTAAGGGAACGACATATCAATGGAAATTATCGGAGTAGCTGCGGTTCCAGTTGACAAAAGCTGGATGCTATTTTGCTCGGCAATCCTGTGGCATACTTCAAACGAAATTAACAACATGAACGGGGCACCTATATTGGGGGTTTGAGAAGAAGCTCATTATTGAACACTGTAAACTTAGCTATTGAGACGCTCCTTCTGTGAGGAGATTATTGAAGAACTGTGCTAAATTTTACCTGAGCTCAATTTTTTTGTGTGGTCCAGAGAAGCCCCTCTTAGGAAGTTGGGATGCCGAAGGCCATATATCCTGGTGCGAAAAGTAACCCAAAGCAAAATGGCTAAGAAGATAACGCTCTTTTACCGTTAAATGTTGTGCTTATTTTGTGGAGTGCTCCACTAATTGTTCGGGTACTTGAAAAATTGTACACGGGTTAATTTAAGCAGTCTGCCGGACTACTTTTAGAATAGCATAGCAGTGGGGCAGGCCAGAGAACCGCCGAGGCAGTAAGTCCCGAAGCACTCAGGCATTGATGTCCTTTGTACTACAAACCTGGGAATTTTAGTCAGTACTTGAACAGCCCCCCACACCGTGGTAGCACAACGGCTGAAGTGTGCTTTTGATAAACTCAGCTGCCACTCCTACCTACCTGCCTACTATAAGCCTGGAAATATTTGTAGAGAGGGGGATTTAGAGGATTCTGAAAGAGAAGTAATACCTTTTCAAACCTCTTTGACTCTTTTAAGAATCTCAGAAGTCTGTCCAAGGATAACAGACTACTTTTAGAGTGGAATATATCCAGACTTCAACAGAATTGTATACCTTATATACGGAGAGGGGCTTAGGACCTTCAACAAAGGTTACCTCCACTAAGCCCACGGTTAATTTTGCATTCCTCAAATGTGAGTGGAGGAGCACATTTTCGTGTTGGTAAAATCAGAGATGTGGGAGAAATTGACAGAGTTTCTGTCACTTACCTTTTAGAGTATTTTTATCGCTAATATCACCGGGTTCTGAGGTTGGGCTTTGAGGAGCATCTGAATTATGGAAATATAAAAAAGCAAAAAACAAAACCAAATTAAAATAAATAAAAATTGTAATTAAAAATTATAAGGAAATCAAAATTATGAATAGAATGAAAATCAAAACCGGGATGGAAATATGAAAGCCAAGCTGAGCCGACTGAAATTTGAAGCTACACAATTGAGTTTGTTTCTGGCCAGATTTGCGAATCCTGCTTACTTTTGCATTGTGGAATTGAATCGAAACTCATTTTGAAGACGATTTCAATTGGGTTTTTATTTTTGCTCGTAACATGCTTAAGAATAAGAGTACAGCTTCCGTTGCTTGCAACGTATCTAGAAAGCAATAAAATCATTTACAATCCACATAACAATTGGTCAGTGTCCTCCTCCATTGCCGCTTGTAGCTTTTCTCCAGAGACAACTTTCCTTATTTGGCCCTTTTCATGAACTTGGAATGATTGACCAGGTAATGCAAGTGCGAATTCACATTGGCCAAAATATTCAGCTGATTCTTGCTGAGATACTGAAAGATTTCATCGTACAGCTCTATGGGCAGACCCATGATCGAGGCGTGCGGCTGCAACTCCAGCCACTGCAGCAGTTGGTTAGTCACGGGTACGTACAACTTCTCGCGCAGCTGATAGCTCAATTCGTCCAGCCGGCGGAAGCGCCGATGCAGCGGTTTGCCCTGGCCTACGCCGCTGAGCACATAGCGACCAATGGACAGGCAGATGCTGCTGCCACGGGCGCATGTGTTCAGCTCGGGAGTGAGTGTGACGACCATTAGATCGCCGGTAACCACGGCACTGAGCAAGGTATTCGTCAGTTTCCCCTCATCAAGCGCACTGTTCAACATACTACGCAACTGCATGGTGTAAAATAAGTGCTGGGCATTGCACGTGTAGGTTGGCAGGAAGCGAGAGAGGCACAGCACATTCTTCGAGTGATAGGATGTTGTTGCAGGAATGCGAGTGATGAAATCGGCGCAAAGCAGCGCTTGTTCGTCGGCGGCAAAACCAGACTCCAGTGCAACAATGTACACGAGCAAAAAGAGAATCTCAGCCTGGCTGCATTTCGCTTGATCGACGCTAGTAAGGATGTGGTGCAACTGCAATGGCGCCCGCTGCAAGTCAGTGTCCTGCAGCAACAAGCAATCCAAATCGACATCCTCCTGTGCGCCGGATGAGAGCATCAACTTGAGCGCATATGAAGCTGCAATGAGTCCAAACAAAACCAAATTTACTGACTTTCTTATGAGAACTAAGTTGGATTTTTGGGGGTGTGGTGTGCTGGTGATTGTGTGTTTTAATTGTGTAGTACAGCATGCAAGATTAGGATAGAAATAAAAACGCCAACAACAAACCTGCTTTTTATTAGAAATTAGCCACAGTGTCAGCAGTAAACACGAATATATAAAACACAACAATAAATAACAAGGAAACAAACAAACAAATCCGGAAATCCGAACACCACGTGACTACTTCTACGCCAGAGAAGCAGTCAGCTTTCCAACTACAACCGTAGACCTTGGCTCACACTTCTGAACATGTGTAGACAGGCCCACAGCTGGACTGACAGGGCACAACTCACTACTGGGGCGGTCGAGAGAGTTTTTCTTTACTGCCGACAGCACAGGAAGGCCGTCTGCAATACTGGCTTTCAACAGCTTGCATACGTCCTGCCCAACCCCGACAGACCACAGACTACAAGGAATTTGAACACCCTTTCGTCCATCATGGTTGCACCTACTCTTTTGTATTTGCACCACTGCCAGAATTCTTAGCAAACAAACTAAAAACACAACATTATCAATAATTAATAACAACAACAAATAAACAACAAGAGCACAACACCAACAATGCAAACAAAACCAAAACGCAAATTAACACATTAACGCACTCATAGCCAGAAATGCCTCTCAGTGGCTTAGATGCCCAAGGTAGCAGACAAGGCATTCAAAATGAGATCGACCACAACAACAACGACAACAACAGCGGTGCAAGTCGACTCGCATACCAAGCAACTCTCTCATGCACTCACTCACCTTGTGACTCACGTTGATCCAGCGTCGAGGATGATGCGTCAGCAGCCATCGCTGGCGGCTCGGCCTGGCTCGCCGTGCGTTTCAACTGCAGATCGATTGAGTTGCCGGACAGTGCGTCGGTATTATCGGTCATGGTGTGCGTACTTCGTGCCCTGGCGCTGCCGCTGGCCCTTTAAAACATTACTCCAGCCGAGTTGCCAATTGAGAAACGCACTGCAATGGCACAGCTGTTGCTGCTCGCTGCGTGCAAGCCTTGAAATCGGCAACTGTTGACGGCTCGTTGTGGTCCTGTCCTCGCCGCTTTATGCAGTTTCTATCACAGATTTTGCTCTAGCAATGAATGACTCCACAATTTTCACACACGGATACTTGCACTCTTCAGGCAATATTTGCCCCTCACGCATATGCAAATTAAATACAATTTGCACACAACTTTTTGACACCGCGGAACAACCGAACAAAAAATATCCCAACAGTGCCAACGAAATTGATTTATTTCTTTTAATACAGGCTTCCGGCGGCGAAAGCAATCCTCGCAGATTGACACTTTGAAATTTGTTTATATTTTATATTTTCCTTTTTGTAGCGCAAAAAACAAACTAAAGTTATAAACGAACAACAAAGTGGAAACAGTCAGAAACGGCAAATCCGATTGGATGTCAAACAAAACGAACAGCCGCAAATTAAACGAAACAAAGCGAGAAAGGAACGAAAAGCTGACGTTCAAAAAATTTCCCCACAAATTCCCAGATTTATTTCCCATTTGCAGCTGTTGATTGCTGGGACTTTTTTACGAGGATAGGCAGTTGCATTTAATTTACTGCTGCTAACTCATTCAAATTGGATACTGAATGCGTAAAAATGCTTAGCAAAAATTCAAAATATATTTTGGCACAGTATGCGGGGATTGATCTAGCGATCTATACGATATCTCACTATTTTAGTAATTTTACCAAAAATTACCCCTAAGCTTGAGTTCGCAGCCGCTGACTGCGATTTGGGAAATTATCGTAAGTGGGGAAAATTTTATTCTTTTCCAAGATTCAAATTGAAAATTCAAATTTTGCTGTGTAAAAACTGGAAATGTGTACCATGAAGCGAAAGTTAAATTTGCTTGCTTTACAGGGTGGGAGGGAGGCTAATTTGGCATCCTTGATTTCATGAAATTTAATTGTTTAATAAATTTTTTTTAAATATAATTTATGTAGTTATCTTTTGAAGATTTCTGATAAAATATGTGACTTATTTTATATATACGCCTATTTACAGCTCTTGATCAAACGTATATAATTAACGCGTCGACGCTCGAGTAGTATTCTGCCCGAACTGACTCACCTTGGCTATATTTTTTGTGGAACTACCAGATTTCTGAGGAATAAATCTATATACACACACATTTCTTCAAGCATTGATATCGCTGCAAGCAAGCATCTTCCACAGCTCTTAAATCGACATTAAATTCCTACAATTGTTGAGTCTATGCATGTGCGGAAAAAGGTTTCTGTTGCATACAGTTTCGAGAACCTTCTGGAAATTTTAAGAGTGCTTACCTCGCCTATTTAAAATGCCTGCCTGTACAAATTGAAGATGTTATTTTAGTGCAATTGATTGAAGAAAAAGTGTATTTATTTCAAGTGTTCGTATTTAAGTAATTCTTTTGAAGAAATTAATTATTTAAGAAATAATATTTTAAATTGATAAAGCAAATTTCACATCTGATTTTTATTGTAATTTTTCATCTACATGTAAATATAGATGTATATATATATATATAAATATATATATTCTGTATTCTATATTTTTTCCGGTTTTTATGCGGCTTCATCGAATGGTGGAATGCACACGGTATCCGACAAGACTTTTTCATGTTCTACCAACTCGCTCTGGGGGCCAGCAGAATTACTGTACAGACGTCGATATATATCGCTCTGCCGTTGAAGCTTCTCCAAGTACTCGAAAAATTTCAGTTGAAAGATTGCCTTTTTAGCAATAACCATGTACTGGGCCCCGGTCGGCTCATTGCGATAGGGATCAAACTGTGGATTATGCTCCAACTCATCTTTGGGCACATTGAACACCTTCTGCACCGCCTCGGAGAGCGTGATCGTTGAGGTGTCATTTGTTAGAACACAGTAGGCGATATGCGTATCGTACATACCTACCATCCTTATATCATGACGTTGCAACATGGTTTCGATTATTTCGTGGCTAAAATGCAAAATTTTATCGGGTTTGTTTGCTTCGAGCACTTTTTTTAGTTTCTCGAAACTTCCTCCAAAATATATGTCGAATATGTAGACAGATCTAGCTGTTGCGATGGCAAACATCGACGATCGGACATGTCTACCGAACCCATTGCGCTCCAGCACAAATCCAATTCGCGTTTGGCTCATGATATCGGCCAAGGCGTTGCGATATGCACGATTTGGCTTATTGATTAGCACAATCGAGTTCAGCTGTGTTACGATAATCTCCCATTCGGGTCTATCCAAGTTGTATATAGTCATCAATCCCATGGCGTTCTGGTGCCAACGAAGGACTTGCTGATACCAAGCGACAGCTTGGTAATGCCATTCAACAGCACCATGGGGCCAGGCAATCGCATTATTATGAGGCAACGTGTCATTTTGGTGGAAGCGAACGGCCTTGGAATGCCATGTGATGCCATTCTGCAGAGCCACAGTTACATTTTGATACCACTTGATCATTATTTCGGGCCCATCAGATCCATTTGGTGGCATACCTGCGAAGTGCTGTATCAATTCAATGGCATTTTGGGTCCAGCTAAAGGGCGTCTGAGCCTGAGCGCCAAGAGAATTGGGGCCGTTTCGAGCGGCATTTAGCATAGAGTGTCGAAACTTCATCTCCTCTAAATATGCTTCATTCTCAGCGATCAGATCGACAGCATTCACTTCCCACAACCCGAAAACGGTAGTGGCTGGGTGGTCGATCGAGCTAGTCAAATTGTATATATTTTCGATTTGGAAGTGGCTGCAATGCCAATCGAACCAGGTCAGATTACCAATTAGCAACGTGTTGCGTACCTCGACCGACATTTTTTGCCCGACCGATGCGGACCACAGCATCTCGGACATATTCTTTACTTTATCGTCGATTTTAAACATTCTACTGCTTTATATATTTAAACATAAATTACATCATTTAGTGTGAAAAAATATGGCGGATGTGGAAAAAATGAAAACATTACCTGTACAGAAAAAACGCTTTTTTTCTATTTGAACTATTCTGGAAGGAAACTCTGCGAAAAGCGCTATTTTTTATTGATTTTGAAAAAGTTTCCCACGTAAGGAGACGAATTTAATTCAAACCGAAGAAATCCAAGAAAAATTTTATTGAGTCACCAGCAAGACAGAAAAAAATTAAATACAACATGTCCGCTACTGAGCTGAACGATTTCAAAAAGAACGATTAGTCGGAAATGCCGTTGTCACAAGGTATTCCTGCAATGGAAACGAAATTTCTAGATTATACACGAATTCCGATTCAGTGGAAAATTCGGCAACGAAAATTTTTGACGAAAGTTTACTGTTAACTTGCTCGCACCCTCATTTGAACAAAGCTCCTTTTGTGTTTTGAACAACACTCCGGAAACATCCAGAAGGAGGGTGGCTGTCGATCAAAAGATAAGGTAGAGGCCACTCGTTCAACACAGTATATCGGCAATGCTGTCGCTCAATTAACGCGGCAAGTAGTTGCTTTCTATTGCAGTTAAAATAAGAGTGCTTCAACATATATGCTTCTGAAATGCTGTCTCTGTCGAAACCGGTATATTCGAGGGGAGTGCGTAATTGTAATAGACATGTAAAATAATCGCGATTCCTGCAAACAAAATTTTGCAAAAATTCAGATGCCCAAGGAGCCCTTGGCCTGACATTGCTGATTCATTGTGTAACAACGGTACAGCGATCGGAGTCATAGTAAATTCGTTACCCAGTAGACTATGCTATGTGTCAAAATTGTAATGTGATGTATAAGGAGGTGTGTAAAGTACTGCGACCAAAAATATCGATTGTACTACCCTCTATTAATAGAATATCCCTATAAAATCTCAACCAACATTGGAGGATGTCAACTGGTTCAACTGGTTTGCGAGATGCATATCTACCATAGATTTAATCTATGTATCTACCAACTACAGCTTTCAATTCGAAGGGGAAAATAGTTCGAAACAGGCATTTTGAGAACCTTCCTTGGGCAGGATTTGACACCGCTAACACTGGGCCACCTAGGACGATAAATTTTGAAGTAAGTTATAATAAAGAAAACTTTGATCCTTTAAGGATTGCAGCACACAACTCAACCGTGGGCTCTTACCCGGTATTAATTTTGCCAATGTCATGAGAGTTTCTGTTTTGCCGATTACGACAGGAAAATACGAAAAAACACGATTTTTACTGTACTGCTTGGACCTAAATTGCTAAAACTGTGTTAAAATCGCACAAAGGGCAAATATTCCAATTGAGAAGCACCATGGCTGCAACAGACCGTGCCCTCAATAGCGTTTGGAAGCACCGGAGTGTTAGCAGAGACCATAGAGACGGAACACTTAAACGTCAAATTTTCTGACGTCTAAAATAACTGTCTTTGTTTATCATTAGTTGCTAATATGGATAATAATTTTCGAAAAAAATACATATTCTCAACTGGCAGCTAATTACTTGCACGTGTGGGTGCAGGGTAAGCCAACATTGAAAACACACCTTTATTTAAATCTCACTTTCAAAATTGCAATTCTATATTCAAATTCAAATCCAGGGCACACCGATTGGTGCTCCCTGTTCAAATCTAAAATTGGCTTTTAAGTTGTCAAAAGCGAGAGCTTTTTCACTCTACTGACAAACCAAATTCGGGAAATTGTTGTTGTTATAGCCAGGTGGCCACCTGCTTAGTGCACACTGGTCCGAGCACAATGCACAAAGCTCCAATGCAACGCAGCACAATTCTAAAGTGCACACATAGAGGGCGCGCAGCCATTAAATCAGCTGAGGTGCTTTTGTTTCGTTAAAAGCGTGCTTCTGTATACGAAGGGATCCGTGAATGTGTGCGGCTAGACTGAGAGAAACGATTTATATTTTATAAATAAACATGAGTTTGTGCGTTTGAATGCGTGTGTGTATGAAGTGAAATTAAGTAAATAAAATGTTAAACAATGCAAAAACAGTGCGAAAACCGTTATTGAGGCTGCTGCGCGGCGCCGTCGATTGCGTCAGCCGCACAGTGTGCTCAAGCGTCGGACGTGCCACAATTGCAGCGACTAGTTAACAAAAAAGGGCTCGTCTCACATACCGCAAACAAATAAAAACACTCGCACACATCAGCAGACACGCACGTGCACAAGCAGGCGCGTTATGTTGAAGTTTAGTTATAAATTTAAAAATTATTTCAAAATTTGTTACATTTTTAGTTTTGTTTTTACAATTTAAAATTCGTGTTATATACAGCCAAAAAAAGCAAAGGGAAATACAGCAGGCAAGAGCACAACAAGAAGAGGAAGAGCGACACAATTGGTAAAGTTGGTTGGAAATGTGAGTATACACATATGTGAGTGTGAGTGTGTGTGTGTGTGTGTGAGTTGAGTGTGGCATTGGGGGGGGATTTTTGCCTTTTGATATTTCTATTTGCAATCTGAGCTTTTTGTATAAATCCATGAATATGTAAATTTTCAGACGTTTGCCAATAAGTTGTTATTAAGAAATGGTTAGATTTATGACAGGCCAACCAGGTCGCCGGACTTGTTTTTGTTACACAGTGTCAAAAAGAAAGGCAAATTGCGGACGTTGACCAATCAGCGATCCGAATTGCGTGGGCTCGTCTCTCAAGGACACTGGCTGGCCGTTAAGGGAGGAAGTGCCAGCCACACTTGTCTGCCGTCTATGTCAGAAATGGCACCACAGACGAGCGAGCGGTGTTGACAGCTGTTATCCGTAGATCGTCTAGAAACTGCTTAAAAAGTCGATTTTGCCAAGCATTAATTTGCGAATGCCAACCCGTCAGCTGCCAGTGGTGTGGTGTGCGTTACGCTCTTTTCGGCTCCCGCCCCGTTGGCGGTAACGCTCGGCACAGTGCTTTCAGTTAGTCAACAGCGCTTACCGTGTTGGCACACCAGTCCCAGTCATTCGCGCTTGTGCAAATACGAATTGTTTATATACACATTTTACGTAATCGTAGAAGTAAACAAACTGAAGAAAATACAGTTAGCAATTGCCGGCAGTAGAAGTGGTGTGGAAGCGTTATTCTAGTTCAAGCCACTGAAACCACGTAAGCAGCGACAGCCCTGCTCCTCAACTGGACGGACGGTGACTCGGCATCTTCCCACCACCTCCCTCCCTCTCCCGCTTAGCGGAGTGCACCACTTGATTGCCAGTTTGGTGAGTTTATCTGTACTTATTCCGAGAGTTTGTGTACTTTTTATTTATTGTGCAATGTTAACGTTTGTTTAATTCTTGTTGAAGTTTGTTCACTTGTAAGTTGGCTCGATGCGTCGGCGCTGGCAACAGCAGGGCTCGCTTATCGCTCAACCGGTCGCTGGCTGCAAATTTGGTGCAGCATGCACACACACACACACCCGCAGTCACACGGTCAAGCACACACGTACGCATATGCAGCAGTCATATACAGTTTTGACGCTAATCAGCTCGGCTCGGCTCGGCTCGGCTCTGTCGCCTTATCAATTGTATTGACCCAATGCTGCTTACGTTCCGTCGATAAGCCAGCGACGAGTGCGTGCTGTGACAACGATCGTTCAACGGTCATATTTCAGTTAATTATTGTAGTTGGACTTTAATTGAAAAGCATGTGTGCGTGTGTGTGTGTGAGTGAGTGACTGAAGCGACCGCATTCGAGAAGCAATAAAACACCCATAAACAAGTCTGTGCATGCCAAGTGCTAATGCTAGGAAAGGCCCGCTGCGTGATCCAGCACGTCGCTCATGTAAAGCCCTCCAACTGCACTTTTCGCTTAGCAAGTGGGCTCAACTCCACTAAGGCAGAAACACAAGGGGGTAGGTTTGGCCAAAGTATATCCATAGTTTACTAGATATTCTTTGGTTTGGCTCATTGATAGAACCGTGAACACACGTTTGAAGAGGAAGGTGGTGCACTGCTGCTGCTATGGGTAGACACATAATGCGCCGCTCCTTGAGTTGGTTTACTGCAATTCCAGAATAGAAAGCACAGTGCTGAATGCGTTTGCGTGAACTCTGATCTTCTTAAAGTTGCAGGTGTATATTTGCATTGAGCTCAACCTTCTCAGCGACCTGCACGTCATGTTTCTAGCCTCGAGAGCAGTGTAGTGCTAGGATTCTAGTAACTTGCAATAAGGAAGCATATGCTAGGAAACATGCTGACGAGTATATGCACCGCATTGCATTGTCTCAGTGCATCAAATTGTGTCCGCAACATTTCGTAGATAAAAAAAATTCAGTGCTTGCATAGCCACGATAGCCAACTGCTATTTGTTGTTTACTTGGTTGGCTGTTTGCTTAGTTGGAACGTCAGATGTAAATTAAAATTAATTTTCTCTTCACCTCAACCTTCTGCCCGCTCCTTACGGAGATTGTCAGGCAAATGAATAAGGGCCACGTAAGGGCTTGCTGTACTGTCCAATTTCTCACATAAGGGAATTCTCATTAAGTAACTGGCTGGTCAAGCAAATATGTATAAGTATAGCTCTGACAGTACTGCCAGAACTTTGTGTCGAACCCTGAGGAAGAACATGGTCACAGATGTGTGCGACAATTCAATATGTAGGGTTTAAGGGTCGCTCATAAGAATTTCCCAGTTAAGACTTTATGTGAAACCCCTGATGGGCAAAGTTTCCTTGCAGGGTGCTTTAAAAGAGTGTAGGGGGGGGGGGGGCTCCGGGTGTGTATTTACATACTATATGTTCTATTTTTATGCGAGTGCTTATATAATTATTTGTATGTTCACTGGAATTGGGGTTTTGTCCAATCACAACTCGTGTACCCAGCTTTAAATACAATTTTTATGGTAATAAAATCCCCTCTGTGTGTTCGTTGTTCGTTCACTGGTGCCCTTCAGTGGCATTCCATCTTGCAGTCGCTGTGCTAGTCAGCTTTCTCGGTCCTTCGCTACTTCCAAGGCTTCCTGCCGCTGAGTTCCCAGGGCTCTGCCAGCCAGTACTCAAGTGTGATGTTCACACATCTCCTATGATTAATTATTGCGCTGCTAAGCATAACAAATTAAACTAAACCATATGACAGCATCGCCTTGTTGTGACGTCAGAGGCTCGTTGAATTATTTATCAACGGAAATTTTCCTATGCTAAGCAAAGCGAAATTCGAATACGCGCCACCACCTTCACTGATTCACAACATTTCCAAGCAAGAGTTGTTTGGATCTGTTTCTGTTCTACTCGTAATTTATAATTTATAAACAGATATTTATTTAATTGCGTCTCCGCTGTTTATGCACGTTTGCGAATATATTTGTTTTCCAATTCAGTTCGTATTTTCCTTTCAAATAAGTTGAGTTGAGTTGAGTGCATTTCAAACGTGCCGCTGTGGCGGGGGGTGTGCGTGTGTGTGTGCGCGCGCGCGGGAGTAGCTGCATTAACGACGACGTCGGACCAGCTCGACAATGGCCCGCAATTTTCGCCATGAGACACGTTCATAAATCCCGAAAATATAAAATTAACAATTAAGTTAAATTGTCACTTGTGTGGGCGTCTGAGCAAACGAGCGGCGGGTTGGCGCTTGCCGCCTCATTTGCATGCTACAAATACAGTTACGCACCCCCCCGCATGTGGCCTTGATCTGTCTGACGACAGTGAAACCGGCTGATAACCCCACTCCCTGAGATGCCTGAGACTGTGCGGGTACTCACCAACGCCTCAGTGTGCACGGCACAAAACTGGCAGTTAAAGAAGCCTGTTGAAGTTGTTGCTGCTGCTCCTGGCCCAGTTGAAAGTTATTGGACGTTGCACTTTGTATGCGATTTAAGAGGCCGTAGTCCTCTCGTTCGTGCTCACACGTGTAGCTTATCTATCCAAGGCAGAGTGTGCTCATCGTTCAATCTGCTTCAATGCCAATGCTGACAAGCGTAATCTCCCACAAGTGATTCTCATCTCACCCAAATGTCTCGTGAGAGTTCTGCCCATGCTCGCGTTAGCTGCGTCAGCAGCAGCAGCAGCAGCAGCAGCACTAGGCTGACGCTCGGCTGTCGGCGTGTTTCATACCACTTGCTCTGCTCTCAGCGGCAGGTGTCGGCCTCACTCATCTATGCACGAATGATGTTCGGAGGGCAGTCCCTACTGCTGTGCGGGAACCGCAATTAGCTCGATAGAACTGTTTTCCACGTGATTATAACTTATTAGTGGGATCTGGGTGTTTGGCGAGGCAAGTAGAGTCCCATGATTCGGGGTGGTTATCAATTATTCATAGAAACCCAGTCAATTGTTTCCTTAGAAACCCAGTCAACTGATTCCTCAGAAATCTAGTCAACTGATTCCTTAGAAATCCAGTCAATTGATTCCTTGGAAATCCAGGCAACTGATTCCTTAGAAACCCAGTCAACTGACTCCTTAGACACCCAGTCAATTGATTCCTTAGAAACCCGGCAAATTAGGGTTCAAGTACCAGTATGAACTATAATTTCAAAGTCTGTGAATATACCAAATAAATGGTGTCCAGTCAAGTGGAGTTTCGAGACAATGTTCATTCCTCTGGGTTGGTTTTCGTTCAGGGTCCATTCTATTGCACGCCTTTTCAGTGAACATATTCCATGAGTGTGTACTCTTCGCAAGTGACCTAGTGACAATTCTCTATCGATTATGGGCGGGCCACTTTCCCATTCACTCATTCTAGTACCCAGTTTGGGTGTGCCATCTTCCGCATCTTATGCCTTCCAGTATTAGATTAAGTAACGAGAGTGAGAGGCGAAGAATGACTTGCCAACGGTGGTTGGGACCATGTGCTTTTACCAGACAATCTTTGATATCTGCCTAATGCAGAATTAGTTGCTCCCCTTGCCGGTTGTCTAAGTAGCCTTGGAGCTCACTTTCCTCATAGCCATCTGGTTGCTGCAGGTGTCTACTCCTGTATCCAGTCTCCATGAAGACAGGGCGGAACAGCCACGGGTGAAATGGGGCACATAGCAATGCTGTGAATAGATGTGAGTTCGCGGAATAGCTCGGCCCATCTTCTGCAGTTTTCCACCTTTTCGTGCGAGTTTTTGCAATCGTTTTCTGAGCACAACCAAGTGATTGTGTCACTGCGATAACTGATACAAGCGCGGTTGCTGTGAGGCACTATAAAGTTTCTATACCAGGCGCGGATTGATATTTCTTTACAAGTTTCAATTGCATTCCAGGTCCGCCACAGATAACAGCGACTGGCAGTAAACCTCGTGGACTCTGACCCGGTTTTGCATTCGATTTCGCACTGAAGCAAGCGGCACGGTGCGGCTCTGGCGACTTATTGTAGCGCGCGTACGTGCCCGGTTTGGCGCCTGCATAAATTTGCTCTTCTTTTTTCAGCGCCACTTTTTTGCTTGGCGAGAGTTCTCTGCACTGGTCTCGTCGTCGCTCTGAGCCACTGAGACTTTTACTGCCTTAATTATTATTGGAATTTTTAATTAATTTTGGTGGCTTGACCGGTGGAGCTGGTGAGGTGTTTATTTTTGGTGTTGCGAGTGCATTTCACTGCAAAATATTCCGGTCTTTTCTGGTTTCTGTTCAGGAAAGGAACACGGAATTTTGTTTCTGGTGTTTTATGACCGCACTTCGAAGCGTCCCTCAGTCACTCAGCCGCACATCGAAAAGTAGCCTCGATAGACCACCCCTTCATAATCAGGTGTCGTAAATATGATTTTCATTGTGTTCATAAATTCCTTGTTGATAAATTTTATTGCTACCTAATTTTTGTGTTTATCCACAGATAAAATTCGGTTGAATGTTCACTTTCGTTATTGGAAACTAATTTTCGGAAAAAATACAAGAAACAGCCATTTTTATGGCTGTTGACCCTCCGAGCACAACTGCGCGCCTGCTTAGCCGCCCCATTATCAGTGTCTGTGTAATTGCTTTTTGGCTGCCTTTCAGATATGGTGCAATATTTCGACTACCTCTGAAAGGGTGGGTCTGAACTGTTCTGGAAACTTTTACTACTAAAGCGAATGCAATTTTTAAGTCTCCGCAGCTTTCAAACAGCAAAGATCTCAAAGGTCATCTCTTCAATATGCACCCTCGTCTTCATATGCTTCAGTACCACGGTGGATTCAGACGTATCGCCTCTGGCAATGCAATTAAACGCGATCATTATTTAGTTTAAATTAAAACGATCTCTTGCTGTAGACGTGCGTTTTCAACCGCCTACAAACAGCTACGGCAAACTAGTCCCTTCCGTGGTGGTGGAACAACTCCTCACTTGAAGAACTCACACACATGACACACGCTTTTTATATGAGGAAGGAGCTCATCAGACGATGTAACCTCAGTTTTTGTTGGTGATGTGCTCAGAGTTTGTTGCCGTGTATATTAAACACGTTGAACAATGTTTTTACTAAATCATATTTTGGGAACTTAATCAGGTTCACAAATGTTCGGAGAAGACAAGGTTGAACATCGATTTGAGTCTCACTCACTCTATCTATCTCCCTCTTTATCTCTTTCTTTTCTTTATATATATTTCTATCTCTTTCTAACTCTATAATCCTTCTAACTCTTTCGATCTCATTATCTCTCTCTTTGTATTTCCTTCTACTCTTTGTAGCTCTTTCTATTCTACTCTTTGTATCACTTTCTAACTCTTTTTTCTCTTTCTATCTCTTTATATACCTTCATCGCTCTCTCTCTCTCTGTCTACTTGTCTGTCTCTCTCCCCTCTGTTTCTATCTCTCTCTATCCCTCTATTACTCTATCCCTCTTTTACTCTATTTTACTCGTTCTATCGATTTCTAACTCTTCCTACTCTTTCTATATCTTCATCTCTCTCTTTCTGTCTCCTTATTTCTCTTTATACTCTATATCCGTTCTTCTCTCTATCTCTTTCTCCTCTTTGTACCTCTTTCTAGTCTTTGTATCCCATTCTATCTTTTTTTACGCTTTATATCACTTCATCTCTCTCTTTCTGTCTCCTTATTTCTCTTTCTACTCTTTCTATCAATTCTTCTCTCTTTCTATTTCTTTCTTTTTTAGGCTTTGTATCCCATTCTATCATTTTTTACGCATTATATCTCTTAATCTCTCTCTCTCTCTCTCTGTTTCTTTATTTCGCTTTCTACTCTTTGTATCCATTCATCTCCTCTTTGTAGCTCTTTCTAGTCTTTGTATCCCATTCTATCTTTTTTTACGCTTTATATCACTTCATCTCTCTCTTTCTGTCTCCTTATTTCTCTTTCTACTCTTTCTATCCATTCTTCTCTCTTTCTATTTCTTTCTTTTTTAGGCTTTGTATCCCATTCTATCTTTTTTTACGCATTATATCTCTTCATATTTCTCTCTCTCTATTTCTTTATTTCGCTTTCTACTCTTTGTATCCATTCATCTCTCTTCTATCTCTTTCTTCTCTTCTCTTTGTAAATCTTGCTACTCTTTGTATCCCAATCTATCTTTTTCTACGCTTTATGTCTCTATCTCTCTCTTTCTGTCTCCTTATTTCTCTTTCTACTCTATATTCGTTCTTCTCTCTTTCTTCTCTTTGTATCTCTTTCTAGTCTGTGTATCCCATTCTATCTTTTTTTACGCTTTACATTTCTCTACATCTCTCTTTCTGTCTCCTTATTTCTCTTTCTTCTCATTGTATCCCTTCATCTCTCTTCTATCTCTTCTCTTTGTATATATTTCTACTCTTTGTATCCCTCTATCTTTTTATACACGTTATATCTCTTTATTTCTCTCTTTTTACTCTTTCTATCCGTGCTTCTCTCTTTCTGTCTCTTTCTTCTCTTTGTATTGCTTTCAACTCTTTGTATCGCTTTCAACTCTTTTTATCTCTTGCTACTGTTTGTATCCCCTCATCTGTCTATCTCTTTCTTCACTTTGTATCTCTTTCTAGTCTTTGCATCTCATTCTATTCTACGCTTTATATCTCTTCATCTCTCTCTCTACCTCCTTATTTCTTTTCCTACTCTTTCTATTTCTCTCTATATATTTCTACTCTTTCTATCCCTTCGTCCCTCTTTCTATCACTTGCACTCCTTGTATCTCTTTGTATCTGTTTATACCTTCATCTTTATCTCTCTCTTTTTTCAATATTGGAACGGAGCAGGAAATCTTTTCTTTCCCTTAACTGAACTCAGCACTCTGCCTCCCTCTCTCTGTATCTATATCTCTCTCTGTATCGATCTCTCTTTATCTATCTCCCTCTCTTTCTCTGTATCTATCTCCCTCTCTTTCTCTGTATCTATCTCCCTATCTTTCTCTGTATCTATCTCCCTCTCTCTCTCTCTCTCTCTCTCTCTGTATCCATCTCTCTTTATCTCGCTCTCTCTCTCTCTCTCTTTCTGTATATCTTTCTCTCTCTCTCTGTCTCTGTGTCTCTCTCTGTCTCTATTTCTCTCTCTGTTTCTCTCTCTGTCTCTGTCTCTGTCTCTGTTTCTCTCTCTGCCTCCCTCTCTCTCTCCCTCTCTCCCTCTCTCCCTCTCTCCCTCTCTCCCTTTCTCCCTCTCCCCCTGTCTCTCTCCCTCTCTATCTCTCTCCCTCTCCCTGCTGTTTACCGTTCTCTAGCGTTCTGCTTGCCTGAGTGCCTGAGTGACTGACCGATCAGCGCAACACAATCCGTATCTGTAGAAATTGCGAAAGCACGTCTAAGATAACGGACTCCAACTGGGTGTGCGTCTGTGACTATGACTGTGAGTATGCCTTCTCTATATCTGTCGGATACCGCTCCGCAGTCGAAATTAGTCTCGTACTTTGATCGCCTTATCTGCCGTTCACTCTCAGCTGAGCTGCACTCCTCAATTTGACATTGGCATTCGTTGGCGCTGGCTCGGCTCGGGCTCTGGCACTGGCGCTGGCGGTGGTGGTGGTGCTGGCGTTATCTATCGCTGCCGATTGATTGCCGATCACTGTGCTCTTTCCTTTCCTTTATTTTCCTTCACTGTGCTGTGCCGTGCTCGCTCCGCTTTCGTACTTTGCGCGCTGGCAGATACTTTTCGCTGGCAGCAGTTTGCGGACGTGTTTTTTTTATACAAATATTTCGTTTTTTAATTTCATTTTGCTCTGCTTTTGCTGTTGCCGTGTTATTATTATTGTTGTTGTTGTTGTTGTTGTTGTTGTTGCGACTGCTCGTTGCAAAGAGTTTAATTAATGTGAATTAATTAAAGTAAAACCTCGACGAATTTATTCAACCGCTTCGTCCGTCCCGTACACTTCGAAGGCTCGCTCCAATCGCGCTTTGGGAGTCGTCAGCGACATGTGGGTACATACCCGTATAACTGTGTGTGTATGTGTGTGTATGTGTGTTTGTACGTGAAACCCTGCTCAATTTTTTATCTGAATTTCAACCGCACCAGCGGAAATCGAATCCTGCACCAAATTTCTCTGTTGGACTGTTCTCGCTTGGGTTCAGTTCATTTGAATGGATTCACAGTTTATGCACTGCGACGAGTGTGTTCCGGCTTCAGTTGCATTCGTACAAGTTCCACACCGTCGCACAGTGGGTTAGAATAGCCTGTTTTCTTGGATTAATTAAAAAAAAAAAATTTAAGTATCGTTAAAATTTTTTGCACCCGGTTACAGTATATAAAATTCTACATCACTTGTCGTTAAAATAAATGTCAAAAGTGCTCTGGTGTTTTTGTAGTGAAACTTCAAAGTCAAACTTCATAGAAATTTTTGTGCAAAAAAGGCTGAAAAAAGTGAAAACGTTCCCGTTGAAAATTTTATTTATTTTAAAAAGTATTGTAAAAGTTAAAAATTTTTCAATGGAACCATCAAGTTCAGGTTATTTTGCAAATACTTCGTTAACATTTGTGTATCAAATTGTGTGTGGAAGTGATTTAGATTTAGTTATTTATATTGAAAATGCCAAAAAAATTAATATTTTTATATTTTAAATGGATATATAGTTATTATTCGTCCACATTCGTGTCATAATTTGTAGTTTATATTAAAGAGGACATAAATCTGTGTTATATTGCAAAATTTTACGCTGCCCTTTTGTGCCTTTTAGAAGCCATGCATTGTTTAATACAAGTGTTGCAGCAGTCAAATTAGCTAAAAGTCACATTGATCTCGCGACTGGTGCTGTTGTTGTGTGTTGTGTTTTGTTGTTTTTCATGTTACTTTTTTCTATTTATTTGTGCTCTTCTTTTCCGTATATTAATGTTGTTATTTTTGTTTCTTTTAATAATATTCTTTGTTACAATAATATTTTGTTTTTGTTTATTTTAATAATATTCTTTGTTTTGACAAATAGTGATTGTGTTGTGCAGTTTCAAGTAATCGGGTAAAAGGGATTTTTGAAAGGTTTTTTTTTGTATTAGCATTATTTTTTTTTTTATAGAAACAAGTTCGAACGTTGTTTTTTATACTCGTCGAAGCTTATTTGATATTATGATGAATTCAAGCGCTCAAACAATGAATGACAAGATGACATTTTTAGCTGAAGAAATCAAAAAACGCACCAACTGCTCTGAGGATAATATGTGTGATTTAAATAAAAGAATTGATGTTTTCTTTTATGAATTTAAATCTAGGTGGACTAGAGCGCATAGAATTGAAATGAGGTTTATTACTCAAAATAAAATCTGGTTGGAATCCTCTATTGGTTTTACTCTTGCCCCGACTGCAAAATGTGGTCGAAAAGAAATTAGTTTTACCGAGTCCAGTGGTTGGAGTAAATATAAAAAAACAAAGATTGTAAGAGACATCATGTCATTGCCAGAGTTACTTTACGCTTCACAGGTTAAATTACAAAGCGAAGGTTATGTCGAGGAATCAAAAGTGTTGCGAGCTATATATGAAAAGTGTTGCAAGGGAATAAATTTAAGAAAAAAATTTAAACAACCACTTCCCACCTTGAAAATATCGAATACAAAAGCTTTGGCTGTTTTTGTAGAAGCTAAACTAACACGAAATCAATACAATGTTGTTAGACAAGCTGCTCCTCAAATATTTCCCTCCTACAACAATATTCAAACTGAAAAACAAAAAACTTACCCAGAATCGACCAGCTTTAAAATAAGCGAGACCTCCGTTGAAGTAACTTTACAAAGTCTTCTTAATCACACAGCGGAGCGACTAATAGAACTTCAAGAAACTGTTATTGACTCATTAGGCATTACGAACTCGAATGTAGTATTATATTCAAAATGGGGCTTTGATGGAAGCTCTGGCCATAGCTCATACAAACAAGCCTTTCATGGATCGGATGCTAGTGATTCATCAGTTTTTTTAACCACAATTGTTCCACTTAGGGTTATGTTTGAGGAGAAGGTAATTTGGCAAAATCCACGACCGTCTTCAACTAGATTTTGCAGACCCTTGAAAATTGAATTTGCCAAAGAAACCGCATATGTGTCCATTAGTGAAAAAAAAAGAGTTGAAGAGGAAATACAGAATTTAACCTGTTCAACTGTCACGATTGGTGAGAAAGTTGTACATGTTTCCCACAAATTAATTTTGGCAATGGTAGATGGAAAAGTTTGCAATGCCTTAACAGAAACCACATCAACACAAAGGTGTTACTTATGTGGCGCTACAAGTAAGGATTTTAATAATATAGAAGCCATGATCCAAAGACCTGTACATGTAGACAATTTAAAATTTGGCCTTTCCATTCTTCATGGCTGGATTAGATTTTTTGAATGTCTTTTGCACGTGGCATATAAAATACCTTTACAAAAGTGGCAGGCTAGAACTGATTCTGAAAAAAGAACAGTAGCTGAAACAAAAAAAGAAATTCAGAATAAATTTAAAGAGAATATGGGATTAATAGTTGACCAACCCAAACCTGGTTTTGGAAACACGAATGATGGGAATACGGCAAGACGTTTTTTCCAAAACGCTGATAAATCTGCCGAAATAACAAAAATAGATGTTAATTTAATAAAAAAAATGCACGTGTTGCTTATTGCTGTATCCAGTGGCCATGAAATTAATAATGAAAAATTTAAAATATATGCACACAATACAGGACAACTTTTTGTTGAAACGTATCCTTGGTACAATATGCCTCCCACTTTGCACAAGTTTTTTATTCACGGACCCGAAATTGTGTCAAATGCCCTTTTACCTATTGGGCAGTTATCAGAAGAAGCGCAAGAAGCTCGAAATAAAGATTTTAAAAAATATAGGGAGTTTCATTCCCGAAAGTGCAGTCGCGAAAAATCAAACCAAGACATTTTTAATATGTTTTTGATAACCTCTGACCCAATTATTTCAAGCATGCGAAAATTGCCTGCAAAGAAGGTTCAAAGCTTGCCAGAGGAGGCAATTGATTTAATTGTACCTGCAGCTCCGAACAAGAACTATTTCAGTGATGTTGAAGTTGCTGATGCTGCGGATGATGATAATGATGATAATGATGATGATGATAATGATGATGATGATAACGATAATGATGATGATGATGATGATAATGATAATGATGATGATGTGGATGATTAACTTTAAGATGTATAAAATGTAATGTTTAAGTTCTCATACTGTACTCCTTGCACTATATACCTACACTGATATTTGGCATTACTTAATAAAATTATACTCAAATATACTTAGAAAACATTTTTTTTTACTTATTTTAATGGTATTAACTGAAAAATAAAGAAAAATTATCCTAACATAGCTTCCCTGATTTGATCCAAGAAAACATGCTATTCTAACCCACTGTGCGTCGCCGCCAACGCAGTCTCATCCCACTGAGTCCAGTCAACACGCTCAGATCGTTTCAGTATCTGCTGGGCCGCTCACTGCAATAGCCACGGTAGTGGTCTGTCTGTTCAGCCCCATACAGCCAGGGTACTTTCCACTTTGTTCCGTAGTAGAACTGTTCACCTTTTCTAACTGGAACTTTCCAAAGTGAGTTGTGAAAATTATTTGAAATAAACACTAATCGAATTTCAAGTCATTGATAACGAGCTACGAGGCTGCTACGTCAGCGGTCTCTGGAAAAGAAAGAGTCTGGACTCTTGTTTCAAATTGAGCGGAAGCTGGAATTATACGAAAATCACAAAATAAAAGTGAGTGAGTGTGTGTGTCTGTGTGTGGGAGATGAAACTCTTCTGTTCTTCACCATGCAAATGGAAGGGAACCAAATATGGACGCGTGGCCTGATGGCACTGTTCAATATGTGACTCAGCAGTTATCCCATGGGTTGAGAAAGAGACTCAGAAGCAGACATTTTGCCAAGTGGCTCAGATATCCATTTGTGTCTGCCTATGGAAGAATACAAGGTGGAGACCTCGGACTAGTTTATGCTTTCTGAGTTTTATCCGAAAATCCTCACCATAAAGAATCAGGATTTCTCGTTTGCATTTGGCTGTTCATGACGTACCATCTTTTTCCTCCCACTTCTCAAAATTATCTTCATTCAAAGGTGGAGCGAAAATTACACTTTTTAACTCGCCTTCTTTTGGTTCCCAACACACATTTCGGAATATTCCCGTTGAAACCGAGTGCTCGCACATTGGCCTTTGTCTTCAACGGGTATTCTCGCCGAAACTACGTAGCAATTAGTGCAGCAAACTTGCTTCGATTCGGAGTGAACTCTTCCGGTTTTTCCCTGCACTTTGCTCGTGGGGATTACCCCGCAGGTTTTATAGCGAATCGTGCTGAATTGCTCAATCGTCTGTGGGTTGGTCGTGCTAATACTTGAGTTTGGTCTTGTCGCTTGACGAATTAACTCATCGCTTGGCTAATCTACCGCGGGAGCTCGTTCGCTCTGTTGTAGTTTCTTTACCCTTTGCCTGTTGGCGGCTACCTTCGCCCATTTATCGCTGTGCTTCCTTAACTGATGTGGTCTTTTTTGTTGCCAATTTCAGAAATAAAACAGAGCAGCCATGACGCAAGGTAGAGACGAACAACCCGCTTCCACCGCCAGTTTATTGTTCCGACGCAGACCGTCGACGACTCCGCCTCGCCTAGTGGGCGTTATTGACGAGGGCACCAGCACCGTGTGCTTCTCCATATATACGACGCCCGACTTCAAGGAGGTCGCTTCGCACCGCATCGATGTGGAGCTCATCTCGCCCCAGGAAGGCTGGTACGAGCAGGACCCAGTGGAGATCATCGAGACCATACACAAGTGTGCGCGGGCGGCATGCTCTCAGCTGACCATACACGGTTACCACATCTCGGACATTGTGACCATCGGCATTACGAATCAGCGCGAGACAACTGTGGTGTGGGACGGGTGCAGCGGGAAACCTCTCTACAATGCGATTGTTTGGAACGACATACGCTCCACGAGGATCGTCGACAAGATACTGGCGAAGCTGCCCAATCAGAACAAGAACCACTACAAGGAGCTGTCGGGTCTGCCCGTGTCGCCGTACTTCTCGGCCCTGAAGTTGAACTGGTTGGTGGAGAATGTGCCGGCGGTGCGCAAGGCTCAGCAAGAGAAGCTCCTGAAGATGGGCACGATCGACAGCTGGATCGTCTACAATCTGACCAAAGGTGAGTGGTGCTGAACGGGAGCGAGGGGAGGCTGATGTAATTATTATTAATTAGTGTGGATTTAACATTTGATTGTGCTCTTTCCATTTTCTTCCAAACCAGGTGCCTTGCACATTACCGATGTCACGAACGCTTCGCGAACTCTGCTCATGAACATCGAAACGTTGAACTGGGACCCCGTGCTGCTGAAAGCCTTCTCCGTGTCCGTCGACATGTTGCCGGAAATACACAGCTCCTCGGAAATCTACGGCCACGTTATTGATAAGCGCTCTATACTCAAGGGCATTCCCATCAGCGGCATCCTGGGCAATCAGCAGGCGGCGCTGCTCGGCCAAATGTGCCTCAAGCCGGGCCAGGCGAAGAACACCTACCGTTCGGGTTGCTTTCTGCTGTGCAACACGGGCGAGGATCACGTCATCTCCACACACGGTCTGCTGACGACCGTCGCTTACAAGCTGGGTCCACGCACCCTGCCCCACTACGCTCTGGAAGGTGCCGTTGCGGTGGCCGGCCATGCCCTCAAATGGCTGCAGACTCGGGTGCGCATTATGCCAGATCCCCGATTGGCCGAGAAGATGGCCGAATCGGTGCCGACCACCGGCGACGTGTACTTCGTGCCCGCCTTCACGGGCCTGTACGCGCCCTATTGGCGCAAGGATGCTCGCGGCATCATCTGCGGCCTCACGCAATTCACCACCAAGGACCACATCGTGCGCGCCGCCCTCGAGTCGATTTGCTACCAGACGCGCGACATACTCGAGTGCATGAAAATGGACAGCGGCTACAATCTGAACAAGCTCTACACTGACGGCGAGCTGAGCACGAACAACCTGCTGATGCAGCTGCAGGCGGACATAGCGGGCGTCTCGGTGTACCGGTCGCAGCTGCTCGACTCCACGGCGTTCGGAGCTGCCATGTGTGCCGCCCAGGCGGCCGGCATCGAGCTGTGCAAATTCGATCCCGACAAACGCACCTACGACAATGTGCACTGCGACGCGTTCCTGCCGACGACGACGCCCGAGGAGCGCAAGGAGCGCTACGGCAAGTGGAAGAAGGCGGTCGACCGCAGCATCGGCTGGAAAGTCCCGGAGAAGTCCAAAGTGATGACGCAGGAGCGATACAGACTGCTGTCCTCGGTGCCGCCGAGCCTGTTCTTCATCACGGCGTTCGCGATGCTGGTGCACGCAGCCATGCGTGTAGCGACGGTGGCCGCCAAGCAATAGAAAGTACAAAAAGACAGTGTGGGAGGCGGGCACAGCAGGAGCAGTGATAGCGGAACTACTAACAGTGCCACGCAACTGTGCGAGCCGACGACGACGACATGGCCTGCTTAGCGCTGGGATGCACACTTTTCGATTCATTTTAACACTGCTGTGCATATTTTAGGGTTTTTTTTCTTTTTGCGCCATACAAATGAAACAGCATCGAGCATGCATATGGCTTTTAGGGGCGTTCCAGGTCGAAATCGTCTTCACCCGAGCAATACGACTGCGTTAGCGTGAATAGAGAGCGCATCGATGCGGGCTTTCAAAGCATTCTCCACTGAACCGCGAATCCCTGACAATCGGGACAAGATGCGTTTCCAAATGGAACGGCCCACATATATAGTTTTGGTTACTTTGTGTACTTATTAGCGACGTAAAATTTGGCCACGCCTGGCAGCGGAATTGCATTCTTAGTTTTATCAGTTTGATTGTAAATTTTTGAGTTTTCTTGAAACGTTTTGGTTGTGATAAAAATTCGAACGCATGTCTGTGCCCTTTGTAACATAACATGAAATATAAATACATAGAACTATAAATATATAACGAAAATTGTACATAACGAATATATACGCATATATATGTAGCGATTAAGTGGAAACAAATGAACAATTGTGAAGGAGAGCGCGAGCAATGTCCGAAAATTGAGCCCGAGCCAGTCTTTTATATGATGAATTTTTATTATTTGGTTTATGGAAATGTTCGTGGGCGCCGTTGTTAAGTGCGCTTATCTGGGCACCTCCCATAATGTTTTATTTTACTTGGGTTCACTTCTCTTTTAAGTAAACGACTCGTAAAACAACAAAAGCAAATTGTATTGTAATTTAAGTGTTCTTGTATTGAACTGAATTGTGTTGCGGCTCTTCAAAGTGTGTGAGCGTCAGTGGTGCGCTGTCGGAATTAGTTGTTAATAGTGCCATTAATGCCAAGTGTGTTAATAATAATAGTGATACTATTGTTAATCTTCTTGTTGTTGTAAGCAAATTTACACACCATGACAAAGTACAAAAGAAGCAAAGCAAATTCTAAGCTAAACTTTAAGATAAACTTGTAAAATTCTGACCATGTACACAAGCACAAGCACAAACAATCGCAGTGGCTTGCATATATCTATATATACATATATATCTATACTATACACTAAATACATAGCTTACTTATACATATGTACTTATTAAGCATGGAATTTGGAATTCGGTAGCATCAGGAATTGGGCCAATTTTTTGAAGAATTCTCGAGCGAGCACTTAATTTTTTTAATTATTCCTAATTAGCAGTAAGAAATGTTTTAATTACAATTAAAAGTATAATAAATGTTAAATTATAATTGAAATTTGTCTAAAACTGGCTTAACATTAACAACAAAACATGCACACTTGGTCTTTCCCACCTATGTGAAGACCCAGGGAGACCCTCCTCCACTCAGACGAATGCCGCCCTACAGCCAGCAACAGACAAACAAAGGGAAGAGCCTTCCATGAGATCCTATAGAGCATTACCTTCACAGCTGAACGTTGTTGCGTCTCTTTGCGCGGTGCTGTGTTGATATTGTAGTGTGGACTGGGCCTAAATCAAACCTTAGACACGCTTGAAACGAGCCCACAACTTACTTTGTGGCGAACGCAAATTGGAATATTTCTGTGAGTTGTTGTAAATTATCTCGTTGCAATTGTGAAACACGCTTTCTTCATTTGCAGTACCTTCGCTTGGTTGTGTGCGAGGGCGCAGCTTTCCTTGCTAAGCTATCAGTCCTCTCATTTCCCTCTACTCGTAAGTGTCCTGGTACCCACCGTGGAGATTGCTTGTTGATACTGCCTAGGGATAGGCCTGAGGGATTTGTGAAGATCTTATAACTCTAAATAGACACGAGTATGGGTACCGTCATAAATATTCTAACGGGCCACTCATGGCTGGGAATTGCCTCAAACGACTTTGGCAGGAGTTGCCTGGATTGAGGAGGAGCAAGAGTACATTGAACATTGAAGAGCACATTGAACATTGAAGAGTACATTGAACATTGAAGAGTACATTGAACATTGAAGAGCACATTGAACATTGAAGAGCACATTGAACATTGAACAGTACATTGAACATTGAAGAGTACATTGAACATTGAAGAGTACATTGAACATTGAAGAGCACATTGAACATTGAAGAGCACATTGAACATTGAACAGAACATTGAACATTGAAGAGTACATTGAACATTGAAGAGTACATTGAACATTGAAGAGCACATTGAAAATTGAAGAGCACATTGAACATTGAAGAGTACATTGAACATTGAAGAGTACATTGAACATTGAAGAGCACATTGAACATTGAAGAGCACATTGAACATTGAAGAGTACATTGAACATTGAAGAGCACATTGAACATTGAAGAGTACATTGAACATTGAAGAGTACATTGAACATTGAAGAGCACATTGAACATTGAAGAGTACATTGAACATTGAAGAGCACATTGAACATTGAAGAGTACATTGAACATTGAAGAGTACATTGAACATTGAAGAGCACATTGAACATTGAAGAGTACATTGAACATTGAAGAGCACATTGAACATTGAAGAGCACATTGAACATTGAAGAGTACATTGAACATTGAAGAGTACATTGAACATTGAAGAGCACATTGAACATTGAAGAGCACATTGAACATTGAAGAGCACATTGAACATTGAAGAGTACATTGAACATTGAAGAGCACATTGAACATTGAAGAGTACATTGAACATTGAAGAGTACATTGAACATTGAAGAGCACATTGAACATTGAAGAGCACATTGAACATTGAAGAGTACATTGAACATTGAAGAGTACATTGAACATTGAAGAGCACATTGAACATTGAAGAGTACATTGAACATTGAAGAGCACATTGAACATTGAAGAGTACATTGAACATTGAAGAGTACATTGAACATTGAAGAGCACATTGAACATTGAAGAGCACATTGAACATTGAAGAGCACATTGAACATTGAAGAGTACATTGAACATTGAAGAGTACATTGAACATTGAAGAGCACATTGAACATTGAAGAGTACATTGAACATTGAAGAGCACATTGAACATTGAAGAGTACATTGAACATTGAAGAGTACATTGAACATTGAAGAGCACATTGAACATTGAAGAGTACATTGAACATTGAAGAGCACATTGAACATTGAAGAGCACATTGAACATTGAAGAGCACATTGAACATTGAAGAGTACATTGAACATTGAAGAGCACATTGAACATTGAAGAGCACATTGAACATTGAAGAGTACATTGAACATTGAAGAGTACATTGAACATTGAAGAGCACATTGAACATTGAAGAGTACATTGAACATTGAAGAGCACATTGAACATTGAAGAGTGCATTGAACATTGAAGAGTACATTGAACATTGAAGAGCACATTGAACATTGAAGAGTACATTGAACATTGAAGAGTACATTGAACATTGAAGAGCACATTGAACATTGAAGAGTACATTGAACATTGAAGAGCACATTGAACATTGAAGAGTACATTGAACATTGAAGAGTACATTGAACATTGAAGAGCACATTGAACATTGAAGAGCACATTGAACATTGAAGAGTACATTGAACATTGAAGAGCACATTGAACATTGAAGAGTACATTGAACATTGAACAGTACATTGAACATTGAAGAGCACATTGAACATTGAAGAGCACATTGAACATTGAAGAGTACATTGAACATTGAAGAGCACATTGAACATTGAAGAGTACATTGAACATTGAAGAGCACATTGAACATTGAAGAGTACATTGAACATTGAAGAGCACATTGAACATTGAAGAGCACATTGAACATTGAACAGAACATTGAACATTGAAGAGTACATTGAACATTGAAGAGTACATTGAACATTGAAGAGCACATTGAAAATTGAAGAGCACATTGAACATTGAAGAGTACATTGAACATTGAAGAGTACATTGAACATTGAAGAGCACATTGAACATTGAAGAGCACATTGAACATTGAAGAGTACATTGAACATTGAAGAGTACATTGAACATTGAAGAGCACATTGAACATTGAAGAGTACATTGAACATTGAAGAGCACATTGAACATTGAAGAGTACATTGAACATTGAAGAGTACATTGAACATTGAAGAGCACATTGAACATTGAAGAGCACATTGAACATTGAAGAGTACATTGAACATTGAAGAGCACATTGAACATTGAAGAGCACATTGAACATTGAAGAGTACATTGAACATTGAAGAGTACATTGAACATTGAAGAGCACATTGAACATTGAAGAGTACATTGAACATTGAAGAGCACATTGAACATTGAAGAGCACATTGAACATTGAAGAGCACATTGAACATTGAAGAGTACATTGAACATTGAAGAGTACATTGAACATTGAGGAGCACATTGAACATTGAAGAGTACATTGAACATTGAAGAGCACATTGAACATTGAAGAGTACATTGAACATTGAAGAGCACATTGAACATTGAAGAGCACATTGAACATTGAAGAGTACATTGAACATTGAAGAGTACATTGAACATTGAAGAGTACATTGAACATTGAAGAGCACATTGAACATTGAAGAGTACATTGAACATTGAAGAGTACATTGAACATTGAAGAGTACATTGAACATGTGTAAATGTCCAACGCTGTCCAAAAGGAAATACACTTTCCTGGGTGGCTACTTTCTGGACTCTTTGGGAGACATTCCAAACAAGAAAACAAGCTCCCTCAACTGCTTTACAAAAATCTACAAATGACTGGACTTCTGAAAGGGAATGGTGTGTTTCATGTGGTATCACAATCATGTCCTAAGTGTGTCTTTTTGACCACCGCTTAACCTACCTACCTACCTAAGCTCCTTGTTTTTTTATAGTTTCGTAGTTTTTAGTGAATTCATGGTCGGAAAATTTGTAACTGTCGGACACTTCCAGAACAGATGGTAAATTGTTTCCTCTGCGGGGGAAAAATCCAGAAGATCACGCTACTGGGCCTCACTACCAAAACTTAGACAATCCAAGCTCATGATTGGGGCCTACAACTCAAACCGTGCAGCTTTATGTCTACAGTTAAGCAAAAGCAATTTAAGAACTCTGACAGATCACCTCACAGGCCACTGTCGTTTAAGAAGCCACCTCATGAAACTGGAACTCTCACCAGTAAGCAAGTGTAGGTTCTGCACGGAGACAGAAGAAACACCAGAGCACCTTCTAATGAACTGCGAAGCCTTAGCTCGGAGTAGGAAGAAATAACTGGGGCAGAGACATTACAGCAATGAACCCCAACTCAGTGCTAAGCTTCCTTAGAACTGTTGGTCTAATAGAAGACCTTGAATAGGTACATGCAGGAGTAGGTAGGTAGGTAGGAGTGACAGCTTAGTTTGCCAAAAGCACACTTGAGCACACCTAATGGCCCATTGTGATACCATGGTGTGGCGCCGTTCAAGCACTGACTAAAATGTTCCCTTACTTGGGATGGTGATAGTCAACTCAAGGGCAGCGCCAGGAAAGGCACGACTCCCCCATCATGTTGCAGGAAACCATCCTGATACTTTGATGAACCTTGCTATGTCCCTAATATTAATGGATGACAGTTCTGTCAGGCTTGTAAGAAATGGGGCGCCAAAGGTGCGAATTCTTCTTCTGCTCTACGATGGGCAGGAGGAGTACAATAGATCAAATTGGTCGAGGTACATTTTCCCTCTTTATTTCATTCATTCATTCATTTATTCCTCCTCTGTGCATCTTCTGCAGTAGTCAGGAATTGGAAGACCGGGTCTTTCAAGTCTGAAATGTTCGGTTGTCATATTTATAAATAGGAATGTTGCTCCGTACCAAGAGGTATGATTGACCCAGAAATCGTACCATAAAACACTTGATACCTGAGACTCAGCTCCCTTTAGGTGTCACTTTACGAGCGGGCGAAAGGGTGATTTATCAAAACGCTTCCTATCTACTAAACCTCTGGTCCAATAACAGTTAATATAGATTTTTATTAATGTGTGGAATGTGAATGTGGCCGAACGAGCTTCTTAATTGCGTCCGAAATCACGTTCTCCGTCCACACAAGCGGTGCATTGCAGCCGGAGAAATAAAGTCTAGAAACAGATTATCGTTCTCGAGACGTGATTTCGCTGCCTTTATTCTCAAGCTAAGAACGTGTATGTGGAGCAGTGGCAACAGAGTGTTGATACATTACCTCATTTTTCATTTTGCTACACTTATCGGTCATGTTGTGCACCATGAGAGTGCTCAGCAGGCACAGTTCACAGCAAGTCGCCAAGCGTAGTCGGAGATCAACGGGAGAGCATTCAATCGTTGAGGAATTTCCGTCATTTTAGATTCTTCCATTCACACACGGAGATCGTAGCTCTGCGGGGGAGAGGATTCAATCGTTGAGGAATTCCCGTCATTTTAGATTCTCTCTCCCATTCACACACGGAGATCGAAGCTCTGCTGGGGAGAGGATTCAATCATTGAGGAATTTCCTTCACTTTTGATTCTCTCTCCCATTCACACACACGGAAATAGAAGCTGTGCGGGGGAGAGGATTCATTCGTTGAGGAAATCCCGTCATTATAGATTCTCTCTCCCATTCACACACGGAGATCGAAGCTCTGCGGGGGAGAGGATTCATTCGTTGAGGAATTCCCGTCATTTTAGATTCTCTCTCCCATTCACACATGGAGATCGAAGCTCTGCTGGGGAGAGGATTCAATCATTGAGGAATTTCCTTCACTTTTGATTCTCTCTCCCATTCACACACACGGAAATAGAAGCTGTACGGGGGAGAGGATTCATTCGTTGAGGAATTCCCGTCATTTTTTATTCTCTCTCCCATTCACACGCACGGAGATCGTAGCTCTGCGCTGGAGTATTCAATCATTGAGGAATTCCCGTCATTTTAGATTCTCTCTCCCATTCACGCACGGAGATCGTAGCTCTGCGCTGGAGTATTCAATCATTGAGGAATTCCCGTCATTTTAGATTCTCTCTCCCATTCACACACGGAGATCGAAGCTGTGCGGGGGAGAGGATTCATTCGTTGAGGAAATCCCGTCATTATAGATTCTCTCTCCCATTCACACACGGAGATCGAAGCTCTGCGGGGGAGAGGATTCATTCGTTGAGGAATTCCCGTCATTTTAGATTCTCTCTCCCATTCACACATGGAGATCGAAGCTCTGCTGGGGAGAGGATTCAATCATTGAGGAATTTCCTTCACTTTTGATTCTCTCTCCCATTCACACACACGGAAATAGAAGCTGTGCGGGGGAGAGGATTCAATCATTGAGGAATTCCCGTCATTTTAGATTCTCTCTCCCATTCACACACGGAGATCGAAGCTGTGCGGGGGAGAGGATTCAATCATTGAGGAATTTCCGTCATTTTTTATTCTCTCTCCCATTCACACGCACGGAGATCGTAGCTCTGCGCTGGAGTATTCAATCATTGAGGAATTCCCGTCATTTTTGATTATCTCTTCCATTCACACACACGGAGATTGAAGCTTTGCGAGGGAGCATTCATTTAACCTTGGTGCGTCCTTCCCAGGCTTCTGGGGACGAGCGAAATGCCTCTTCAAAGATCACGCAATCTGCTGAAACGTGCTCAAGTTACTTGCAAACATATTCGTGACCTCAGTGGCTGATCGTAGGGTTGCCCCTCTCTCGGCTGGGCAGTGGCAAATGCGAGCCCTCTGAGGGAGTTACTGGCAAATTAACTAACAATTCATTTCTTTATTTAAATGTATTTATTGTGTATAAAAAATATTTAATGGGATTATAATAAATATTAAAAATTCATTTTGGAATGTTACCGAGAAGTTGAATATGATTTTTGAGAGCTTGGTCCATGCTGGGATGCAGGGGGCTCTCAGCAAACGCCATATTCACCTTCTCGGTAAACGGGCCTCTATTTGGAATGAAGGCCCAACATGTGAGAGAGACACTTAAGCATACGGAGTAGAGTACAAATAAAACTTTATAAAAAAATAATTATAATTAAAATAATTGCATTCTTAAATGTGGAATTTTATGGTAAAACTTTCCAAGGACTTTTCGAAAATTGTCCGTGGAAAAGCTGCCGCAAATCGATATGAATCGAGTATAATCCTAGCAGAATCAATTTTCGTTGATTGAAATTTAAAAAGAAAAAACCAAAAAAAAGAATATAATATAATTAAAAGTAAATGTCTTTTTTACACAAAATTAGCGTACGAATTAATCTCAAACATTTCAAAACTATGGCTTGCTGCTGCTCATGCCGCGCGCCGGCAGACTGTTCGTCTTCACGGTGGGGTTGTCGCGCGCCTGCGAGTGCGCCACCACAATGCTCAGGCACTGCACCCACTCCTCGGCGTTCTTGCCGTCCTTCGGCTTGAGTATTAGGGTCTGATCGGCGGTGAATATTTCGAAGGCCTTCGGTATGTTGCGGGCGCCGCGCGACACCTTCACGGACCGTATCTGGTTGACGTCGATGCTCTCGCCACCGCTCTATAAAACACCACAAAATATATCAGTTGATTATTTATGATTGTGTCAGTATTTGGAGTATTTCATTGCATTGAGCCTTACGGATCCCTTGCAGGACAGATGGGCGCCGGACAGTGTAAAGTAGCGAGTGCGCCAACGCCGAAACAGGCGCCATTTGCCCTTCTTCTCCTTCAGCTGGCCCTCGATCATGGGCTGATTGCTGCCGTTCAGGAAGCCAACCGCCTTATCTGGATGATTGCACAGAAAGCAGCCCCACTGGTATTCCAATTCGTTGCAGTTCGGATTCGATTTGTCCGTTTTGGAGACTTCGAACACGTCCAGAAAGCCAGAGTGACGGAGCTCGTTCACGAGTATCTCGCGATCCTGTTCAATGCAGTGGGAATTAGTTTATAATTGCAAATTGTGCAATTGACTGAGAGCGGAATAACGCCCAAATCTCAAATGAAACAAATAATGCCCCGTCAGTTTGAGAGTGCTTTTATATGAAATAACGCCCAAACTATATTAAAAACAATATAAATATGGCCCCAACATAAATAGAATTCTATGAAATAATGCCCAAATGAAATAACGCCCAAACTATATTAAAAACAATATAAACATGGCCCCAACACAAATAAAATCCTATGAAATAATGCCCAAATGACATCATTCCATATGAAATAACGCCCAAACTATTTTAAAATGAATAGAAACATGGCCCCAACACAAATAAAATCCTATGAAATAATGCCCAAAAATCTAATGAAAAAGTAACTACAATTTTGGGTGCACGAAATAACACCCCAAACTGTCACGAATTCTAACTAAAGAATAATTTGAATAATTCCCCAAACACAAAATCACATGAAATAATGCCCAAAAATGTATTCAAACAAATACTAAAATTTGCGGCGTTATTTCATATGAAATAAATCCGAAACATTAAATAAATAAAAAAACAATGGAGTGAAACTTAAACTACATGAATTAAACGAAATAATGCCCAAAAAAAAGTGCTTTAAATAAAGTTCTAAAATGTCAACAGGAAAAATGTAAATAATATGAATGAAAACGCCCAAAACCATGAATGACCGATATCGATTTTAGTTCACATGAAATTTTGGGTATTTTTTTAGACTAATTAATGCCCAAACTATTTTGGTCTGGCCGAGTATTTCATATGAACTCATATCAAACACAATTATATTAAAATAACGCCCAAACCTTGCTTCGCGAGCACTGAAAATGTTTGATGTGATTGTAAACCTCCAATGAAATTATCCCCAAATTTGTATGAAAACTTGTATTAAACATAATTATGTTGAAATAACGCCCAAACCGAGCACTGAAAATGTTTGATGTGATTGCAAACCTCCAATGAAATTATCCCCAAATTTGTATGAAAACTTGTTCGGTGCCATTTAATTTGTAATTGTTGGGCTTTAAGTTATTACGAAATAATACCCAAATGTTAATTTCATTAAACATTTTTTCTCAATGATTTTCTTTATATTCAGTTAATATATTTTAATGAAAAAGCACCCACATAAGTGAGATGAAGCAAATCAAAATGAATTAATGCCCAACAAATTTGTCCGCTCACTTATTTGGGTTATATTTCTTTAGTTTTTTGTTCGATTTTGTACAGAGAGAAAAATACCCAAACCGTTTCTTTGGAGATTATTCCACTTGGTGCCCTAATTTACAGATGTGAATGAGTTTCTTTAAGGAAATAACGCCCAAAAGCATTAAACGACGGCATTAATGTTGAAATATGGTGGGCATGGTTAGTATGTCATTTTGGTGGTACCTTTGCATTGGGGAACTGGCTCGTCACCAACTCGGTGAAGCTACGATTCTCACACTTGAGTATTTGCCAAATATTCTTCAGATTGCTAATGCCGGGTTCGCGGGTGCTCAGCACGCACTTCTCCTTGACCTGCAATGAGAGGAACGGGGGAGATATCTGTATTGAAACTGGCGCACTCACACAGACGGCTCCGCCACTCACATAGTATCGCACTTGGAAGTCCAAAAACATCATATGTATCCAGGTCTTGGGGTTGCGGGTGCGCATAGTGAAGCACGTCTTCGAATATAAGCAGTGCGGGCCGCGTATTTGGCACGCGAAGTGCAATTTGGCAACTTTTTTCGTGCGTCGCTCTGCAAATTCATTCGAAACTGTTTTTTGAGTGAGTTCAAAATGACAGAGGAGGGTGGAACAGAGGAGGTGAGAGGCGGGCCCAGCAATACGAGTACAGGTGATAGGATGGCGGAGTGGTGGAGTGGTGGAGTGGTGGAGTGGGAAACACAAGAATACAAAGTACGTCACATAAGGGAGAGAACGAAAAAGAAGAGAAAAATTAAAAGAAAAACGAATGGTTAAAGGCGAAAGGTTCGCAAAAAACAAGTAAGAATAAGAATAGAGATGAGAAAAGAGAAGAGAAGAAACAAAAAAATGAGAACACATTTAATGCATGCTTCTGCTACAAGCTAATTCCAAGGCGAACAGCCGCCTACCTTCGATGCTGCAGCGGGTCGGCGGCGGCAGGAACTGCGACACTTCGTCCATGTACGATTTGATCGAGCTGAAGTGCTTCTCGCAAAACTGCTGCACCGGGTCGCGCATTATTTGGTACGGCTCGAAGGTGCTCATGCGCTGGTCCAGGATGCTGTTGTTCGCGTTCAGCAGGGTGCGGCTGGTGTTGTCGTTGCGCCGCGGCGACACGTTCGTTGTGGGTCCGGACACAATCACCTCGTGGGTGCCCTGCGCACAAAATACAAACGATATACATATTTAGGAGTATGAGCAGGTGGGGTGGCGTATGAGTGACGTTGGACGTTCGGATCAGGGCTCAAGTTCAAGGCATGTGTGTCGAACCACATGTGTTCGAAGTCCGTGGGGTTCGCTTTAGAAACACGAATCACAGCTACGCGTGCATTGCAAACACGAACTTTAACTAACGCACATTCTGCGTGTACGCACGCGAAACTCAAATTAGAGATGCCAAAGAGAGTAAGTAAGAACTCATGCATTGCTCTCTTCTTACGAGTAACCGCATTGTACTCGTACTCGTTACAGTTGACAATAGGTATGCGTTACTTTTATGAACGTTTCAAGGGCATTTCGCTGTTTGACCAACAAAGTAACGAATGCAAAGTAACGAATACCTATAACCATTCAACAGCACTGAAAGTAACGAGTTGTCTAACCAAAGGGCTAGACTAAGTTGTGAATGTTAATCAAATATGGACGCTGTTAGCATGTATGTATGCCCCGAAATTAAGTGATTGAACCAAAGATGTTGCCTCTCTTTTTCTCTCTTCACGAAAACGAGCTTTTAGGAGAGCAAAATTCATTGGGAGAACAATTCACAATAGCTCAAAGAGAGCAATTTCAATTGGTGAAATTGGCGTACCGCAATATTTTACAGTAGCCAGTAACGAGAGACAGAGACAAACGCATATATTTAGTATAGACGACCATATTGGTCTCTTCCTACATAGACGCACTCGCATTTGATATCAGCTGAGGCACTCATTTAGGCAGCGCCATCTGCCGAAGCGTCCTAACTTCGTGCTCTTCGACTTGTCAAAATTGTGTAAGGTCGAAAGCATGTCCCACCTCTGGAAGCGAACCGAACTGAACCGACATTTGACACCGCTACTCCGTCTAAAGTCCCACTTACGTTTCCATTCACTGGTAGCTTCATCACAGATTTTTGATTGGTTACATTTGGTTGCGGCAGCGCAGGCGACGCATGATGCACCGACACCGAGTTTTGTGGTATTGAAATGGAACCTGCAGGCGAAAGAAAGAAGACCGTTTCAGACGTGCTTGCCCCGCCCATCAGCGGCCAGCGTACTTACCGATCGATTGATTGAGTGCGTCGGTGCTGTACCGCAGCAGAGCGTTGCTTGAGTTCAGCAGCGTGGTGGGTCCTTGCGAGTGGGGGCGCAGCTTGCTGGGCGAAGTGGTCACCGTCACGCCGCCGGACGTCACCTGGGTCGAGGGTATGCCCCATTTGTTGTGGCCCGTTATGATGACGTTGTTGCTCAGCGGCGGCACTGGCGTCACGTAGCCCGGACTGCTGGGGCTTGTGGGTGTTTTGGGCATGGCACCGGTCTGCACCACCACGTTGCCGCTGGAGTGCGAATTATTACTGCTGGTGTTTGTGTTGTTGTTGTTATTGTTGTTGTTGTTGTTGTTATTATTATTATTGATGATGTTGTTATTGTTATTGGCGTTATTCGTATTGGAGCCGTTCTGATTGATGTGCTGCGACGAGCTGAGACGCGTCATGCTTTTGTGCAGCCCCCCCACGGAGCCGCCGGCCACATTCAATCTGGTCATGCTGCGGTGTGTGTTGCCGCCCGTCGGATGCAGACGGCCGGTGCTGCGCGAGTCGCCCAGTTTCACGCGGCGCGTGTACCCCGTGTGAGGCGGCGTGGGCGGTACGGTGGCTCCGCTCTGGTGTATGACCGTGGTCGTGTTAGTCGCCTGACTGGCTGCGGCGGCTGTGTTGCTGGAGGTGGCTGGAAATTTACAAAATCGATTGTGATTTACGAAAAGCAGACTATGTCGCATACTCTCACCTATTTTAATGTTCCCGCTGGTGATTGGCTTGCGACCGTTGTCCTTCGGGCTGCTCGGACTGCTGCGACTCTTGTTCTTGTGTTTGTGCATGCGGCCGGTGGTCGCCGTGGCCGACGCCACTGAAACTGTGGTGGCGCTTGTCACCGGATCGGCAGAGATAATCGCTGCACTGTTGTTGGTGGCGGCGACGGTATTCAGCACCGTGGCCACCACAGCTGCTGCCGTGGCGGGAGCTGGCGGCGGCGGATCCGTTGGACTGTTCAAATTGACAATAGTCACGCCGCCCGACGTCTTGTTGCCCGCATCCATATTGATGTCCGAGGAGGAAAGCTTCTGCTGACTAATTTTGTGATGGACAAATTGAGTTATTTCAGATTAAGTGCTCCTAATATCGACAACACACCCACCTTAGGGCGTTCTTCTGACGCACATAAGCGAGCACTTTGTCCGTGAAAAGAATGGGAAAGGACGAACACAGCTTCGTGGCCTCCTGCAGCAGAACCGTCTGCGATGTGCGATCTGCGTGTGGCAAATGCTCCAACACAAAATCCAAGGCGTACTGAGCGTTATCCTTGAAGTAAATTGATCACTGTTACTAGAGTACTTCACTCCCTCATCTTTCATTCAACAAATTTATATGAGAATATTGGCAAATCCAACCAATGGTTGGCTATGAGGGATGTTCAGTGGCCCACAGATCTCTTCTCGCCATATTCTACAAGGGCTCAATTTAGAGGGTGCACCTATGTCCACGTATTCCAATTGGAATCCCCCTGTTCGAAAGTCATTTCTCGTGGAAAATGCACCGAAGGGTACAAAAACGACTTCAATGCCTTTAATATCCCAGGTCCCAAGTTGTTCTCATAAAATAAGCAAGGCAGGGCAAGGCAAGGAAGAGTACAAAACTCGTTCCTAAGCGAACATGAGAGACCGTCCAGAACTATTGCAAACTCCCAACAATTAAAGTGAAAGAGTATCTCAAAGGGGGGCATTTCATATTAAAACGTTCTCGGATCTGACCCGATCTTCTTAGATTGTTATCAGGTACTGCAGCGAAAGAGATTTTTGGTACATTTTTCCTTACTTTAACACCCTGTATTTCGGTTGTTAAGTTTTCGCAGGCCGAGTAGGTGAAATTTCGATATAATCGGTGAGGTCGGTTCGGGAACATTTTTACTTTTTACCCGGATGATTTCATTAAGTTGGACCCTAAAATTGGGTGGACTTTTATCTGCCACTTTTGTCCTCTTTCTCTTTCACTCTCACTCTCTGTTTCTCTATATCTTTCTCTTTCTATCTTTTTATAGATATATATATATATATATATATATATATATATATATATATATATATATATATATATATATATATATATATATATATATATATATATATATATATATATATATATATATATATATATATATATATATATATATATATATATATATATATATATATATATATATATATATATATATATATATATATATATAAATATATATATATGTATTTCTCTCTGTTTCTCCCTCTCTCTTTATATATATATGTCTTTCTCTATCTCTTTCTATGCAAATCTTTATACCTCTTTTGTCTTCTTCTTCATATATATCTGTCTCACTCTGTGTATATTTTCACACTTTTTCTTTCATTATAAGTGCACCTCCCTTTATATATCGTCCTCTCTTTATATAACGTCTTCCCTTTACATATAGTCTTCCCTTTATATAACGTCCTCCCTTTATATATCGTTCTCCCTTTATATAACGTCTTCCCTTTATATATCGTCCTCCCTTTATATATCGTCTTCCCTTTATAAATCGTCTTCCCTTTATATATCGTCCTCCCTTTATATAACGTCTTCCCTTTATATATCGTCCTCCCTTTATATAACGTGTTCCCTTTATATATCATCCTCCCTTTATATATCGTTCTCCCTTTATATAACGTCTTCCCTTTATAAATCGTCTTCCCTTTATAAATCGTCTTCCCTTTATATATCGTCCTCCCTTTAGTTGTCTCTCTCAGTTGTCTCTCTCCTTCACGTTTTTCTCAGAGATTTTCCTTGGCGAAGCACCTTTCTTACCTTATTTGTGCGTCCAGCTGCGGCCAAAACTTGCGCGCCCAGCGACACGGTGTTCGGATTGGACTTTGTGGCCGACTTGATTTTCTCAAAATGCTCCACGATCAGGTTCGGACGGAGCTCGGCCAGTTTTAGTAGAATTTGCATGGTGATTGTGGCCGTTTCGTTGTCAAAGAGAAATTCGCACAATGGCGGCACACAGGTCTCCAGCACCTGCAAAAGGGACAGCTATAGGGGGGCAGACAAGTAGCGTCCTGGATACTCACGATCGGTGTCTTTTGGGCCAGCAGCAAGTACAATTGGAATACGGCCAACTTCTCTTGTGAGTCACAGTGCGGCAGCAGTGTGATCAGCAGCGGCGCGTGTGGTGCGACCGTCTCTGGGGAAACTTCGTAGATTTGCGAGAGAACGCGCAGCAGACCGTAATTGCCTGGAGCGAGGGCGGACAGTTAATTGAATAGGAATATGAATGTGGGGAGAACGAACGCTTACCAGCCAATATGGAGTCCATGATGGAGTCCACATACGGACTGAGGAGATACGCATAATCGATAGCCGCTAAAGAGAGATAACTCGCCAGATTACGGGATAATTCCTTATTGCCTTTCGGCAGAAATTGCACTGCTACGGGGAGGGCAATTTTCATCAGTTCCTTCTTATCATAATTCTAGAAAGAAATTACAAATTGAGAATGAGAAGAAAAGGAAGACACAGGTAGAGGAAATATATGTAGAGGTCATGGTGGAACTATGGCAAGTGATCTACTCTCAGAGAGGGAAGCCTCTGCACTATTTCTCTCGCTGGCAATGGAGAGCATCTCTGGGCATACTTACTAAAAATATACTAGAAATAATATCAGCTGCAATTTTCGCATGCGGCGGATCCTCTTTGTTGGATCCGGTTGGCTGGAGATTCCAAAGCAGACATGTCTTCAATAAATCGACCAGTGCCGAGCAGTAGCGCTCCGCCGTTTTTGTCTCACGTATGCACGAGAGGACGCGCGTAACGCAAATCTCCACCACCGACTGATCATTATTGTTCTTGAGATAATCGGAATGCGAGATGATGGGACTGATGTCGGAGAGCTATATGGGATGGAAGAGGTGGAGAGAATGAGTAAAATAAGCATGAGAAGCAATGGGAAAATCGGGGGGAGGAAGAAACTGACCACTTCGGTGATATCGTCTACGATGTCCGAATCCGGCACCGAAAACAAATCCCCAGCACGGGAAAGATCACGTCTTGAGAGCACTTTCGTGAAGAGTTCGTGCATGTTTAGCACACTTTGGAGCTGCAACTGTGATTGTAACTGAAGCTGGCGCGGAAAGCTGCAACTGCAGCTCTGTATATGTCTGACAATGAAATGTGTTTGCTTGGCTGGCTGCTTGGCTGCTTAGTTGGCTGCTTGGTTGGCTCTCATGTAATCTGTCTGCACTGTCAGCTATCCATGCATAAAGTGTCTTCCTCCTTCTTCCAACACTGGATGCTGGTCGTTGTTGCTGCTGCTGCTATTGTTGTTGCTGTTACAGTTGCTGTTGCTGTTAAGCGTCATCTGCGGTAACTGAAATAAATGCGCGTATAAATTATCCGATCAGAATGTATGCAAGTAGAGCAGAGCACCGCAGAGAGCACAATGAAACGTTCAACTTTTTTTCTGTGTATTGTTTTAACAACGTCAAGCAACAAGTTCAGTTCAGAGTCTGTAGTTTGTGTATTAAAAACGAATGTGCTAGCCAAAATTCCATATGCAAATACACTCTCACACACACACACACACACTCTCACACACCCGGCAGTAAAATTTGAAAGTGGTTCCTCATGCAAGAAGCAGTACAAATGTACCACTCATTACGATTGAGTGAATCGACACCTCAAGATAATTCCGGTTTGGAGCAATTCACAACTCACTCGCACAACTGTCTTGCCAATGAGTATAGAGATTGAATCACTCAAAATTTTGTGAAATGGAAGTGATGGCGATTTCACAAAAATCGGCGAGCGGCAAGGGGAAGCGAGATCCAATGGGTGTATTTGTGGTCGAGGGGTTTTCTAGTAAACGCATTGGATCTTGTTTCCCCTTGCCGCTCACTTCAACAATAACTTCGTTCGTCATGCGAGCTCTATATATGCATACTCTTTGCTTTTACTATTCTCCCGTGTATGAGTGAGATGGTGAACTGAGTTCATGCAATGCGAGTACCCTACATTGAATGTAGTGGTACCTCATTTATAGTCAATCTTTTCAACATCTCGTGTTGCTGACTCGTTATAACCAACAGATATGATGAAGCATCAATTCGTTATGGAGTGAACGTTTTCAGTTAAAGCTGGCGACAATTCTGGGCACCCCCGATAAATTCACACTTAATTCTTTTAGTCCAGATAACGTATAATATATAATATAATTTGTTGTAGTAGTAGTATATAGTAGTGCGAACAATCCGACCTAAAAATCGTTTGTATCACTCTACATTTTAAAATTAGTGATCCATGTGATCAGCAGTCCAGATACCTCATTATGTTTATACTTTTTGTTCCAACTCACTACAGTTCCAGTACTCGTATTTTGTCTGTTGCACTAATTGTCCGGTCCCAGTTGCACGTAGAACTGAGAAAGTAATTGTTAATTGGGGTTTGTATGCAATTCATTGTGAATTACGTTTACTTTAATCGTGGTCCACATTTTTAATAATCATAGTCAGGCAATAATGAATTCATGATGAAACTACCCAGAATTGGTAACACGAATTTCAATCTAGCAACATTTTGATCAGGTCGTAATTTTCGTATTGGTAACACAAATTTCAGTCCAGATGCATTTTGATCAGGTCGGGATTTGCGTTATATTCAAATTTAAGTCAGATACCGATTTTAGAGTATATAGTATTTTTTTGTATCAACCCAAATCAGTTTATTGAGCTGACGGAATATCAAGAAAACTATTACAGAGTTCCAGTATTTACCAGAATCAAACTAAAAGTGTTCCATATTCCGAGGTAATCTTCCTGACTTGCAGATTTGCTCTCTGTGGGAGTCTTATATACAAAATTCCTGCTAGAGGCAGTCGCAAGGCTATCAACTTCGAGAATTGCTGATGAGGAGGACTGAAATGCCTCGAAACAACCTTTAAGGATCGATTAATTGCACTCTTGATGTTGAAGGCTAATAACTTTTCGTATGCCGTGTCTCCCAACTCGATTCTAGTAAGGAAACAATTGATAATGAGTTTCACTATTCAGTTTCTGGTTATCAATAGTCTCATAAATAGTTCAGTCGCAAATACTGAAATCAAGTTAAACGACCGTAATGTTAAATGAGTTCAGCTAGAAGAGCCCAAACTGCGTTAACGGAGCATGCTTGGTGCAATCCCATCCCATCCAGGTTGATACGACGATTATTGCCGGTGCCCCATCCCGGTAACATCTCTTTCATATACTCAGAGCGACGTTTTGAATTGCTATGTATATTTTAGTCTTACCCCTGCCTACTACTGACAGCCAGAAAACAGTCGGTATATCATTAAACAGATAACCAGTCAGCAGTCGGTATATAATTGGTATCCAGGGAACACTACTTTCTTCTGAATGAGTACGGAAGTGGTTACCAGTGAACTAGTTGAATTCAGCTTCAACAACTTCACATTGAATCAGTCAACAGTCGGTATATGCTTGGTATCCAGGTATATGCTTGGTAGCCAGGGAACACTACTTTCTTCTGAAGGTGTAAGGAACTGGTTATCAGTGAACTAGTTGAGTTCAGCTTCAACAACTTCACATTGAATCAGTCAGCAGTCGGTATATGCTTGGTATCCAGGTATATGCTTGGTATCCAGGTATATGCTTGGTATCCAGGTATATTCTTGGTAGCCAGGGAACACTACTTTCTTCTGAAGTAGTAAGGAACTGGTTACCAGTGAACTAGTTGAGTTCAGCTTCAACAGCTTCACATTGAATCAGTCAACAGTCGGTATATGCTTGGTATCCAGGTATATGCTTGGTATCCAGGTATATGCTTGGTATCCAGGTATATTCTTGGTAGCCAGGGAACACTACTTTCTTCTGAAGTAGTAAGGAACTGGTTATCAGTGAACTAGTTGAGTTCAGCTTCAACAACTTCACATTGAATCAGTCAGCAGTCGGTATATGCTTGGTATCCAGGTATATGCTTGGTATCCAGGTATATGCTTGGTATCCAGGTATATTCTTGGTAGCCAGGGAACACTACTTTCTTCTGAAGTAGTAAGGAACTGATTACCAGTGAACTAGTTGAATTCAGCTTCAACAACTTCACATTGAATCAGTCAACAGTCGGTATATGCTTGGTATCCAGGTATATTCTTGGTATCCAGGTATATGCTTGGTAGCCAGGGAACACTACTTTCTTCTGAAGGTGTAAGGAACTGGTTATCAGTGAACTAGTTGAGTTCAGCTTCAACAACTTCACATTGAATCAGTCAGCAGTCGGTATATGCTTGGTATCCAGGTATATGCTTGGTATCCAGGTATATGCTTGGTAGCCAGGGAAGACTACTTTCTTCTGAAGGTGTAAGGAACTGGTTATCAGTGAACTAGTTGAGTTCAGCTTCAACAACTTCACATTGAATCAGCCAACACTCGGTATATGCTTGGTATCTAGGTATATGCTTGGTATCCAGGTATATTCTTGGTAGCCAGGGAACACTACTTTCTTCTGAAGTAGTAAGGAACTGGTTACCAGTGAACTAGTTGAGTTCAGCTTCAACAACTTCACATTGAATCAGTCAACAGTCGGTATATGCTTGGTATCCAGGTATATTCTTGGTAGCCAGGGAACACTACTTTCTTCTGAAGTAGTAAGGAACTGGTTACCAGTGAAATAGTTGAATTCAGCTTCAACAACTTCACATTGAATCAGTCAACAGTCGGTATATGCTTGGTATCCAGGTATATTCTTGGTAGCCAGGGAACACTACTTTCTTCTGAAGTAGTAAGGAACTGGTTACCAGTGAAATAGTTGAATTCAGCTTCAACAACTTCACATTGAATCAGTCAACAGTCGGTATATGCTTGGTCTCCAGGTATATGCTTGGTATCCAGGTATATTCTTGGTAGCCAGGGAACACTACTTTCTTCTGAAGTAGTAAGGAACTGGTTACCAGTGAACTAGTTGAGTTCAGCTTCAACAGCTTCACATTGAATCAGTCAACAGTCGGTATATGCTTGGTATCTAGGTATATGCTTGGTATCCAGGTATATGCTTGTAGCCAGGGAACACTACTTTCTTCTGAAGTAGTAAGGAACTGGTTACCAGTGAACTAGTTGAGTTCAGCTTCAACAACTTCACATTGAATCAGTCAGCAGTCGGTATATGCTTGGTATCCAGGTATATGCTTGGTATCCAGGTATATGCTTGGTAGCCAGGGAAGACTACTTTCTTCTGAAGGTGTAAGGAACTGGTTATCAGTGAACTAGTTGAGTTCAGCTTCAACAACTTCACATTGAATCAGCCAACACTCGGTATATGCTTGGTATCTAGGTATATGCTTGGTATCCAGGTATATTCTTGGTAGCCAGGGAACACTACTTTCTTCTGAAGTAGTAAGGAACTGGTTACCAGTGAACTAGTTGAGTTCAGCTTCAACAACTTCACATTACACACCTTTGCAGCAGTTCTTCTGTGACTACTTCGACCCAACTAGTCCGGCTGGTACTAGTTTCAGACTAGTTCAATGATTGTGTGCAAAGTAGTCACACTCTTTGCATCCTGGTGTGCAGAAATCTGGCAATGCTAGTTTCGCTAGATCGGTTCACTGCACTAAAAAACACTCTTTCGCTCTAGTTGGGCATCAATGGCAAGTCAGTCACTTTCCCTGCGGGGCGGCCCCACAGCACTCATACACAGACGCACTCACGTTACATTCGGTCACACAGCAATGACAAATTTTTGCGTTTGCACAGTTGTTTAGTTTGTTCTAAATTTAAATTAGATAAATTCTGTTTTATTTTATTTTATTTGATATTTTTTGTGTCTGCGTTTTGGTTAAAATTTTGTTTTTATTTCGTTTGATTTTATAAAATTTTTTTTTGTTTTTTTTTGGTTGAGCATTTCGCTCGAAATCGGTTTTCACTGCCAATATCACAAAGTCTGCAATTCACTTGCATGCGTTTCAACGTTTTATTAACTGTCTGCAGTTGTGTTATTTATCTTATCTAACGCATCGCGCATCGCCGTGCATTGCCGTGCAGAGCAGAGCAGCAATGCATCCCCTGCTTCAGCGCAATTCCCCCACTCACTTCAGTTCCCGGCACTCAGTCCAATTCATAGCCAGCCACTTCAATTCACTTCAAAGGTCTTCTACCAAGTATTGCCTTCACTATTTTGTCCGTTAGTTTTGCGCCATGAGCGCAAGTATCTGCCTGCATTTGCAATATTTACACTCACACAAACACACTCGCAGACACACACGTTCATGGGCATAGATACTTAATATCTCTCGTTTGATTTTGTCTCCACTCGCTGCGGTTTTCACTGATTGTGCACTTTTCGTAGACGTGCAAATGTATTTTCTTCACACAGCACACTATTTCAGTGACAAAATCTGCATATATACGAGTGTGTATATAGTGGAATTCTTTGGCACACGACGCCACTGGCTGCCAAACCACGGGGAATCCCCATACACGGTAAAAATGCAATAAGTCTGCACACTAGAAGCAGCGAACCTCCCCAATCAAACGGACCGTGAACGCCACACAGTTCAGTTTTCCGCTCACATTTGAGTAGATTTCCAGCGAGCACGTGCGACAATTCAATACTCAGATTTATGTAAGAGGCTCAGAACAGAATATAAGGCACTTCGGTAGAGAACTGTTTTGTCGTATGTTCATGTAAAATTATGCGTTCTTACTACACAGAGATACATGTCAAGCGCTCTAAGGACCTAGTGGCTCTAAATAGACAAGGCATAGGTTCCGTGATTAGCGTCCTAACGGGACACTGGACTCTAGGCACACACGGGTGTAGGCTGGGGATTGCCTCTAACGACTTCTACAGGAGTTGCATGGACGAGGAAGAGTCCATGGCTCACCTGTTGTGCCCGTGTCCAGCGCTGTTCAGAAGGAGTCGCACTTTCCTAGGCGACCACTTTCTGGACTCTTTGGGAGATATTGGGAAAAAAAGATTAGCTCCAAATGGCTGAACCTTTGAAAGGGATGGGACCTGATGTCTCACGCGGTATCACAAAGGGTCATTGATGGCCTAAGTACGACCTTCGGGCGGCCGCCTTACCTACCTACCTACTACACATTACATTCTAGCGGAATTAGTTTATATTCTGTTTGTGTCCTGCTGCGTTCTCACTACACACTACTTTTTAGTAGAATCAGTTTATATTCTGTTTTTGTCCTGTGGATGTCTCATATAATCCTGCGGCATTCTTCCCACACACTGCTTGTTAGAGGAATTAGTTTATAATCCAATTATATGTTTGTCCTGAGGGTGTCATATAATCCTGCATATTGAATTGTCGCATGTAGTACCTTTAGATATCTGCTCAGTACATCTATGGTCACTGAGGACTTTAGTTTCCAGAAAGCGATGAAGCAGAAGGAACTGAACTTACTCATATGTACTTCTGTGTACCTCCAGTAACTCTCTTCTAGCCGGAGACGATCCCTACAGAATAGAATCGTAGAAGGATGCTGTCATTAATGTTTTAGTGTGACTCTTGAACAAAGAAGATATCGAAAAAATCCCAGAAAAATGGATTTTTCTCTAAGAAAAATGGATTTTTCTCTAATAAAAATCGTGTAAGACAATTTAATGGTTCGGTAGTTTAGCCTGCTAGGAAGGTGCAGTTTGAAATACGAGCGCCATAATTGGCAACTCATGCTACTTTCTGAGATACGGAGTCTTCGAGGAGAAGTCCCCGACAGCCAAAACTCTGCCTTCCACACTTTACACACATATCTCTACAATTAACTATTGAGTCAACAACAATATTGCCAGGGTGAGGCTGGACAATTACACAGGCTTAACAAATAAGCCATGATGTCCTTATTATTACATATATAAGGACGAATGGTTCGACGAACTAACAGCTATGAGAGGTCATACTCAAATCAATCAATAGATCCAGGAAGTGTGCCGCCAGGCCACTGGAATGACAGTGACTCCCTCACATACGTCTATTTCGGAAGCTGAGAAGTGGGAATACGAGTATGACTTGAAGAACAACAAAATATAAAGTGGCTTAGTCCCAGCGGATGGAATTGGGTCGCTTATGTATATGCTTCGTCGCCCAGTCGAGAGTAATGTTGGTTTGCTCATCGTATACGGACTCTTGTCACATTGGCGTATAACAATGTGAGCAGAACACACCCATAGTTTGACAGTGCTGCCAAGTTTTTAACAAACCAGTGCTGCCAAGTTTTTAACAAACCCGGGCTTCACAACTTGGAGCTCACTTTCCCAATCTTTGGTTTCTCTTATTTTTTTTGCTTACGAATGCCGCTCCTGCTCCTTTTCTGGGATGGTGTTATGCTTCAGTTTCCTATGAGTGTTGGCACTTTTTTTCAGTGTACTTTCGCTTGAATTAAAACTAAATTTTTCGTTAGATTTGCCACATTCCATTGGGCTTTAGCAGCATTAGGATTAAAATGCCATTTGCATGCTTGGATTTGCCTGCTTTTAAGAATTCCCATTCATTGGCAGAGTTAGCGGCGAACACGAGTATAAAGTGAGGAGGGTTGTGCATGGGGATGTGGCACGGATAGCACAGTGTCCGTGACAGAGGGTGAGCGAGCATTTATATTAAAGAGAATATGTTTTTGCAGTGTCAACCAAATTGTTTCCAATGCCCACGTTTTTGCAGCTCTTGTTTAGAAGTGTAAAAGGAGGTGGGAAGGGGTACGAGTTGCAGCGCCAGTTGTGAATAAATACTCATTTGTCTGAGGGCGTTAAACTATTTTTTGTTATATAAGCGCCAAAAACCACACCTTCTTTGAAGTGTGTCAGTCTCTAACACTTGGTGGAATGATTGCCGGCGACACTACCTTCGCCTATTATCCCCTCTCTCCATTCACTTACTCTCCGAACACTGCAGGACTGTTAAGATTCTGCATGTTCGGTGCATTTTATATTCTTCGACAGATCAGTGAACGAATTGATCGCTCTTCGCAGTTACATCAGCATAAAAAGGAACTCCACTATGTCAAAATACCTATGAGTATGAGAAGTTGTCCGTTTGAAGGCGTTGTTTAGCGGGCACAGCGCTGTCACCGTATACCTCCTCAGAAATTGATACTAGTACTTGTCTGATATTCCCAGAAGAGACTTTCAAGGACACCTGGTTATATAGCAAGGCCGATTTATACCCTTCTGATGTCGGCAACTGACCACAAACTGTGCCTAACGAGTACCTAGCTAACCAAATTCTTGTCAAAATGCCTTTTCCGAAACATTCAATACAAGGCTTCAGTTGTTCCAGGACTAATTTCGCAACGCCTCTTCTTCGTGCCCCATATAGGGGTATCTACAACCAGAGCATACAGAGTAAAGAAACTTAAACGTCAAACGGCAAAGCAGCGAAAAAAAGCAGACGGACGTTGCACGCGAATCCACTCAAAATCGTGGTGAATCCACTCAAAATCGTGATGAGTCCGCTACGGACGCTAGTAGCGAAAAAGACTTTCCTTTCTCTGTGTTCTCTGTCTACAACTCTGAGTAACTTTTAGATAAAACTATGACGGCAGATGTTCGACACCTGGCGTTCGGAGCGCCCAAGGAAACCACATTAGTTCGGTAGACCCGACTGCCGTATCTTCATATCAGTCCACTTCCCACAAGCTTTCAATAAATTTTCTACACTTTCTCTCCGTTATATTGATGTGACGGATTTTAGAGACCACCCAAAAGAGATTTCCGACCTGCTCATATACTCAGTTCAGAAGGCGTTCACGTTTACGTCTCTTCACGCATATTTGCCGTGTTTCGTTCCTGCTGCACACGACACTTTTGCTCCCTAAAAGTAGGCAGTCATTTCAACAGCAGTTCCCACCTGGCTGGAAGTAGGTCTGCTGTTTGATTGAGCGATTATTGTGTGCTACACGTTGCAATTATGCGTTACATGTGAGTAGAATAGTCCTGTAAAGTGACCAGTAAGACGTCCTTTTTCACACGGAGCTTTGCTGCTGGGCAACTGGTACGAGTGCGAGTATTCCACATCCATCATCACACAATCAACTTGCACTCGCTCTTCGTACGCACACAATTTAATTAAGTAACATTATTGGAGAGCATTGTGAGTGGTTACTTACGAGTACAACGGCACGAGCAGGACTCAGTCGCTGCAGCTGAAACGCAGTTCAAAGTTTCCAAACACTCCTGGACGATTTCCGCACACACTTTTCACTCAAAACACAATTTTTGCAAGATTTTGTCAATTGCAGCCACCACGGCTCTGTTGCAACACTTTTCGTTGAAATTGTGCATCTTTGTTTGAAAGGGTTTTATATTTATTTTGCTTCAATTGTTTCACTTCTTTGATCAATGCTCACACAAACCCAACGAGTGGTGCCAGTTGGGCCAATTTAACTAAAACCGAGCTGCTTTGGTTTTAGCCTCCGCGAACGAGTGTCGCCCAAGTGCATTTTCCACACAACAACGGCAGCAGCAAAACGCCAAAAGTGAGTGTGCGCCGCGCTCCACAAGAAGTTGCATAACACTCGTAATTTCGGAGAGGCAAAAAAGAAACTTCAAACAAAATTTCGTAAAAAGGCAACAAACAAAATTTGTTAACTAATTGGCAGCAGTTTAAAATGACCACTGGTGTAAAGCACCGATCTGCCAGCCACATGCAAAGCCAAACGCCACTTGCTTCCTGCAGTGAGTAGCGTGCTGCAGGTTCCACTTCACGTATGCTGCTGCCGCTGCCAGCGATCAATCGAGGAGAGCGCAGAGCTATGCCAAAGGCTGGGGACACAGTCAACGAGCGGAGTGAAGCTTCATCTCTCAACCAGGAACGCACAAATAATTTACGAAGCCGCCGTTGTCACCAAATCAACATGTATTGGAGGCGAGAATAGACCCAATCGTCATTGGGAAGTGGCGTCTGACGATGTTTCGAGATATTCTGTTTGTATTAGTATGAAGTTTCATCCGTTGTCACCAAATCAACATGTATTGGAGGCGAGAATAGACCCAACTGATAGCCCTGCATCAACCGTATTTGGGGAGTGGCGTCTGGCGACATTTGTATCAATATGGACTTTCATTCATTGGGGAGTGGCGTCTGGCGATATTTGTATGAATATGGACTTTCATTCATTGGGGAGTGGCGTCTGGCGATATTTGTATGAATATGAACTTTCATTCATTAGGGAGTGGCGTCTGGCGATATTTGTATGAATATGAACTTTCATTCATTGGGGAGTGGAGTCTGGCGATGTCTCATGGTATTCTGTTTGTATTAATATGGACTTTCATTAGTTTTTCTACTAATACGGAGCTAAAAACGCATACCACACAAACGCCTCCCCAATCGTTCTTTGCCGTGAAATGTGTCCAGGAGACACGACTCTGCGATTTTACACAGTTAGAATGTTTCCTGAGGGATTATGTTAAGACTCCCGTCCAACATTGCAAAGGAGTTTACAAAAGTCAATAAAAAGTTAAAGAAGTTGGAAAATTTTATAAGCTTCGATTTGTCAATAATGTTCCGAATAGTTCATAACTAACATTTGCCAAACAACATTAACCCGGAAGCCAAAAAGAATGATTCAGGAGCTAAAGAGGAACACATAAAATACAAAATTAGGGCAGTGGTGGTTTTATATATTGTTTTCCTGTGGACTCGATGGCACTTTTCCTTACCATAAAAATATTCTAGAAGATTCAGTTCATTTATTTTTTAGGCACAACTTAAACAAACACATTGAAAATGCAACCAACTATATATTCTCCGATTTTAGGCTATCCTCAGCTGAAAGCCGATCTTGCGTGTATATTTATGAACTCAGTCGCCAATCATCTCCTTATTTTGTTTGGAAATTCACCAAAAACCAACTGGATTTGAGTGTATTTTCCAACTATTTTGATTGCAATTAATGCAGATCCTTATTGCAGAGGATTTATGGACTCGCGCTGCATTTTCACCGCCATTTAAGTTGGGGAACACCGTCTGGTTGGTCGGATACTCATAAACCCAATCGGAAGTCAATCAACTCTGCTCGCGCCGATTGTTCACTCTGGGCGCAGCCCACCGCCAACCAGCGCACAACAACAAACTGGAAAAATATGGCAGCAGCAACAACTGTTGCAGTTATTTATGGCTTGGCACAAGTTGCACTTTAAGATTGACTGCAGTGGTTGTAGACATTTTGGAGTTGCTGTGCGCGGTTGGCGTGAAAACGGGTTAAGTTGGTTATGAAAACGTCGAGGAAAGATGGTCAATGCCCGTACAAGAAGAGAAGCGCACAAAAAGAGCAACGCAAAAGGCAGCAAAATATTCAGCCAGAGAGCAGCAGACAAGGCAATTTGCTCGTGGACGGGTCTGCGTCTATAGAAATGCTGAAGCAATACGCCGCCTAAACCGGTGTAGCAGGTTAATACACAATTTTCTGCAATTCACACACACACACAGTCGTACATATATGCTGATATATACCGCCGCACATATACTCGTACACCGACGCATACACACACACAGCATTCGCAAAACACACGCTCAGATACTCGTACCCAACAATACGCAAACAACGCAGACGAATGCAGACCCAGCCAGCGCAATAATTTTTTGTTAGGATGTTCAGAGCAAACCTGAGTAGTGCCGATCAGTTGGTAGGAGCAGCAGCAGCAGCAGCAGTGCCAGCAAGTCCGGCCACAACAGTTCAGAGGCTTTATCCATCTACGGCAATTCGAGATTTCCATGCTCTGTCAGCGAGTACCCAATGCGCCTGCCCGTTACTTCCAACCAAGCGAATTGTGTGTTCACGTACTCAACCATGGGTCGCTTTTGAGGTTTCTCTCGTTGTTGTTGTCGTTGTTGTTGTTGATGCTGCAAGCACCCATTCGAGAGAGTGCAAATTCCTTGGACTGAAGTTTGGTGGCTCAATCGCTTTTCTGAATCCTCCGATTGGGAGTAGAAAATAATACTTTTCCGGCACTAGGACCACGAAAGGGAGTGGAATAGGACGAATATAGTGGAAGGCGTTAAAACAATCTGCGGAAATACGCTTCAATTCGCACACAGAAAAGGGGCAGGATTCATGACTGAATCAGCATGGATACCACAATAGGCATTAAGTATGAGGAAATATATATATATATATATATATATATATATATATATATATATATATATATATATATATATATATATATATATATATATATATATATATATATATATATATATATATATATATATATATATATATATATATATATATATATATATATATATATATATATATATATATATATATATATATATATATATATATATATATATATATATATATATATATATATATATATATATATATATATATATATATATATATATATATATATATATATATATATATATATATATATATATATATATACGAGTATATGCTAAAGATAAATATATAGTATCTCCTTGCAGGAGATTGTGCATCCTCCAAACACTAAATTTCGCCTATGCAGCCATTTTCGCAGATCTGTTAACGAAAGAGCAACACCCTGCAAGATCCGACCCCATAATCTTCAAGCTTAAATCTCACATAATATCAGTTTGAGGTCAATTAAAGGTCACATCAGGTTATTTTGAAGTCAGTGTAAAGACATGAAGGATCATTTGGAGGTCACTTGAAGGTGACAATAGTTCATTAAGAGCCCACATGAAGGCCAATTGAAGTCACATTATGTAAACAAAGCTCGCTTTAAGGGCACATAATGCCACTTTAAGATCAGCTTAAGGTCACATAATGCCACTTTAAGATCAGTTTAAGGTCACATAATATCATTTAGAGTTCACTTGAAGGTCACCTAAGACGCCATCATGTAAATTAAGGCAGCATTAGGGTCACTACAAGGTCACATATATTAACTTGAAGGCCATATATGAGCTAATAAGATCACTTGAAGGTCACTTGAGGTGACATGAGGTCACTTGAGGTGACATGAGGCCACTTGAGGTGACATGAGGTCACTTGAGGTGACATGAGGCCACTTGAGGTGACATGAGGTCACTTGAGGTGACATGAGGTCACTTGAATGCCAATGATGCGATCGTCAGAATAAGAAGCTGGCTTGATGACTCAAAACTGGAATTGGCGGCCCAGAAAACAGAGGTGGTCCTGCTGAGCTCCAGAAAAGTGCGAGAGCATATAACAATAATGGTGGGCGAACACGAAATTACATCGCAGCCGTATCTGCGGTACTTGGGAGTGATCATAGACGCGAAACTGACCTTCAAGGAATACCTTAGGACAGTATGCGAAAAGGCTGCCCGCGTCAACGGTGCGCTCACAAAGATAATGCCAAACTTGGGAGGGCCCAGATCAAGTCGAAGGAAGCTACTATCGAGGGTAACTACCTCGATCATCCTATATGCGGCTCCAATTTGGGCAGAAGTCGCGCGTACAGAGAGCGTCTCAAAAGGAATCCGATCTGTACATAGGCTCAGCGCGCTAAGGGTTGCTAGCGCCTTTCGGACAGTTTCGGATGATGCCATTTGTGTGTTATCAAGTAAGCCACCAATCGACCTGCTTGCATATGAAATGCAGGATTTGTATAGGAGAGTGACAAGACCAACGGCTGCAGATAAGCTTGAAATAAGACAGAAAACCATGCAGCAATGGCAGCAAAGATGGGAGCAATCCAGCAAAGGCCGATGGACATTTCAACTGATACATAATATCAACGAATGGTACTCGCGCACACACGGCGAACTTAACTTCTATTTGACACAGATGCTTAGTGGCCACGGGTGCTTCAAGGAATACTTGCACAAATACAAATACGATGTTGACCCGTTTTGTCCAAGTTGCCCGGGAGAGCAGGAAAACGCGCAGCATATACTTTTTCATTGCCCGCGATTTAACGAGAGCAGAAACAACTTGAGCGCTATCTTAGGAGAATAACCAGCAGTGGCTAATCTGGAAGCGCATATGTGTGAAACCGAGACTAAATGGGAGGCAGTTAGTTCTACAGTATCCATTATGATGATAACTCTGCGGAACACTGAACGCGCCCGAACAGCAGCACGCCTAAGCCAGCGCAGTGCTAAGGAAAACGTTAATAGGGATGTTTCAAGAAGTAGGACTGAAAATTGAGAGACCTAAGACTGACGATTGAGCGGTAACGCTCGTAACGGCCTCTCGACGTATTACCTAACGGTGAGGTCCCGAGAGGATAATCCGTCCGGAAATCGGGGTGATTTTAGTGGGTTAAGGCCCCACACTACAAGGGTTTTTGACTGCTTTACACCTCGTAAAAAAAAAAAAAAAAAACTTGAATGCCACATAACACCGGCCTAGGTATAGGAAGGACACTGTAAAGTCACATAATGTAAAGTAAGGTAACTTAAGTTCAATTAATATCATTTAGAGTTCACTTGCAGGACACTTTAAGGTCACCTAAGACGCAATAATGTGGATAAAGGCTGCATAAGGGTCACTACAAGGTCACATATATTAACTTGAAGGTCACATATGATAAAATAACATCACTTGAAGGTCACTTGAGGTGACTTGAGGTCACTTGGATGCCACATAACACTTATCCGGCTATAGATAGCCCTAGCCCCTTTCCGAACAGTGTGCATACAGTCTGTAAGACATGTGCTGATGTGGTCCTTCATGCCATATTCGTGAGCAGTTTTGGAGACGCAAAGACATTTCGGGACAATTTGTGCTCGAAGGATGATATGAATACGAAATCCATAAATTTTCCTGTCAGACATTACTTTGTCTACTCAATGCCTGGGGGGATGCAAGTGCTGATGCAAGTGGTGGGTCCACTGATTAGTTGATTTGTTTTGGAATTGTGCTCACACCTTTTTTGTTTTGTGAATTCGACAGGTTTTTTTGTGTGCGCATTACTCGTTAATAACCTGCATACTAGCAATTAAGGACTCAACTCGAATCCATCATTATAAAACCTTGCCCTGAACAGGTGGATCCCTCTTATCTAAGACTCCGAAACTACTTAGCCAACGGAGACTGGCCGTAAACCTCATATGATTCATCTTGCTTAGGCGTTGTTTGTTGATTTCATTTATTTACTCTTATATGTGGCGTTACAGTCCTTCACGCATGTTGGCCACCACAAGAAACCCGATCCACAGTCGTTCGCCTTCAATACATCACGTACCTCTGTCCAGACGGGAAGATTTATGTGACGATACTCGTAGTTATTATTATTTGTATTTCATTTCCTGCTGTAATTTACTTGGTCTGTCTCCGTGTCCTGCTGTTCACTTACACTGAAGTACGAGTATTTTGAACTCCAACACATTGAATCGTTCGTCATCTGTCCCATCCGGTCAGCTAATCCAGCGGGCTCCGGCAACCAAAACAGTTCTCTTTTCATTTTGAAACTACTCGCAACCGGATTTTGGCTTTTATGACGTCACGGTTTTGTTTATCATTGTCATTACGTTTACGGTTCTCGGAATCTTTGTGACTGTTGGAATTGAGGCAACATTTTTTTCTTCCGTTTAAAATTTATAATCTCTTCATCTATAGCAGCCTATCAATATTTATTTAATTATACCTCTCTATTTAAATCTCTCGATCTAGATCTCCATTCCTTATATTAGTCCATCTTAATCTTTACTTACTCGTACATATTTCTATGTTAGTATATTATATCCCTATCTCTAGATGTATATATACATCTCTCTTTATATATATTTATTTTATATTCCTGTATATATCTCCCAATCTCCTTATATACATATCTCCCTATACGCAAATTTATCTATCTATATTTTTTGATCTAGACAAAGATATGTCTTTCAATCTAGACATTCATATCTCTTGATCTAGAGATATCGATATCTCTCAATTCAGACTTGTATGTCTCTCAATCTAGACTTCTATATCTTTCGATATAGACATCCAAATCTCTAAATGAAGACTTCGATATCTCTCGATATAGGCAACCATATCTCTCAATCTAGACATCCATATCTCTAAATGCAGACTTCTATATCTCTCGATATAGGCATCCATATCTCTCAATCTACTTATCCATATTTCTTGATCTAGACATTCATATCTCTAAATCCAGACTTCTATATCTCTCGATATAGGCATCCATATCTCTCAATCTAGACATCCATAACTCTCAATCTAGACGTCCATATCTCTCAATCCAGACTGCTATATCTCGCGATATAGACATCGATATCTCTAAATCTAGACATTCATATCTCTCAATCTGGCCATCCATATCTCTTGATCTAGACATACATATCTCTCGATCTAGATATCCAAATCTCTTAATTCAGACTTCTATGTCTCTCAATCTAGACATTCAAATCTCTCAATCTAGACATCCATATATCTCAATCTAGATATACATACCTCTCGATATAGATATCCATATCTCTCGATATAGACATCCATATCTCTCGATATAGACATCCATATCTCTCGATATAGACATCCATATCTCTCAATCTAGACGTCCATATCTCTCAATCCAGACTGCTATATCTCGCGATATAGACATCGATATCTCTAAATCTAGACATGCATATCTCTCTATCTAGACATTCATATCTCTCAATCTAGCCATCCATATCTCTTGATCTAGACATACATATCTCCCGATCTAGATATCCAAATCTCTTAATTCAGACTTCTATGTCTCTCAATCTAGACATTCAAATCTCTCAATCTAGACATCCATATATCTCAATCTAGATATACATACTTCTTGATCTAGATTTCCATATCTCTCGATATAGACATCCATATCTCTCAATCCAGACTTCTATATCTCTCGATATATACATCCATATCTCTCAATCTAGATATACATATTTCTCAATCTAGGCATCCATATGTACATATCTCTCAATCTAGATATGCATAACTCTCGATCTAGATCGCTATATCTCTTGATCTAGATGTCTATATCACTCGAACTATATCTCTAAATCTTATATAACCTCTAAATCTCTTCTGACTCGCATATTTTTCTCTATTACTCTCTTCCTATACTATAAAAATTTCTCCCTATCTCCTTAATTCTCTCTCCATCTTGCACAGTGTTCAGTTTTGTTGTTTGAAATTTCGCTATTGAGAGAAAGAGAATGTGCTGGGCTTAAAATCTTCTTCTCGCTCTCTCTTTGATTGAATTGCCACTGGTGAAGCACCACTTTGACCAATCAGATCTATTGTTGACATCTGGAGCCTACCAATTTGCAACCGTCGCAAGGAAGCTGGGAGAACTGGGTGTTCTAGAGTCTTGAAGAATTCCTCATTCAACTGAGTTTCTTGAGAAAGGGGGGAGGTGAGCATGGTAAGAGTAAATAGCTGCTTGCCTTGGCAAGTGTGGTCGACTTACAAGTTCCCAAAACTCGTGGTAGATCCACCGCAATGGTGGTAAGGTGACTGACTACTCGCACCATGCGAGATGACGTAATGCTTCAGGACATCTCTGCTGCGCATTAGGCAGATATTTGGTGAGCACGTACCGTGAGTGTGTATGAGCGAGTTCTTCGCCTAGCGCAGTTTGCTTCTGGGGAAGTGGCACTACCGGCCCTAAATAGTTTCAATGGTTCTACTTTGTATCGTGCCTTTTTTCTTCTAATTCACAAAATTTTGTTTTTTTTCCTGTATAATTTGATGTGTTTCATTTTAAATTTTTTGCATAATTATTTGTGATTTGCTTCGAACTTTTCACTTCTTGACTTCATTAAAATTCATCACGATGTGGAATTAGCAGGCGGGGACTGAGTGGGGGTCCGCGGCGCAGAGACTGTCTTGGTGAGTTTATGACTTCTGCTGTATGGGGCTAGAAAACGAATATTGTGCGGCTTGAAGCGGCCAAGATACTTTTTTCATACTTGACTTTTTTAGTGTGTTTGTGTGTCTTTCTTTATTAACTTATTCATCAATTTGCTTCTTTTTGGCTGCCAGCGCTTGAGCGGCAGGGATGGAGAGCGGCAGAGAGAGGCGCTGAAAACGTGAGAACTCAGTGTTTTGGCAGCCAGAGCAACAACCGATCGAGCGAGCCGACGAGCGCGCTGCCAGTATTCCGGAGATTCTACGAGTATGCGTCACAAAACAAAAACCAACCCAAGTAAACCAGTCAGCAGTAAAACAAAGAACAGAACGCAAAAACAACAAAGCGGAAAAAACAAATAAAAGTAAAGGAAAAAACAAAAACAAGAAAAAGAAAAAGAAAGAGAAAGAGAAAGAGAAAAAGACGAGAGTAACGCAACGCACGCAAAAAGCATAGACACGGCGGCAGGTAAATACGTGCGAGGTGCGCCCGAAATTACCTGTGCGCGAGTGACACTTGGCAGCGGGCGGGAAAGAGAGGCCCTTCGGTGGGCACGGTGTCCGAGCGCTCGTGCACTCGCTTAGGTAAGTACGAGTACGAACGAATTTGTTGTCATTGCTGCTGTTGTTATTGTTATTATTGTTGTTTTTGTTGTTGTTGCCATTCGGCTTTCAATGTTTTGAATTGTATTTAGTTTCTCTTCGTACATTTTTGTGTGAATCTTGATTGCAGATTTTTATTTAGATTTATGTGCATTTACTTTTGATTTTGTTCGGTGGATGCATCAACGAGATTAGAGATAAGGATATGAAACGCCACTCTTCCTCTTCTGTACCCATTTCACACACCGAATGGTACAAAAAACCGAAGCATAGCCAGATGGCGCTGCTGAGTGTGCGACTCAGCTGCTATCGTATGAGCCGAGAAGGAGGGACAAATATCCTTTAAATTTGCATATTCGTACGACTATTGCGTCCTTTTTAATTGTCTCCCCCTCTGGAGGAGGGGCAAATATCTATATTAGCGAGATGGAGGGAGAATTTAGGTGATAATGAGATAAATTTGTAGTATAGGAAGAGAGAAATAGAGAAAAATATACGAGTTAGTAGAGATTTAGAGGTTATATAAGATTTAGAGATATAGCTCGAGTGATATAGACACCTAGATCAAGAGATATAGCAATCTAGATCGAGAGATGTAGAAGCCTAGATTGAAAGATTGTCTAAATCGAGAGATATGGATGTCTAGTTCGAGAGATATGGATATCTAGATCGAGAGATATAGAAGTCTGAATTGTCAGATATGGATATCTAGATCGAGAGATATGGATGGCTAGATTGAGAGATATGGATGTCTAGATCGGGGGATATGGATATATAGATCGAGAGATATGTATGTCTAGTTTGAGAGATATGGATATCTAGATCGAGAGATATGGATATCTACATCGAAAGATATAGAAGTCTGAATTGACAGATATGGATATCTAGATCGAGAGATATGGATGTCTAGATCGAGAGATATGGATGTCTAGATCAAGAGATATGGATATCTAGATTGAGAGATATGGATGTCTAGATTGAGAGATATGGATGTATAGATCGAGAGATATGGATTTGTAGATTGAGAGATATGTATGGCTAGATTGAGAGATATGTATGGCTAGATTGAGAGATATGGATGTCTAGATCGAGAGACATAGATATCTAGATCGAGAGTAAGTGCGAGTAAGTCAGCGCAAATAATGCTCTAGACTGGATCCTGCAACCAGGATGGTGAATCAAGACATTAAGGTGATTAACAGCTGGATCGATTCTTCCATGGGCATTGTCAGGACCTCTATACAAACAATCTTGTGTTCTCAACTGGTAACTCGAAATCAGTCCCAATACTGAGATCAGCTGAGTGTCTTAGGGAGAAAATGAAAACAACACACCAGAATGGTACCTCAAAACATTTTCTGGACATGTTAGGGGTGATGAAATTGGACCCCATAGGGACCACCATGAAAGTCTGCATAACGCCAATAAATAGAAATCAAAACCCACAAATGTTCAACAAAAGAGTCATCTCCTTCTTTTCCGAAACGGTTCCTGTGAGTGCATCTGTCCACAGAAGAGATGAGAAAAATACCAGTGCTCTTTCATTATTGTTGCTGGCACCACTGGAGTAGGCGATGAACAAAACGCAAAGATGGTGAATACAGTAAGATTAGTTTGCCTAGATCGTCGCCTTGTTCTTCATCGCGATACTGCAAGGTCTCATGTTGCTACGAAAACTATCTTCTTTTGAAGGAGCAATACTCGGGGAATGGTCAGCTGCTACATTGCTATGACCTCGTATAGAGGCATGGATCGTTTATAAACATCTTGGTTAAGTGGTTTGGGAACAGTTTAGAAACCCTGAAGAGGCCGTAGTTGTAGGCAAAAATATGGTTCCAGAGGTGTATCCTAGGGACTGGGTCGGTGGGTGGCATGGTAGGAAGTGAATCGACGGGAAAACGGCGTTCTTGAGTTTCTTCCTCGATTCTCATATTCTACTCTGAGCGGTCTTTTACATATATTAACGAAGACAGATGGAGAGAGAGAGAGAGAGAAGACTTCTATATAACGACAGTGTATAATCCAACATACATATGTATACCAGGTAATAGTTGAGGCACATTACCTCTGAACTCCCGGTATATCGAGAAGTGGAGAGAGGGACCAATACACATACCAATGCCTGACTGACAAAATATAGCAACCAATATATATCAATTAATACTCGATTGTTGTTGTTGTGGGGGTTTTTGCCCACACCTGTGACAATTCAATACTTAGAAGACTTATCAATGGGTTGCGCTGTTACGGCTTTCAGGTATTGATATAGGACTGAAATTGACAGTACTCGTGTATATGGTTTTGTATATATCTGAATATAGATATATGTATATATATATATATATATATATATATATATATATATATATATATATATATATATATATATATATATATATATATATATATATATATATAGATATATATATATATATATATATATATATATATATATATATATATATATATATATATATATATATATATATATATATATATATATATATGTATATATATATATATATATATATATATATATATATATATATATATAGATATATATATATATATATATATATATATATATATATATATATATATATATATATATATATACATATATATATATATATATATATATATATATATATATATATATATATATATATATATGTATACATATGTATATATATATATATATATATATATACATATATACATATATATATATATATATATATATATATATATGTATATATATATATATATATATATATATATATATATATATATATATATATATAAATATATATATATATATATATATATATATGTATATATATATGTATATATATATATATATATATATATATATATATATATATATATATATATATATATATATATATATATATGTATATATATATATATATATATATGTATCTACATATATATATATATATAACTAGTAGCGCCATCTGGGTATGCGTCCATGTTTTGTACCATTCACCGCGTACTGGTTTCGTCGACTGATCTTTAACCTCCTTGGTATGGATGCACTAAAGCATAACGGCATCTGCATATTTAGCTAACCATCTATCGAACTTACCGTGTCTCTGGCGGATACATATTACAGCTGGGCTGGTTGTTGGGTTGTTAACGAACGAGTGGACGATGCGGCGTCGCACTGGAGTGACAGCCAAGCTGACAGCAAACCTGGTGAAAACGAGTTGTTGTTGTTGTTGCTGTTGCTGTAGTAGTGGCAGTAGTTGTTGCTCGTATTGTTGCCGTGTTTGTTGCTATTGCTGCTGCTGCTGTTGTTGTTGTTGTTGGTTTGTTTATTGGTTAATAACGAGCGACCAAGACGGGTTGGTATGGTGGGTTTTGCTTCGGTTACTGGAAACCGCACAACAAAGTGGAATGGGTTAAACACAGACACAGATACACGCGTAAAGATACTGCGAATAGGTAGAATGCTCAAGCACCGTGCCACAACACGGCACCGCACATCAAGCCACGCCGTAGCCCCCCACACAGGCGCACAAGAGGCAGCACAATCAAAAAGCATAGAAGTCTACAATTTTTGGCGCAATAACTCAGCAACGGCCCAGCCAGCAGCGCAACTGATGACGAGGAAACTTTTTGTTGTTTGGTGTTTTTGTTGTTCTCTGCTTCACGGGTTTGCTGTGCCCTCGTACACGATTTGTTGTTCGTGTTGTTGTTATTTATTTTATTTGTTAAAATTCTGTTGTCATTTGTTGCTTCTATTTTATCAGCCTTTAACAAAAATTTATTTAATTTTTATTTTTATTTAATTTTGAACTTAAGCGAAAGGTTGCAAAAAACTGCCACTGCAACGGGCTCATCAGCAACACAAAAACCACTTCGAAGCTACGCATGCATGACTGCCGAAAGAGTCGCGTACTTGTTTTCTTATTATATTTCTTTTAAAATTGAATTCCTTTAAATTTTACATATTTCTTTATTTGGTTTTAAGATTTCGTTTCAATTTCGTTGCTTTTCCTATTTCGCTTGTGTTATTATTCTCAGAGATATCTGCCTACAAATAGAAAAACACACCTTTGCGCCACTCCAACTGCAACGATCGCGCTTGCAAACGAACGCGTATAGGCCAAAACGTCGACTGACTGCTTCGATGTGGCCGGCCAAGCAGCCGCTCAGAGGTGGGTAAGCCAAACACGCTCGTTGCTCACGCGGCCGCTCGCGGTGCTCTCTCGGCCAGTTATGAATGGCAGACAACCCATAACAGAAAGAGCCGAAAGACAATACAAGTAGACTGGCAGCCAGCAGCGAACTTAGAAGCAAATTTCGTATTCAACTGACTGAATCACTTATCTGGCTCTGTCTCCGCTGGCGGCGTTGAGGTTGCCGTTGGCTGCTCCTGATCGCCAAACTGAAGGGTCCCTTTCCCTGCTAACAACTTGAATATACACTTTGCTCAAAATTTTCTTGTTAATTACTCTCCCTACGCTTCTTTTAACACTGATTAACATATACTCTCTCTCTCTCTCTCTCTTCGTCGGTCTCTCCCTGTTCATTTAGGATAATTCGGCAGCTGATCTGTTTTCGCTGATTTTCACACTCACCCACCTGTTAATCAGCATTTGTTGCTCAATACTCGTACGCTGCAATGTTGCCGCAACATTGTTGCGAGTCCAATTGGCAGCATGGCATACGCAACACGACACGCAAGCGAACTGGCAGGGCGAAATTCTGTTGAATAGTGTTTTAATCTTCCATCCTGATAAAGAAAAGCACTCGCACCGTTACCAGTCAAAACAAAAACCAAAACAAGCCAAAAGCAGACCTCCACCCCCACTATCCACTCCCAACGCCCCTTAACGCAGCTTTAAAGCAATGCGATCCACATAAAGTGGACTTCTTATCTGCAGCCTTGACAAAGTTTAAAGTTCATCTCCAGCCAACACATTAATCCATGGCCATATTGTGTGTGGCTCACAACCACACCTGCACGTCGGCCTGTACCATTTACATACACATGCAGGACCACGACAAGAGCTTATCCGATAAGCCCCATGGATGGTGGAGGGCCGCAAAAACACCCAAACAAAATATGCAATTACGAGTATCAAACAAGCGCACAGAATTGCTGTGTACGAGTGAGTACACTGGAAAACCGGACGCAGCACAACAGCACGAGGGACATAGACTTATTGGCCAGAGATGGGATCGCGGACCCCGTAGGGTCCTGAATTTCCGCCTTTTGCTATATCAGAGTTTTCCTATATCCTTAACGACCAGAAACTAGCTCAAAACTAGCCCAAAATCCGAGCCACTTCAGCATTTTGCTACATCAGAGTACGAAGAGAGTTGAAATAAAATCACTCAGTCAAAAATCATTATGCAGATAAGGATGATTCTATTAACGAAGGTGATAATGTCTGTCATAGTGATGACCCTTTAATATGCCAACATATGAGCTGGAATGTGGCAATCAATGAGTTGCCAATACTCTCAAGGTGCACCATTTGATAAATTCCAAGCCATCTTCCATAATAGACATGTTTAGCCGCCCAGTCCCAGTCTCCGAAACCCTCGTGATCTCCAGACCCTTCATCGTCCTGTACATTGTAGTGAGTACCTTACTCCAATTTGCAAGTTTGCATCTGAAATCCACCAGATTCAGAGTGGCAGTGAGAACGAACCTCTTCTCTATCGTCCCATTTTGAAAAATTCGCACCCAATCAAGACCAAAAGAAAGGACAAAACTGTTTAGAAAACTTTAAAACATGAAAACTTTTATTGAAAACCCCAAATAAAAAAAAAAACAAAAAAAATTATCAATTTAACTCAAATTACAAAAAACCACCGCTTAAAAATGGGCAGTGAGAGCAAATCTCTCTTTTCTCATTTTCGCACGAGTGTCTACGAATAGGACACCACCAGTTTCTCGACGTAGGTGACGTACTCCTGCTTGGCCGCCTCCTGAGACTTGCCCTTCTGCTTGTTCCACGACTCCCACTTGGCCTTGCCCTTCAAGTCGAGTAGGCCGGGCTTGGCGGTGGTGTTGTCGCCCACCGTGGCCTGCTTGAAGAGCGCGTACAGCTCCAGCAGCTCATCGTCGGTGGGGCGCTTGGTGAAGTGTTTCGCCTTTTCGGCAGCGGCGTTGAATTGCTGCAATCACAAAACAAATCAGAAAATTAGAGTTCCTGCCTCCAAGTGGATCCGTCCGTTGAGGGCGCGGCACTTACCTCTTCGAGGGACATTTTGCTGGATTAATTGACTGCAAATAAAATGGAAGGGAAAGTTCTCATTAATTGCGAGTATTTTATAATGATTTATTTTTGGAAGTCGATCGGTGAACGATCTCGTCCATTCAGCGATAGACTGAGGCATGAGCGGAGGACTCTGCATTAACTTTCATGTGAGTGAATGCCTCTCTTCCTCTCTGTGTTACTCTCTCTGTCTCATACAATCTCTCCCTCACTATCATTTTTTCTTCTCGCTCTATTTCTCACCCTCGCTTATTCTTTATCTCTCACTTTTTATCTTTCTCACGCGGTGTGTCAGCTTTTCACTCTCACTTAATCTCTCTCATTGTTTGCTCTATCTTTCTTTCACTCTCTCACTGTATCTCTCAGTCCAACTCTCACTCTACTCACTCTCTCTCACTCTACACACACACTCTCTCTCTCTCTCTCTAGTTGTGAATCACCCTCTCTATTTATCGCACTCTTTTTACTCTCTGACTGTGTTTCTCACTGTCTCTTTCAGTGTATCTTTCTTTCACTTTCTCGCACTCTATCTTTCTTTCACTCTCTCTCACTCTCTCTCACTCTATATATCTCTGCAACTCTCACTCTATTCACTCTCTCTCACTCTATTCACTCTCTCTCACTCTACTCACTCTCTCTCACTCTACACACACACTCTCTCTCTCTCTCTCTCTCTCTAGTTGTGAATCACCCTCTCTATTTATCGCACTCTTTTTACTCTCTGACTGTGTTTCTCACTGTCTCTTTCAGTGTATCTTTCTTTCATTCTCTCGCACTCTATGTTTCTGTCACTCTCTCTCACTCTATCTCTAACTCCACTTACTCTATTCTCTCTCTCACTCTACTTACTCTCTCCACTTCTGAATCTCTCTATTTATCGCACTCTTTCTTACTCTCTTTGTGCTTTTTTCAATGCCTCTTTCACTCTATCTTTCTTTCGCTCTCTCTAACTCTATCTTTCACTTCTTCTCTCACTCTACTCACTCCCTCTCACTCTACGCACACGCACCTCCCTCTTTCTCTAGTTCTGAATCACCCACACTAATTATCGCACTCTTTCTTACCCTCTAACTGTGTTTCTCACTGTGTCTTTCACTCTATTTTTCTTTCACTTTCTCTCACTCATTCTTTCTTTCACTCTCTCTCTCACTCTATCTCTCACTCTATCTCTCACTCTAACTCTCACTCTACTCACTCTCTCTCACTCTACACCCACACACTGTCTCTCTCACTCTCTCCCTCATTTTATTTACCGCACTCTTTCTTACCCTCTAACTGTGTTTCTCACTGTGTCTTTCACTCTATTTTTCTTTCACTTTCTCTCACTCATTCTTTCTTTCACTCTCTCTCTCACTCTATCTCTCACTCTATCTCTCACTCTAACTCTCAATCTACTCACTCTCTCTCACTCTACACCCACACACTGTCTCTCTCACTCTCTCCCTCATTTTATTTACCGCACTCTTTCTTACTCTCTGACTGTGTTTCTCACTGTCTCTTTCACTGTATCTTTCTTTCACTTTCTGTCACTTTCTCTCACTCTATCTCTCACTCCATATCTTACTCTACTCTCTCTCACTCTAGTTACTCTCTCTAGTTCTGAATCTCTTTGCATTTATCGCACTCTTTCTTACTCTCTTTCTCAATGTCTCTTTTACTCTATTTTTCTTTCATTTTCCCTCACTCCATCTTTCTTTCACTTTTTCACTTTATCTCTCTCTCCAACTTTCACTCTACTCACTCTCTCTCACTCTACACCCACAAACTCTCCCTCTCTTTATTTATCGCACTCTTTCTTACTCTCTAACTGTGTTTCTCACTCTCTCTCACTCCATATCTTACTCTACTCTCTTTCTCACTCTACTTACACACTCCCTCTCTCTCTCTAGTTCCGAATTTTCATCTATTTATCGCACTCTTTCTTACTCTCTTAGTATTTTTCTCACTGCCTGTTTCATTATATATTTCTTTCTTTCTCCCTCATTCTATGTTTCACTTCATCTGCCACTCTACTCACTCTCTCTCACTCTCACTCTACACAGACACACACACACACACACACTCTCTTTAGTTCTAAATCTCTCTGTATTTATCACATTCTTTCTTACTCTGCTACTGTTTTTCTTCTCATTCAATCTATCTTTCTTTAAGTGTATCTTCCTTTCACTCTCACTCTACCTCTTACTTCATCTCTTACTCAATTCTCTCTCACTCTCACTCTTCTTATACACTCTCTCTCTCTCTTTCTCTCTAGTTCAGATTCTCTCTTTATTTATCGTACTCTATCTGACTCTCTTACTATTTTTCTCACTGTCTCTTTCACTCTCCTCTTCTCACTCTCCTTTTGACGGACCTCTCCCACTCTAGCGCTCACTCTCTAGCTCTCACTCTCTATAGCACTGTCCTATTCACTCTACCTTACTCTTTTTATCTCACTCGCTCTCTAATTCGTTCTATATATTTCTCTCTCTATGGTCCTCCCTTGAGTATGTACAACCAGTTTATAACAGCAATCTATGACTTCTCTCCTAACTTTCCTAAACAAATTCTGCCCTGGGAATCCGACTTGTTTTCTCCTATTTTTTGATAGTGGTACTCGTATTGTAGTGACGTTATCTATTCGATTATCAGCTCAGATGATAGTGGCGTCGATTATCGTTAACAACTCAATCGATCGTTGATAAGCACACACTCGCACTCATTAATTCTAGTTGTGCGGGTTGGGTACTCGCATTTCTGCCGTTCAGTTACTAAGCATCGATAAATTTATTGCTCTCTGCGGTGATAAGAGCAGCAGTAAATCAAGTTTTACTTTTGTTTACGACGATTGTTTATGACGATTGTACCCAGAACAGATTGTGTTGGATTGATGCACTCTGCCACCCTTCCAGCGGGGTGCTTGATAACCTGCAAGTAATTCACTGAAATTATGATTATCCCCCCACATATCCGAACATGACTACTTTGGTTCTTATCTGCCGGTACTACGAGTACTCTGGCCTAAATAACAATTTTTATTCTCACGGAGTGTTGTTCGGACTGGAGTTATGTCTAAATCTGTGAGGAGCATGGAGTTCGGTCGGAGCTGTCCTAGGTTGTCGTTGTTTGTCCCCTCTTCAACCATCGTACAACGCTTGTGTAGCAACAGAACATAACCAGAAGTGTACTCGTATGTGTCTATGTGTGGCTATAATTATCTTAGTTTATGGAACTTTGTGTTGTAAATCACACACAAAAGATACGAAACTATTACGAACATATTTACACAAAATGGATCGATAGATTAGCTTTTTGTTCGTGTATAAAACGGAATATTTTTGGGGAGTACGTGCCCAGCAATTGATAAATATGGCTGCATTAAATAGAAATGAGTTGATGGTTGTAGAGAGGAAGATGAACACACTTCCAACATTCACTTTCACAAAAAAATTGCATCATAGTACAAAATAGAAGCAAGATAGTGCAAAAGAGGAACTACATACTACAAAAGAGAAACTACATACTACAAAAGAGAAGTAGCATAGTATAAAAGAGACGCCACATACTACAATAGAGGAACAACAAACTACAAAAGGAAACAACCTAGTATAAAAGAGATGCAGAATAGTATAAAAGAGGCGCAAAATACTGCAAAGAAGGAACAATATACTACAAAAGGAAGCAACATACTACACCACATACTACAAAAGAGAAGTAGCACAGTATAACAGAGACGCCACATACTACAATATTGACTAAACATACTACAAAATAGGAACAACATACTACAAAAGGAAGCAACATGGTACAAAAAAAACGGCAAAATACTACAAAAGAGGAGACGCATACAACAAAGTAAAAAGTTGCAAAAGTTGCCAATGGAATTTATTGTCAGGGGCCGAGCTAAGTGCAGGAAAACTATCAAATATATTCTAGTTGACCTGGAGTTCTACAACTGCAGCTCCATCTTCCAACTTCCATCTTTCTGAATCGTGCAGCACAAATGTCGTGCGTGCACCCTCAAAGTAGGCTTCCTTTTTCTGCAGTGGAATACTGAGAATTTCGATTGGCGACAAAATATTGCTTGCAATGGAAAATTAAAGGTGCAAGAAGCACGTAGCAAGCCTCCATTTCGCTCATGTAGATATATGTAAGTGCAAGAACGTGCCCGCCCAGCCCCAAAGTCCGCTGTAACCTTATCATGTTATGATCCAACAAAAGCTTTGAGCAGCGGCTCAGCGAGTGAGCGAACAGCGACTATTCTGGCGATTTCCTCGTGTCCGGAGTACTCAAATGCTAATCTAATATTGTGCCTTTCAAAAGCCGCAACGAAAATCAAGCGATCACAACAAAAACAACAACAACCAAAAGTTGCGACAAGATCGGCTTGGCGGGCAACACTCGAGCATTTGTTTAGTTTATGCAATGTGCAAAGTACGCGCTCTTGAGTACAGCTCCGGACCCATACACACACGCACTTATGTGTACATAAATGGTATACGAGCACACAACAGCTCTGAGAGGCCTGGGGGGGGGGGTCTGGGGTTTGGTCTTACAAGAATTTGTTTTAAATTAACGCAATTGAAAGTTTGCTTCACTTACTCGTAATTTAAGAGAATATGTAAATTTTAGCTGTAAGTGTAGTGAAGTCGCCATGTGGTGGGTTCAAATCACGTCCAGGGCAGGTCCAAATATAGGTGTTGTGCGGAAATAGCAATTCCCCTCGTTTATTTGACATTTTGTAGAAAAATCGAAACTAGAAATACTGACACAATTCTTTGATTTCAAAAACGAGGAACACATTTGTGCGTTTTCACTACGAAGCAACCGACTGAGTGCTACAACCACATCAAAGGGAGAGTATGTGGCCACTGAAAGAGTTCACTCACTACCACCTCTGCTTGATGTCTCATCTGTTCCTTAGTGACATTAGTTCGAAGGTCTCATCTGTTCCTTGGTGACATTAGTTCGAAGGTCTCATCTGTTCCTTGGTGAGCTTAGTTCGAAGGTCTCATCTGTTCCTTGGTGACATTAGTTCGAAGGTCTCATCTGTTCCTTGGTGAGCTTAGTTCGAAGGTCTCATCTGTTCCTTGGTGAGCTTAGTTCAAAGGTCTCATCTGTTCCTTGGTGAGCTTAGTGCGAAGGTCTCATCTGTTCCTTGGTGAGCTTAGTTCGAAGGTCTCATCTGTTCCTTGGTGACATTAGTTCGAAGGTCTCATCTGTTCCTTGGTGAGCTTAGTTCGTAGGTCTCATCTGTTCCTTGGTGAGCTTAGTTCAAAGGTCTCATCTGTTCCTTGGTGAGCTTAGTTCGAAGGTTTCCGTCCCCATTGCCGCGAGACAACAACACACAAGACCCCCAGTTTGCATTAGCTAGAAAGGGGGACACTCTGGCAGCCACAGTTCTGTCCCTATTGTAAACGACCATATTCGCGTTCTATGCACAAACCCAGGAATACCCAACTTGGCGTCATACTTCGACAGAGCAGGCTAAGTGAAATGAATTGTGCCCAGTTCTTGGCACTGAATCTTAACGTATCATTGTTGGTGCTTCAGTAAAGTGGCGTCAAGGAGGTCAAAGTAACAGAGATGAAAAAAGTGTGTTTTCTAGAAAGAAAACAGACGATAAAGTGAGAGAGAGACAATCAAAGTGTCAATTTAACACAAGCCGATATTTTGAACTATGCCGTTTGTTTGTGAAAGAAGGAGAGTTTCATATCCTTCTCCCCTGAGTTCCTTAAATGAGTATTTTCGACAGTAAAATTGTTCGTGTAGACTGCAAAAAATGCTTTATCGAGTGCTCTGGTCCACCCTAATCGGTTATCTCAGTCTAGGCATGGCTCTGGACACAGTGTGTAACCACATGAGTGTAGTCCATATGGAGGAAGGATTAAATTTAGTGCCCTTACTAACTGCCCACACATAAACTTCATCGTAACCTATTCAAACCTCACAATTTCCTTTCAGCTATCGTACCCACCATTGAAATAATCGCTTCCAAGATTCTTGAATGTGTACCCAGTCTCCTCAGATACGAGTAGCATACCCAACGCTTCCTTTTTCCTTTCTACTCCAAATCTAACCTATTCCTAAATTGTATTGCGGCTTTAAATATTTCTAAGCATAGCGGAGATGTGGGCGGATAATTTGGTATATGGAGTCAGTAAGTACCGCACCATGGGAAAGCAAGCGAGAAGTTAGTTTATGTATTCAAAAATATCACTGATCGGTCGAGTGCTCGAAAACAGCACCTGCAGCGGCTTCCAAGAACACCGCGACCACTACTGCGACTCCGACTATGCCTCCAAAGCCCACTCCCAGGCGACTCCGACTATGCCTCCAAAGCCCACTCCCAGGCGACTCCGACTATGCCTCCAAAGCCCACTCCCAGGCGACTCCGACTATGCCTCCAAAGCCCACTCCCAGGCGACTCCGACTATGCCTCCAAAGCCCACTCCCAGGCCAGTGCGGGACGGCGAATTGCAGTCGTTTGCCGAGAGGCCCAGCCAACTCGTATGCCCGGCTGCGACGGCGACCCCGTTTAAGTTGATTTTTAGCATGCAAACAGCGATTGCGATCACAATTTTTGTGCTTTATTATTTGTAGTCTTATTTTCGCTAAACTCAAATGCGAGCTACTCAGCTGCTAAGCGGCCGAATAGACTTTCTCCGAGCGACCGCGCACGGACTCTCCTAATTGAATCTGACTACGGTCGTTTGGCGGAGCGCACTGCCGCCGCCGATTACGTGCGACCACAATTGCAAGAAGCACACGTAGCGATTGGTCGCGGCGGTTCGTCGGACGGTTGACGGTGTTTCTCTACTTTTAGTTTTTTATTATAATTGTTATAAGAGTTGTTGTTGTTGTGGTTGTTGTGGTTGTTGTTCTTGTTGCTGTTGTTGAAAAGGCGGAAATAAAATACCAAGAAAATGGTTTATGAGCAAAAAAAAAAATGGGGAAATGCCAAAGAAGCGCGTACTGTAAACGATGCAAAGAAAAGCAACAACACGAAAACAAAACATAATAAAAGATCGCATCAGCGCCGGGGCAGCGAGCGTATGAGCGATTATAAGATGATCTTCTATCATGGCCTGCGGTAGCGTGTAATTAACACTTGAGCACTCCCGATTTTGGCAAGCTCAGTTGGCTTGTCGGCGGAGGGCGAGTGTGGGGTTGGAGCCAGTAATGCGGCCATGTTAGACGCCGCTCTGGACGGACGGACGGACGGACTGAATGAGCCGTCAGTGAAGTTTGATTAGCAAAACTCGGTCGCTGACCGTTCATCGGCCAACTTCAGTTAGAGGCCGAACATTCGCTGCTATTCGCTCTGGAATAGTTGTGTAGCTCGTGTAGAACAAAATGGAAAATTCTATGAAAGAGTTGCGAACGAGCTTGGAACGAACTGAGAAGACGTTGGGAGTTCTGGTGGCTGAGTAGTGCTACTAAAGGCGAGCCACAACTGCTGGAAGTCGCTTCAGAGTCTCAACTGCTGGAAGTTGTTTCAGAGCCTCAATTGATGGAAGTCGCTTCAGAGTCTCAATTGCTGAAAGTTTTTTAAGAACCTCAATTGCTGGAAGTCGCTTCAGAGTCTCAGTTGTTGGAAGTTGTTTCAGAGCCTCAATTGCTGGAAGTAGTTTCAGAGCCTGAATTGCTGGAAGTCGCTTCAGAGTCTCAACTGCTGGAAGTTGTTTCAGAGTCTCAGTTGTTGGAATTTGTTTAAGGGTCTCAATTGCTGGAAGTCTCTTCAGTGTCTCAATTGCTGGAAGTCGCTTCAGAGCCTCAATTGCTGGAAGTCTTTTCAAAGCCTCAATCGCTGGAAGTCACTTCAGAGTCTCAGTTGTTGGAAGTCGCTTCAGAGTCTCAATTGCTGAAAGTTGTTTAAGAACCTCAATTGCTGGAAGTCGCTTCAGAGTCTCAGTTGTTGGAAGTTGCTTCAGAGCCTCAATTGCTGGAAGTAGTTTCAGAGCCTGAATTGCTGGAAGTCGCTTCAGAGCCTCAATTGCTGGAAGTCTTTTCAAAGCCTCAATAGCTGGAAGTCGCTTCAGAGTCTCGATTGCTGGAAGTCGTTTCGTTTGCATTTAAACAAATCACATTGAGCTCTGACCGCCAAATGACCGCAAACGGCAGTCTGCATATTGAATTGCCACCTGGGACTGTGAAATATGCAGTCTCTTATGGCGCCCACTTTCCCGTTTCAAACTTCTTCGTCCTTGCCAGGACAATTGTGTTGCCAATTAGTTCACTTCCAGCCAGCACCTAACTCGTTTAGCTCCTGCACCAAGTGGCCTTCAAATTCTAATGGCAAAGCAAATCAACCGCAGTTGCACTCGAATGGACTCGTGGCTTGTTAAATATTTGCACCGCGCTTGATCTTAATCGCTGAACTTACCGGCACCTTTTTCTATTTATTCGAAGTTCCACATTTTTTATTTGCTTTTCACACTCTCAAAGGCACGGAGAAACAACAACAACAACAACACAACCACAACAGCAATTCAGTTAATTATTAAAAGAAACAAAGCAACAAAACAGAGTTTTTTCTATTCTCTGTTTGCGTATTTCATTTGAAATTTTTACGATTTGGTTTTTTAGTCTTAGAATTTAGTTTTGGTGGCGCACTTACTCTGTGGGATTCGTCTTGCCGTTGGAACAGTGAACTGCAGTCTGAATTTTGAAATGGAAAAATTGCTCATTCTCAATTCCGCCCGATCGCGTTCCGACGAGCTTTCCGCACTATCTTCTACGCGAAGCTTTGCAATTGGCACGTCCGTTATTGGCTGAGCGGGCAGCGGAAGCTCTGCGCGGAGCTTTCACACTCGCAACCGAACATTCAAATTCAGTGCTAGAACATTTCAGTGGGTCGCGGCAGGCCCCATCCACCTGAAAACGCTCCCTTCCGGAGCACCACTCCCCGTTGATTGGTGGTCGCTTAAGGAGAGTGTTCGCTGTCTAACACGCCAAAGCTCAAAAGTTGCACTTTAATCAGCGGCCGATTGCGGACGCTATTAAGCAGTAAATTTAAATTAATGGTCCCTGTATGAGGAGAGTTATTAAAACTATAATCGAGGTGATAGCCCAGCGGACGCACTGCTGCCTGCTTCTGTGCACGGAATCCACCGCAGATACCAGAGAGCCCACATACATTCATGGTGTGCTGCATGGCGTACCGGCGAATGTGTGCAGCTCCAAGCTTGATTAGGCCAATGTGTCGGGCTCGCGGTGATCATCATTGGCCGTAGCGTTTAAGCAAAAACGCGCGAGTTGCCCTCTAATAAGGTTGTTTGCCGCAGCTTTCCCTGCAGTCCGCTGCGAGATCTTTCTGCTCTGTTTGCCAACACCTTATATGGAATTTTCCAGTCTCTCAGCCTTTGTAGGGGCGGAAAATGATACGTTCAAGGTTCTGTGGAGACACTGGGCGTCTCTAGCACAGCTGAAGGAAGCTATGATGCGAATATTCATTGAAACTCTGAAATAGTCTGGAGACTGTGATACACTCTGATCCTCTGTAGCAATGCTAGTGAGTCGATCTGATCCAGTCTGATCCAATCTATCTTAGAGAAACGAAGAGAGACACTCAAATGCTCTGAACTTCGGTACCAGATCTGAAGCATTTAAATTCTATAATATATAAGATTACTCTTTACTCTGAGTGTCAGTAGCGCTGCTAAGCAAAGCGGTTTAGAGACAAGACGAGAGATTTTGACAACATTCTTATTCAGGGATCTGAGTCCCTGTCATGGTAGTGATTAAGACGATTCAGAGACTAAACTTGAGATAGTGATATGCTCTGAGACTCTGTGGGGACACTGAGCGACACGATCAAACAGCACGAAACATTCGTATTCAGGGATCTGAGTCCCTGTCATGGTAGTGATCAAGACGATTCAGAGACTAAACTGGAGATAGTGATGTACTCTCAGACTCTGTGGGGACACTGAGCGACACGATCAAACAGCACAAAACATTCTTATTCAGGGACCTGAGTCCCTGTCATGGTAGTGATTAAGACGATTCAGAGACTAAACTTGAGATAGTGATATGCTCTGAGACTCTGTGGGGACACTGAGCGACACGATCAAACAGCACGAAACATTCGTATTCAGGGATCTGAGTCCCTGTCATGGTAGTGATCAAGACGATTCAGAGACTAAACTGGAGATAGTGATGTACTCTGAGACTCTGTGGAGATACTGAGTGACACGATCAAACAGCACGAAACATTCTTATTCAGGTACCTGAGTCCCTGTCATGGTAGTGATTAAGACGATTCAGAGACTAAACTGGAGATAGTGATGTACTCTCAGACTCTGTGGGGACACTGAGCGACACGATCAAACAGCACAAAACATTCTTATTCAGGGACCTGAGTCCCTGTCATGGTAGTGATCAAGACGATTCAGAGACTAAACTGGAGATAGTGATGTACTCTGAGACTCTGTGGAGACACTGAGCGACACGATCAAACAGCACGAAACATTCTTATTCAGGTACCTGAGTCCCTGTCATGGTAGTGATTAAGACGATTCAGAGACTAAACTGGAGATAGTGATGTACTCTCAGACTCTGTGGGGACACTGAGCGACACGATCAAACAGCACAAAACATTCTTATTCAGGGACCTGAGTCCCTGTCATGGTAGTGATCAAGACGATTCAGAGACTAAACTGGAGATAGTGATGTACTCTGAGACTCTGTGGAGACACTGAGCGACACGATCAAACAGCACGAAACATTCTTATTCAGGTACCTGAGTCCCTGTCATGGTAGTGATTAAGACGATTCAGAGACTAAACTGGAGATAGTGATGTACTCTGAGACTCTGTGGAGACACTGAGCGACACGATCAAACAGCACGAAACATTCTTATTCAGGTACCTGAGTCCCTGTCATGGTAGTGATTAAGACGATTCAGAGACTAAACTTGAGATAGTGATATGCTCTGAGACTCTGTGGGGACACTGAGCGACACGATCAAACAGCACGAAACATTCGTATTCAGGGATCTGAGTCCCTGTCATGGTAGTGATCAAGACGATTCAGAGACTAAACTGGAGATAGTGATGTACTCTGAGACTCTGTGGAGATACTGAGTGACACGATCAAACAGCACGAAACATTCTCATTCAGGTACCTGAGTCCCTGTCATGGTAGTGATCAAGACGATTCAGAGACTAAACTGGAGATAGTGATGTACTCTGAGACTCTGTGGAGACACTGAGCGACACGATCAAACAGCACGAAACATTCTTATTCAGGTACCTGAGTCCCTGTCATGGTAGTGATTAAGACGATTCAGAGACTAAACTGGAGATAGTGATGTACTCTGAGACTCTGTGGAGACACTGAGCGACACGATCAAACAGCACGAAACATTCATATTCAGGTACCTGAGTCCCTGTCATGGTAGTGATCAAGACGATTCAGAGACTAAACTTGAGATAGTGATATGCTCTGAGACTCTGTGGGGACACTGAGCGACACGATCAAACAGCACGAAACATTCGTATTCAGGGATCTGAGTCCCTGTCATGGTAGTGATTAAGACGATTCAGAGACTAAACTGGAGATAGTGATGTACTCTCAGACTCTGTGGGGACACTGAGCGACACGATCAAACAGCACAAAACATTCTTATTCAGGGACCTGAGTCCCTGTCATGGTAGTGATCAAGACGATTCAGAGACTAAACTGGAGATAGTGATGTACTCTGAGACTCTGTGGAGACACTGAGCGACACGATCAAACAGCACGAAACATTCTTATTCAGGTACCTGAGTCCCTGTCATGGTAGTGATCAAGACGATTCAGAGACTAAACTTGAGATAGTGATATGCTCTGAGACTCTGTGGGGACACTGAGCGACACGATCAAACAGCACGAAACATTCGTATTCAGGGATCTGAGTCCCTGTCATGGTAGTGATCAAGACGATTCAGAGACTAAACTGGAGATAGTGATGTACTCTCAGACTCTGTGGGGACACTGAGCGACACGATCAAACAGCACAAAACATTCTTATTCAGGGACCTGAGTCCCTGTCATGGTAGTGATTAAGACGATTCAGAGACTAAACTTGAGATAGTGATATGCTCTGAGACTCTGTGGGGACACTGAGCGACACGATCAAACAGCACGAAACATTCGTATTCAGGGATCTGAGTCCCTGTCATGGTAGTGATCAAGACGATTCAGAGACTAAACTGGAGATAGTGATGTACTCTGAGACTCTGTGGAGATACTGAGTGACACGATCAAACAGCACGAAACATTCTCATTCAGGTACCTGAGTCCCTGTCATGGTAGTGATCAAGACGATTCAGAGACTAAACTTGAGATAGTGATATGCTCTGAGACTCTGTGGGACACTGAGTGACACGATCAAACTGCACGAAACATTCGTATTCAGGGATCTGAGTCCCTGTCATGGTAGTGATTAAGACGATTCAGAGACTAAACTTGAGATAGTGATATGCTCTGAGACTATCTGGAATTATGTTTATGCTCGTAGTGTTGGTGTCGGGAATTATGTTTATAAATCTATCAGTTTAGATTGCTATGAGAGACTATTCAGAGACTTGCATAAACTCTGAAATACTCAATAATTTCCCTTCTGAAGTGCTTTCAATCAATGTTCGGCGTTTTGTTATGTTCGATGGATCTCTGTGGACGGTATACACGAATCGCAATGCCCTGGAAAAATAGTGGAGAACAGCTAAAAGGAAGCTAAAACAGAGGACTGAGAGGACTGAGAAGACTACCAATGCATTAGCATTACCAATGATACCGGTCGCGTCTTAATTATACAGTTCCAATAGAGTGACTACTTCACAAAATTTTCAGGAATCTTCTTCCATATTGAATTTTGGTATCTCTCTTTTGTAATCCCTCTTCCATAAGTGAAATTGTGAATCGCGAAGAGAATTCCAACACATCGAGATTTACCTGCCACCGTTCCCGCTCTTTATTAATGCTTGCTTCTCGGGTTTCCCCGGCTATATCGGCGTTTTGAGGCCTGCCCATGGGATTATCCAAAGGAAACCTTTGAGTGGCCGTGCACATGCAACGAAAGTTCTCAAATTAATTGCCCAATTTAGGCAACAGGAACGAGTCATTTTGCTCGCCTTATCGCCTCGATTGCTCACTGACCGTGACTAAAAGTGGGAGTAGTTTATGTGTTTATATGCTAAGATTAGATTAGTTCTTGCTCGGGACTTATTCTGGTACTCAAGTGTACGCCTGAGATAAGAAGCATTTTTCATGTATGCTTCTTTTCTTCTAGAAAGTCATAAATGAAAAATGCCATAAAATGTAGTCACAAAAATAGCACAAGCGTCCATGCGCCAGTCGAGTTGCAGGCAAATCCTCGTGGAGATTGTGTGTGGAGAATTGTTCCCAATTCACTCGCTCCCTATCGATCTGTGGCTACGAGTACAGTGCCCACACAACCCAAAACTCGAATATGGAATTGTGTGAGTAAGCTGAATGGAACAATTCCATATCCAGTTTTACATGGAGTTGTGACATCGACATTCCTGCAAAGGAGCGATATTGCTGCCTAGTTGGGTGCTTCTGATCGTATGCAGTGTTTTAAATATCTCCTGAGTGCGCACACAATCTTCAAGAATTTAACTCTTCATGTGATTCTACAAAGAAGGTACGGGCCGCTAAAACTAGGCGCGGCAGTTTCAGCGTATGCTTTGCTACAACTGATGCTCTGAATCTCTGTGAGGTTAGCTCCGAAAATTTCTAGAATAAGCAACCATACATTTTACGTGGCTGAAGTTGCAGAAGTATTTTCCTTCAAAACAAAGAAGAAAGTCGTATTTAGTTCAACATGGTAAACTGGTGTGAGTGGATTAGTGAACCATATCTAGAAAGACCTAAGGCGTCTGTATGAACGGTTCAATGAAGATTCTCCCTCTCTCTTCATTTCCTTTAGTTTTTCGAATGTGCTGAAGAAAGACCGTGAACAACCATTCCACAACTTCTCGGCCTGCTTTGATAGATTTGTAGCAATCGTATGTGCGACGAGCAGTTATTATAGCGAATATTTATTATAACGAGTACTTATTATAGCGAGTATTTCTTATAACGAATATTTACTATAACGAGCATATATTATAATGAGTGTTTATAATAACGAATATTTATTATAACGAGTATTTCTTATAACGAGAACTTATTATAACGAGTACTTATTTTAACGAGTACTTATTTTAACGAGTTTTTCTTATAACGCGTACATATTATAACGAATATGTATTATAACGAGCACGTATAACGAGTATTTGTTGTAACGAGTACACATTATAACGAATATTTATTATAACGAGTACTTGTTTTAAGGAGAACTTATTATAACGAGTACTTCGCATAACGAATTTTTATTATAACGAGTACATATTTTAACGAATATTTATTCTAAAGTGTATTCAATTCACGAACAAAATGCAGTTTACAATTCTCCTATCTTTCAAGGATTGAATACCTAAAAGCTTCCATCTACGATCGTAAGAAGGTACTCCTTCCAGCCAATACATTTTTTTGGGCGCATATCTTATTATATTCTTTTGGACTCCTTCGATGCGATTTGAATGTTCGCCATAAAAAGGGCTCCACATAATAGAACAATATTCTATTATGCTCAGAACAAGCGAACAAGAAGGAAATATTTCCTGGTTCCTTTTGTTCATTGATGAGTTGTATAAACAGTTCACTGCTTCTTGATATCCGAATTTATTATTAGGATCTTCTGCGGTCTAATGAATTGCTTCAGGAATCCTTATAAAAGTGTCCGAAAGTATACCATTTACATACCAGTCACACACGCAGTTGGCATACTTTCTTATGAGTAAATAGTATAAAAAATGCGGCATATTTTCAGGAGCTGCCCAAAAGGCCCTTTTAATGTACTCACAGAGCATCTGAGCTCCCAGTAGTAATTTCAGGTAAAGAGATTTTATTTTCATTTACCGATCTTTCCAGAGATTTTTCCAGAGGGGAGACTATTTTGAGGGAAGGCTGAAGTGCACATTGTGTTACTTCTGATTATAACTTTCTACTGCTTTCCAATCTTAGTCCGATAGTGAAACTACATGCAGCTACTCTATGGTAGGTCAATATATAAGTTACTCCACAAATATGGAATGCTGCAGTGAACGCAGGACTCTAGCGAAGCATTATAATGCAATTTTGCAAAGTCCAACAAAGAAGTTTCGGTGTGTCAGAAACTATTGGAAAATACACTCTTACCGAGAACGCATTCGATGTGTTTGCTATGTAAATATAAATTATGGCACACGTAGGAAATTTTTTTTCTGCTCACTTCAGTGAACCGGCATCGCACTATCAGGGTTCTAACAAAGAACATAAACGAAATTATGTTCTTTGGTTCTAATGCAGGAGGTCAAAGAAGACAGCCAGCCTCGGAAGTATTTGTATTGAATATATAAGCGGAAAAGTGAAGCATACTTTTAGGACCAAATAGTTTTATTTTCTTTAGGAAAGCAGAATTTTGTTGTTAGTGCTTTGTTTAGATACTGAGGGCGATTTACCGCAACTCTGGCATTGAACAATCCGTCACGGAAGCGATGATTCAACCCTTGTTCGCTTTAGCTCCGTTGGACTAATCTAGCGCTAGAGCAGAGAAGCGACATGAATTGACGTGTTGATACTCGTATCAGAGCGAGTGTGTCTGTCAAAAATCAATATGCCTTGGGAATATAAAAGACCAAAGCAGCTGCAGTTTCACCAATTCCAAGGGTAAATCACCAAATTCAAGGGTAACAGCAATTTGTCCCACTCAAAGAATATTCTACACAGAGCAAATTTATAATCATTTCCGGCATGACTTTAAGGAAGGGTTTTCCTTGGAAATGGAATAAAATATGTTACCAAAATTGCATGTCTTTAAATATTATTCACTTTATTTTAACGCATTATGCACAATTAACACTTATCACGGTCACTGCTTAGAAATGCCGGTCTCTGTGACTCGGGGGAGAACGTCGTTTTATTGGTACTTTGGCGCATACTTCTCGTAGACTTTGATGTAGTATGCCTTGGCATCGTCCACGGTCATGCCTTCCTTGTCCTTCCAGGATTGCCACAGGGCCTTCTTGATGGCGTCCTCTGGCTCATCAGTGTTGCAGTCACCGACGGTGGCTTGTTTATAGTAGCCGTAGAATTCCAGGAACTCCTCCTGGGTTGGCTTCTGGGTGAAGCTTTTCGCTTTCTCGACAATTTCTTCGAACTGCAAGGAATATAAATGAAATTAGCATTAGCAAAAAGAGTCCTGTGCACTGTGCAGGCACAATGAGGGCACTCGCTTACGGTTAGCATGTTGTCTGGAACGGCAAAGGTGGTTAACGCGTTTGGCAGAGTGTCAACGCTTTTATATCGAATGCAATTGGCAAAACAATCATCTGTCATAGGTGAAATCTTATCAATTGCAGCGCATTTACGACCGGGCAATATACCGATTTATGGGCCGTGAGTGGGTACAGGTAGAAAGTGGGCGCGGTATCACTGATTGTGGCTTGGCCAAATGCTTTTTGCGGTGTCTTATCGCGTATTGGAAGTCCAAATGATTAACACCATATATCTATCACTTAATAATGAGGGAGGAGGAGGGGCTACACCCTCCTCAAATAGAACCATGTGTAGGCAGATTATATTGATAAATGCAGCGATTGTTTCAGCAGCACTTTGCTGGCACCTTCGATGGGGAACTTTTTCATTTGACTAAGCAACGCACGTGATTCATGTTTGGTGAGCAACCAAGTAGGCAGCAGTCCCATGTAAGTCCCATGTCCCATATAAGTATCTCGAATTAAGATCAATCCTTTCACTCGCAAATCTGTGCCTTCTGTGCAAGATGTCTCCACTCATTGAGAACTGCATCAAACTGCTTGAGATGGTGTTCATGGATCTCCATCAGAAGTAAAGGAAAAACCTCTTGAATCGATCTTATGGTCGAATATGAATATGGTCAAATGACTATTGAAGCGATCTTATGAAAAAAATAGAAAGGGTCAAGAAATCATTCTAAGAAGAAAAGACTATCGCACTGATGCAAACACTATTCTAGGGAAAGTAGCTCACATTATCGAGAAATGATTCTGTGAAAAAGGTTTCAAACACTAAAGAAATGTTCCTTTGAAGAACAGTCTAAAGACTATTGAAGTGATCATATGGCAAAGAGCCTTTTTTACCACAAAAGTCGTATAAAGAAGAGTCCAGACACTATAGAAATGATCATATGAAAGTGAAAGTGAAATGATCATATGAATGTGAAGTCAGTGTAGAGACTTTGAGCTATACTCGTATTCCACAGGATAGTTTTTTTAGTAGAGTCATAACGAGAACTGTCTGATTTGATGTTGCCAAATTCATTTGAGGCCGGCAGCTCCTCACCATTTAAGTAGATTATATTGGAAGACTTAGCACCCGTTTTCACCAGTCTATTCTTGCAGAGAAACACTTCAACCCCGCACCTTGTGGGTTCTTTTCTTTAAAATGCTATGCCGCCTGGTTCAAGCACTGCAATTGCAAAAGCGTCAACTTCTAATAAAACGATGTGGTGGGAGACATTTGTGAGAACGTCAATTATTACTAATTTACGCTCCCACATTAAACCACAACGAATAAGGAAATGGCTGCATGCACTTGTGCACAGAGATCCACCAACAACTATACAAGTGCCCGATCATCCCCAACATCCCACAGTTTAGCAATTAACAAAAAATGTAAACGCTCCCATGCTAATTGCAACAACACTCTCAAACAACGTCGGGAGCACAGAAAACTTACACGATTAAACTGTCATACAGACTGCATTGATTAACTGTGATAACGAAATCAAATGCAGCGAGAGGAAAACGTACGCACAGAGGAAGTCAGAATACAACGGCTCCGGATTTACAATAAAACTTCACACACACCAGCAGAGGTAATTACACGATAGACAATGCTCGGCACATACCGAAGGTAAGGCAGTCGATCTACTGCACTAACAACAAAATTACGAATAGACGATACGAGCAGCAAAAACAACAACAAAACTACAGCGACAGAAGACAACACACAAAGCAGCCACAGCAGAGAGATGTGCAGGTCAATCGGCCGCAAGTACATGACACGAAGAAGACAACAGAAATCGATGTTCTAATACAGTGAGTAAATTGAAATATTTGCTAGCGCCACAACAACAATTGCAAGGCGACAACAACAACAAGACAACGGTGATGGTCGCCCAAGGCATGTGTTACCACAACAACAACAACGACAACAACAAGAACAACACCAGCGTGAAAAAGAACAACAAAGTGTTGAAGGTGGCACAAGGGCAAGTGAAACCACCAACAACAATGCAGAAACAACGGCAGTGAACGGTGGCCTTAGCAACAGAGAAAATTCAAGACATTCCTACAACAATAACATGTACTGGACGATGTGGCAGCTTGGGCCTATAAAAGCGCCAGCGGCCCAATAATTACTCCATACCGACACTCTCGAGGCAACACCAGCTAGGACTTTATCTCCAGACAGACGCCAGCGAAACTTATATCGCTCGACTTCGAAATACCCTTTACCTTTCCTTGTGCGTGCGACTTCAGCAATGGAAATGGTTTCCTCATAAATCATCATTAGGAGAATATCTACGGTAATTTTCGGTCGGGTACCTTGAATTGATTATATTAGTGGGAGGCGTGGCCTTTATCTGATCGACCCCATTTCTTGTATACTCGTATGTCTTTATAGAATCAATATATGTACTAATATCAAATATCGTCCAAAAATATTGAATAGGTCGTAAGATAAAATAATATGACAATGGTGTGGGCGTGGCTGTAAAAATAACACCCCCATTTTTGTGTGGTGCTTAATGTGGTACCCACAACCTTCGTGTCGAATTTTGTTGATAAATCCTTAATAGGAACCTGATTTTTGGTTAAGTGTGGGCGTGGCAGTAGTATTATGATCTCCATATTCTGCACACACACTATTATGGATCCCATGTACATATACTTCTGCCGATGGCATCAATAGGCTAAGCATAGGTAGGCTAATTTTAATTTTAGACCCGAAAGTTCATTATATCAAAAGTGGGCGTGTCTTTTCCCTGATCCATCCTATTTGCTGCATATAGCTTTACAATGTCCATATGTTCCTTCTCGTAAAATTTCGTCCGTAAATCTCTACCAGATCGTATGTTATTAATATTTGTTAATAGTGGGCGTGGCAGTTAATATATACCGCCCACTTGTTGCAGAGTTATTAGTATAACCCACATCTCCATAACTGGCAAATTGCGTTACTATTCCATCAATTGGACCGAAGTTATGGTCATTTTAAAAATGGTGAGAAAAGTTCTTTATATGGGAGGTAGGCGTGGTATTTGTCCAAATCGGCCCATATAGCAATCTGGTTCTGTATCTGTGTCCAGACTATACTTTTGCAAAATTTCATTAAGATAGCTCCAGCGGTGTGGAAAAAAAGTGGCCACAGTGGACGGACAAAATAAAAATTGATTCTGATCATATCTGTATATACATATATGTCCATACCTACCACGCCTCCTTCTTGTAGTTGCAACCCCTCTCAAAAGCACAAAATTAGTATACCCTATTCACCTATTTTAAAGGTAAAGGGTATAATAAGCTGCGGTAGTTTCGAGCAAATAGAGGGCATTCTCATATATACTTCACACAGATTGAGCGTACCTCGCCCTTTACCCTGAAGCTCCGACTCCACTTCATCCACATATCAATTGCGACAAGCAAATTTGTTTTTGTTTTTGTGCATGCGAAACACGAAACAACAAAAACAAAAATTTGTGTCTCTTTGGAAGTTTATGTACAGTAGGACCGCGTTAATGTGTCTACAACAGGAAAACATGTTACCGATGGTCACAAAAGTTTGTATACATATTTAAGAAAAATATATATAATATATTAGTAATATAAACTAATTAAATTTATTTGAACTTAATTTAACGATAGCATTTCACATAGTTTATTGACTTTTGCAAATATTTTTTATTGGCGTTATCGAGTGCTTACATTGACACGTGCACTTATGTTATGTATGTGGTATGGTAGTGTTTTTTATTGTACGAGTGATTTACTTTCTCAAGTTCCTGATAAATTTTTCGTGGACATCCCTGTTTTAAATGATTTTCTTAGTCAATGGTATTTTTTTAAAATTTATTACATAATATTTTCTTATCAAAGGAACACACGAGCAGTGAACTAAAAAAGTGATTCTAAATTCGATCAATTGTAAATTTCATTTATTTGCCACATACTTTTGGGGGCCGTACAAAATTAATTCAAATAGCAACTAAAACTATGCAACACGAATTTTGTACATAGTAACTTCCTCTACTCAACATTCAGCTGATCCTCCCCTCAACCCGTTGGGGGCGTGCACACAATTAATGACTTACCTACTAATTTGTCCCATCAAACACACAATTGCAGTACAAGCAGAACCAAAAACACATCGCAACAACAACAACAAAACGACCATCAATTTCAAACAATGAGAGAGAAGCAGTGACGTCACACATACGACCCATCGCCTGTCCGCGCACATTGAGAGGCACACTGTCCTAGAAGTTCGCCTCCGACTGGGGCATGGCGATGACGGCGGCGATCAGCGGCTTCGCTTGGTTTCCCTTAATCAGCATGACGCGTATGCGCATATTGTCGGGTGTGAGTGAGGGCGGGGGCAGCTTATCGAATGGATCCAGGATGGCGGTGACCTCGAAGTCAATTTTCAGTGGTATGCCGGGCAAGACGCTAGGTAGCTGTGGGTGAAACGTCAGCGTGTGCGGCCAAAGTGGGTGCAAGTGGGCGGACATACCTTAGCTATGGACTTCGGTAGGGTGTAGTGTCGCCGATCGGCGTGCAGCAGCACCAGCAGATTGGAGGACATCTTGTACGTGGACAGATTCTGTATGGTGAGGTACAAGCGGAACACAGGCCCTGCGCCGCAAACTTCGGCGGACAGCTTCACCGGGGCGTGCGTAATGTCACCCGATATCGTGCTCTCGGACGAGTTTAGCGAGTCCACAGTGGCGCGTGCTGCACAGTGGCGCAGTCGCCACAGTTCCACTTGAAAGCTGCCGTACGTGGCTTAAAGCAAAAAATCGTCAATGAACCACATTGGAACACTTGTTACGAGTTTCCTTACCTTTGGCGTTCTGCTTCTCACGCGAGCATTGCTCCACAAAGATGGAACTCTTCTTGGGCTTCTCCAAAATGGTAGCCTCCACCAAGTTCGCCCGCTCTACTTTGCTATCCACGGCCGACAACCGTTGCGGCGCGAAGCTGGCCAGACGCCTCAGTATCTTTAAGTAGAGTTCGCCCCCCGTGGTAGTCACGGAGAGGACGTGGTCTTCGTAGCCCATGCGGCCGAACAGCAGAGCGCTGACCGTGCAGTCCATCTGGAATTGGTCCACCAGTTTCTTCTGCATGTAGAATTGCACTTGGCCACCTTCCAAGCTCACGCATATCAGAGTTATGCCCATATACGTCAGCGTGATGGATATCATGCAAGTGGGCATGGCCTGCAGTGGCACGCAATACAGTTGCTTCCCCTTCTTCGAGTAGCAAAGCAGCCGTTTGTCCATCGAGGTGACCACAATCGTCTGATCAATCGGCAACAATACCAGGCCCGTTAATGGTTGCGATATTTTGAATATCTCCTGCCCCACGGTGGAGGATTTGCGCAGCAAATAGACGCCGCCAAAGCGGGTCGCAATCACTATGCAAAAGTCCACCTCGAAGGTGCCGTGCACGGCAATCATGCTCGGCGATGTTTCGTAGGAGCAAGTTTTAGCGCGGTACAGAACGCCGAATCCCTGCGGCTCCAGTATGAATATGTCACCATTGTCGGTGGCCACGACCAGGTGCGAGGGGGGATTTGGGTCGCTGGACACGCGCTGGAGGCAGCGCATGGCCACTATGCTGGCATGGCGTACCATCGGAGAATCGGCGTGCTTCAGTATGAACGCCTGCATAGAAATAGGGCTAAATTAGAGTGGCTCGAACCCCAGGTGGTTAGAGGTAAGTGGATGGATCTGGAGGTAGGTGACTAACTGGCCGGTAGGCGTCACCTTACCAAGTGATAAAGTCAAATAAACTGGCAACTTGAATCATGGGAAAAGGTGCTACTGCCTCTGCTCTTCTGCAGACTTGACACCATCGGAATCACAGGTTTCTCAACATCCTACCACTAGGTCCACCTCATACTCTAACCATCCTTGGGTAAAACACAGAAAAAGATGTACCCACATCACGCTCCTCAGGCGTCAGTTGCAGGAGTCTCTGGGATTTCCTTGTCAACTTGACCAGGTCAATTGTCTTGAGGCTCTCGACAGTCTGCGCCTGAATCTCCTCACGCACCACCGGCAGTTTGCGCCATATTTCCTTCTCGAACTCCTCCACTTGCAGCTCGGGCACCGTGTATTTGAAGTACGGTTTCATGTGGCGGAAGAAGAGTATGCACTCGGCGATGGCCACGGCGATTACTGGACGCGTCCACAACAAAAGTGCGAAATGTTATATTGGCGAGCTGAGCAATGGTAGGTGGACTTACTTGGCGTTCTCGGCATCGACTCGTCGCTGTAGAGGCTCTCGATAGCCGCCGGTATGCCGGTCAGTTTGTATGTCTTCGCCAGATCAATACCACGGAACACCTTCAGCGTTGCCGTCGCCTCAGGGTCTTCCAAACAGATATCGGCCGCCACCAGCCGCACGTAGTCGTCGCACTTGACGTCACACAGTGTCATGCAACTGGACAGGCTGTTGAGGCGTGGCGGGCCTTCGTCGTCGATGAACACTTGCAACCAGTTGTCGGGCTCGCTGGACATGATGCTGCAGGACGTCTGCAAGTGTTAAGAAGCGATTCGAAAGTGCGCGTGAATCAGCTGCAGCCAAATAAGTGGCGAGTTGCTCTTCGCCTTCGCTTTGTTTTCGGCTCACCATTCTTTGCTTACCCTAGCAACGGACAATCACCAAAACAGTTGCCACATACGAGGAATTTTATCAAAACTACCCGCAAACGCATTGCAATTAAAGGCGTTTCAGTGGAGTCAAGTCGTGTCGAAGGGGACCGCTGGGAGCGCTACGGCGCCGCCAAAACAATGCCCAAACGAAGTAACGCTCAAAAGTAAAAGTTGTATAATCGCCCAATACTTCCCCATAGAAGTGTGGGACCATTTTTCAATGTGAAACTACCTCCAAAACTGTTTGCAAGCATTTTGGGCGTTGTTTTCCCTTTTATTTCGGCGCTAATTTAGTATGAGGCGAATTAAAATAATACCCAAAATGTTGGGCGTTATTTCATTTCAAGTTTTCAATCAAATTTCGATCGTATTTGATATGAACTGAAACTCAAAATTTGTGGGCGTTCTTTCATTTAAGGTTTTCATTCAAATTTCGATCATATTTGATATGAACTGACACCCAAAGTTTTTGGGCGTTATTTAATTTAATGTTTTCATTCAAATTTCGATCATATTTGATATGAACTGACACCCAAAATTTGTGGGCGTTATTTCATTTAATGTTTTCATTCAAATTTCGATCGTATTTGATATGAACTGAAACCCAAAATTTGTGGGCGTTATTTCATTTAAGGTTTTCATTCAAATTTCGATCATATTTGATATGAACTGACACCCAAAGTTTTTGGGCGTTATTTCATTTAATGTTTTCATTCAAATTTCGATCATATTTGATATGAACTGACACCCAAAATTTGTGGGCGTTATTTCATTTAATGTTTTCATTCAAATTTCGATCGTATTTGATATGAACTGAAACCCAAAATTTGTGGGTGTTATTTCATTTAAGGCTTTCCTTCAAATATCGATCGTATTTGATATGAACTGAAACCCAAAATTTGTGGGCGTTATTTCATTTAATGTTTTCATTCAAATTTCGATCGTATTTGATATGAACTGACACCCAAAATTTGTGGGCGTTATTTCATTTAATGTTTTCATTCAAATATCGATCGTATTTTATATGAACTGAAACCCAAAATTTGTGGGCGTTATTTCATTTAATGTTTTCATTCAAATTTCGATCGTATTTGATATGAACTGACACCCAAAATTTGTGGGCGTTATTTCATTTAATGTTTTCATTCAAATATCGACCGTATTTGATATGAACTGAAACCCAAAATTTGTGGGCGTTATTTCATTTAATGTTTTCATTCAAATTTCGATCGTATTTGATATGAACTGACACCCAAAATTTGTGGGCGTTATTTCATTTAATGTTTTCATTCAAATATCGATCGTATTTGATATGAACTGAAACCCAAAATTTGTGGGCGTTATTTCATTTAATGTTTTCATTCAAATTTCGATCGTATTTGATATGAACTGACACCCAAAATTTGTGGGCGTTATTTCTTTTAATGTTTTCATTCAAATATCGATCATATTTGATATGAACTGAAACCCAAAATTTGTGGGCGTTATTTCATTTAAGGTTTTCATTCAAATTTCGATCATATTTGATATGAACTGACACCCAAAATTTTTGGGCGTTATTTCATTTAAGGTTTTCATTCAAATTTCGATCATATTTGATATGAACTGACACCCAAAATTTGTGGGCGTTATTTCGGTTTTTACTCTTTGGTTAATTCATTAAGACGTGAATTGAAATAAGACCCAAAATTGTGGGCGTTATTTCATTTAATGTTTTCATTCAAATTTCGATCGTATTTGATATGAACTGACACCCAAAATTTGTGGGCCTTATTTCATTTAATGTTTTCATTCAAATATCGATCGTATTTGATATGAACTGAAACCCAAAATTTGTGGGCGTTATTTCATTTAATGTTTTCATTCAAATTTCGATCGTATTTGATATGAACTGACACCCAAAATTTGTGGGCGTTATTTCATTTAATGTTTTCATTCAAATATCGATCGTATTTTATATGAACTGAAACCCAAAATTTGTGGGCGTTATTTCATTTAATGTTTTCATTCAAATTTCGATCGTATTTGATATGAACTGACACCCAAAATTTGTGGGCGTTATTTCTTTTAATGTTTTCATTCAAATATCGATCATATTTGATATGAACTGAAACCCAAAATTTGTGGGCGTTATTTCATTTAATGTTTTCATTCAAATTTCGATCGTATTTGATATGAACTGACACCCAAAATTTGTGGGCGTTATTTCATTTAATGTTTTCATTCAAATATCGATCGTATTTTATATGAACTGAAACCCAAAATTTGTGGGCGTTATTTCATTTAATGTTTTCATTCAAATTTCGATCGTATTTGATATGAACTGACACCCAAAATTTGTGGGCGTTATTTCATTTAATGTTTTCATTCAAATATCGACCGTATTTGATATGAACTGAAACCCAAAATTTGTGGGCGTTATTTCATTTAATGTTTTCATTCAAATTTCGATCGTATTTGATATGAACTGACACCCAAAATTTGTGGGCGTTATTTCATTTAATGTTTTCATTCAAATATCGATCGTATTTTATATGAACTGAAACCCAAAATTTGTGGGCGTTATTTCATTTAATGTTTTCATTCAAATTTCGATCGTATTTGATATGAACTGACACCCAAAATTTGTGGGCGTTATTTCATTTAATGTTTTCATTCAAATATCGACCGTATTTGATATGAACTGAAACCCAAAATTTGTGGGCGTTATTTCATTTAAGGTTTTCATTCAAATTTCGATCATATTTGATATGAACTGACACCCAAAATTTTTGGGCGTTATTTCATTTAAGGTTTTCATTCAAATTTCGATCATATTTGATATGAACTGAAACCCAAAATTTGTGGGCGTTATTTCATTTAATGTTTTCATTCAAATTTCGATCGTATTTGATATGAACTGACACCCAAAATTTGTGGGCGTTATTTCTTTTAATGTTTTCATTCAAATATCGATCATATTTGATATGAACTGAAACCCAAAATTTGTGGGCGTTATTTCATTTAAGGTTTTCATTCAAATTTCGATCGTATTTGATATGAACTGACACCCAAAATTTGTGGGCCTTATTTCATTTAATGTTTTCATTCAAATATCGATCGTATTTGATATGAACTGAAACCCAAAATTTGTGGGCGTTATTTCATTTAATGTTTTCATTCAAATTTCGATCGTATTTGATATGAACTGACACCCAAAATTTGTGGGCGTTATTTCATTTAATGTTTTCATTCAAATATCGATCGTATTTTATATGAACTGAAACCCAAAATTTGTGGGCGTTATTTCATTTAATGTTTTCATTCAAATTTCGATCGTATTTGATATGAACTGACACCCAAAATTTGTGGGCGTTATTTCTTTTAATGTTTTCATTCAAATATCGATCATATTTGATATGAACTGAAACCCAAAATTTGTGGGCGTTATTTCATTTAATGTTTTCATTCAAATTTCGATCGTATTTGATATGAACTGACACCCAAAATTTGTGGGCGTTATTTCATTTAATGTTTTCATTCAAATATCGATCGTATTTTATATGAACTGAAACCCAAAATTTGTGGGCGTTATTTCATTTAATGTTTTCATTCAAATTTCGATCGTATTTGATATGAACTGACACCCAAAATTTGTGGGCGTTATTTCATTTAATGTTTTCATTCAAATATCGACCGTATTTGATATGAACTGAAACCCAAAATTTGTGGGCGTTATTTCATTTAATGTTTTCATTCAAATTTCGATCGTATTTGATATGAACTGAAACCCAAAATTTGTGGGCGTTATTTCATTTAATGTTTTCATTCAAATATCGATCGTATTTTATATGAACTGAAACCCAAAATTTGTGGGCGTTATTTCATTTAATGTTTTCATTCAAATTTCGATCGTATTTGATATGAACTGACACCCAAAATTTGTGGGCGTTATTTCATTTAATGTTTTCATTCAAATATCGACCGTATTTGATATGAACTGAAACCCAAAATTTGTGGGCGTTATTTCATTTAAGGTTTTCATTCAAATTTCGATCATATTTGATATGAACTGACACCCAAAATTTTTGGGCGTTATTTCATTTAAGGTTTTCATTCAAATTTCGATCATATTTGATATGAACTGACACCCAAAATTTGTGGGCTTTATTTCGGTTTTTACTCTTTGGTTAATTCATTAAGACGTGAATTGAAATAAGACCCAAAATTGTGGGCGTTATTTCATTTAATGTTTTCATTCAAATTTCGATCGTATTTGATATGAACTGAAACCCAAAATTTGTGGGCGTTATTTCATTTAAGGTTTTCATTCAAATTTCGATCGTATTTAATATGAACTGAAACCCAAAATTTGTGGGCGTTATTTCATTTAATGTTTTCATTCAAATATCGATCGTATTTTATATGAACTGAAACCCAAAATTTGTGGGCGTTATTTCATTTAATGTTTTCATTCAAATTTCGATCATATTTGATATGAACTGACACTCAAAATTTGTGGGCGTTATTTCATTTAATGTTTTCATTCAAATTTCGATCGTATTTGATATGAACTGACACCCAAAATTTGTGGGCGTTATTTCATTTAATGTTTTCATTCAAATATCGACCGTATTTGATATGAACTGAAACCCAAAATTTGTGGGCGTTATTTCATTTAAGGTTTTCATTCAAATTTCGATCATATTTGATATGAACTGACACCCAAAATTTTTGGGCGTTATTTCATTTAAGGTTTTCATTCAAATTTCGATCATATTTGATATGAACTGACACCCAAAATTTGTGGGCTTTATTTCGGTTTTTACTCTTTGGTTAATTCATTAAGACGTGAATTGAAATAAGACCCAAAATTGTGGGCGTTATTTCATTTAATGTTTTCATTCAAATTTCGATCGTATTTGATATGAACTGAAACCCAAAATTTGTGGGCGTTATTTCATTTAAGGTTTTCATTCAAATTTCGATCGTATTTGATATGAACTGACACCCAAAATTTGTGGGCGTTATTTCTTTTAATGTTTTCAAACATATTTCGAACTTTTTTGGTATGAAATAATATCCAAATTTTGTGGACGTTATTTCGGTTTTTACTCGGTGGTTAATTCATTAAGATGTGAAATGAAATCTTGTCAAGGGAGGGTTTTAAAGTTGTGTATACCACATTTTTGGTTTCAAAATGACCTGAGGGCGTGAGAGTTTCCTCTTCAGCTTCTGTTCTAGAAAAGCATTGGGATCGCTTAAGCCACCTGCCCACTCGAATCATGCCTATGAAACCCTCTTATCATAGGCCAAGGACTCCATAGTGAAGTTTCATCTGTGAGAATAGGGTTCACCGAGGATGAAGTAGTAAGAGAAAAGTAAGAATTGTGACAGAAAAGTAGGGTCTAGAAATACAATGTAATCAGTATTTGGTAATTGCTTATTTCAAGGCTTGAATCGGCAATCTGCCCCCATTGGTGCGCCCCTGCAGCTAGTGAACAATATTCCATAAGTCGCTCAATGAAACAAATGGGAAGAGGGGTTAAAGTTTAAGTAAGTGGCCACAATCGCCGATTGCCAGTCAACATTCTCACTTAAATTACACAATTTAAGCACGTTAAAAGCACGTTGATTACATTTTAAACTAGTTTAAATTGAACCTTTAGAAAACTTGCATTTCTCAATAGTTTATGAGAAAAAATCAATCGTACAGTACAGAATAGAAAAGAATAGACTGGATTAGGCCGGAGAACCGCTGAAGAAGGAGGTCTCCAAGCACTCAAACATTGATGGCCATGCTATAAGCCTGGACATATTTGGGGGAAGGGGAGAGATAAAGGATTTTGAACGGGAAGTTATACCTTCACAAGCTTCTTTGACCCTTTTATGAAGCTGAGAAGAAAACCCAAAACATCTGACCCTAATATGCGCCTCCTCATTCTGGCAAAGGCAGGGCAAGCACTGAGAAAATACTATGTGCCCTACTGTTCCTCCTCCAGACAGGAGACGCAGTTCGAACTCTCATGCCCATTGTACTATAAGCCTGGGAATATTCAATTGTTTTCAATTATGTCTTCGAAAAGTTATTGAAGAAGAGCATTTGAACTAGATTAACATTTAAATTAGAATTGAATTCATTCAAGATTAATATTTGAACTAAATTTACGTTTGAACTGGATTTTCCTTTAAACTAGATTAACATTTAAATTTATTCTAGATTAATATTTGAACTAAATTAGTATTTGTACTAAAGTAACATTTAAACCAAATTAATACTTAAACTAGTTTAACTTTCAAATATATTTTTAAAATTTGAAAAAGGAACGAAGTATTTTTCGTCAGTTCACCTGCGAATTCACAATCAAAATAAACTTCCTACCATACTACTCGTCATTTTTCTCAGTGCACTGCTGGGTTAGTTGATTGCTGCAGCATCACTACTCGTATCATGTTCATCTGCATCATCACCACCATCGTAAACAGCAACATGTAAACACAAATTGCTGATGAGTCGATCAGGTGCACAGGCAGTGAAAATGCCATGCTAAGTCAACTGCTGGAGAAGTGGTGAGGGAGGGAGGGAGTTGGGGCGAGGCAACCAACATGCATTAATATAAAAAAAAGTGAAGCAGAAACGGCTGAAATAAGACGGACAGCTTAAAGACCAACCGCAAGCGAGCCACATAACTGACCAAATCGTCAACACATGCCAATATGAGTCATTAACGGCCAGTGCGCATGCGCAAAGGCTCCCAGCCTAGCAGCCTCGCAGCCTCAGAAGTGAATAACCGTCGCTCGGTGGGTTTTTTTTCATATTTCAGTTTGGTTGCACGCATTTTAAACGATTCCGCCCGTCCGCCCCTCCTGCCTTTGCCAGATTCGATTATTTCTGCTATGCCGGACGGAAATGCTGAGCGAGCGGGCTGCTGGCTGCGGCTTGACTACGCTTGGCTTTATGACTTTGCGCTGGCTTGAAGTGCCTCGTCTGCTGACCAACCTACTTTAAAAGCCAACATTTTTTATGCTTTATTTTGTTGGTTTTTAGTGCCCCACGCTTGCGTATATTTTGTGGCCAAGAAATTGGTAGGAAGAGCACAAAAATGCTGCTTTTTTGTTTCTAATTTCATCAAAACACTCAGTCAGATTTTGAATTCAAGTCTTTAAGCCTGGAAATGCTTTCACTTGACCGGATTCCAGCGCGATTTCCAGTTTTCGTTGATTAAAAGTACAAATTGAGGCGAGGTACGCGTACATGCAGATCTAGCCAACAAAATAGAACTTACGAGCTGCGCACTGAAACTATTTCCAAGCCCAAAGCGCTAATTGAATGGCAAAATATTTGCGCCGCTCTGGGTCTAACCACCTAAGCAGGTACCAACTGTTGGATGTGGCGCAACTGAGTGTGTGCCTGTCTGCTTGTGGAGCTGGCTCATAAACTTCTCCAGCAGATAAGAAAGTATTCAAATTAAACTCTGCCTGCGGGTTTGTTCACATTCCGATATGTTGCGCAAAGAGTCTTCTATGTCCCAATAGCAACGAGTATGTCAAAAGCTGGCTGTGGATAATTATCCATTAGCATAAAACTAATCCATATCATTTTCTTTGACAGAAGAACAATTTCCATTGCCTACTTTTAGGGGCCAAATTCATATGTCGTATGGAGAAACTTCCCCAAAATCTGTTCCTTACCAGTTGAAGGCCAGACTAGCTGTACTCTCGATTAAAAAGCGCCGATTCAGTGTTCATGCTGGACATATAAAGGAACAGTTTGCCTAACTAATTCCCAGATTGAAATTTGTGGTCCGACTGACGAAACGAAAAAGTTCAGTTCTAGGAAAAATGTCTAAGAACAATTCATAAAGAAGCTTCAATTGCACAGTATTTTGTGTTTCAAATCGAAGTCCCGACTGTTCCGTCTTTAACACGCGACGGTTATTCACTTATAAACGTGATTTACACTCATACTTCAGTACTTATTTATATTGTTGTCCCACTTAATATACACAAATTAACAAGAGTACCACTCTGGTCTGCAGCAGCTTCCCACCTAAAGTATGACAATTTAGGATTGGTATATATCACACTTCAACGTCAGTACTCAGTTAAGTCGAAGGTGCCCTCCTGACACATATACAAGTACGAGAGAAGGTGACGATGCGAAATATTATATGCAAACAACAATTTCCATGTGACCCTGTCGGAAAAGGAACAAACAAACTACAGAACAACTCTCTCCACGTGTTAATTTTAATGATGTATTGATAATATTTTTTACCATCGTAAAACATTATTATTTAAACTTAAGAAAATATCGTTATGTCCAGTAATTGTGCACCATTTCAATCTCATATCAAATATTGATGGAATTTTGGTGTGTTGTTAGTCGACGTCATCCATACAAGTCCGAAAATAAGTTCACGCAAAGAGTTCCGAACGTTGGACTGTGTCAGTTAAGGCAGAGTTTGTTTGAATTTTTAAACTGAACTCAAGGAAAATTGTTTCCATTAAAAATTGCTGAGGAAGTAGTTAACAATGCAGTATTTACTCCAGCAATTCGAGAGTATATAGTATATAGCAACGAGCACTTTCGTTATACTGTATATCTTCATAGTTCGAACTTTAAAACTTTTTGATAATAGTTAACGCAGTAGACAATTAATCACAAATCAGTTCCAGAATCTTTTCCCACGCTATTTTCAAACCTACTCTTTTCGCCATTTTCGGGATCCATTGAAAGGGAACGGTGTATCGGACACTGTTTAATAGTCAGATGCATCATCATTAGCGACTAATATCATTAGCGAGAACGAGACAGAAGACATTCTAAGCGTGTTCTGCGTATACGAAACTGTTTATTATAAACAAGTATCATGATTTTTGAAATTAGAATATGATTTCGTCGTCACTAGTACCTGCGGAGATGGAGTAAAGGAGTTTTATGCATATGTTAGGATACCAGCATATTTATGATTTTTTTGCGTATTTTCCCAAACATTTCTCTAGCTACTTCTCGTTTCGGGATACGCAAAAATAATGCATTATAAATAACAAAATGATGCTTTATACATCAGCAAAATTCCCCATATTGAAACGTCAAAGCAAATGAAAAGTGCAATGAAGCGGCTTGAGACAGTACAATATCTTCCAGAAGTGCTTCTGTTACTTAGTAAGGTAAAATACATGAATTCCTATCGGAAATCAATCTGATAGAAAATTTATAGATGAGACTATCTTCATCTTTTAAATAAACACGAGCATCACAATAGATCTTGCAGGTTAATATATATTATTTATATAGTTACTATACTTAAAATTATAATGATCTTATAGCACTAGTTACCATTTCTTAGAAGCTATTACAACATGCCTTCCACACAGCAAGAGGTGTAGTAATTTTCCACCTGGGTGGTATTACAAAACACACTCACACACATGCACACAGATCAGTTACAGACTGGTGTTTCATTTCCAAGTAATGAAATCTTAGCCAAACAGTTTGAGTAGCGAGCGAAGAAGCCCATGCAAGCGCTTTTCCTGTCCCATATTCTCAGTCATTCTAATTTTTGTTCAGCAATTAGCTTGCGAAGGTTGTTTGACGGTCGCTGACATGAGCAAAAACACAACAACAAAAACAATACTAATAACAACAACAACAACAACAACAACAACAAACAGCGACACCCAGTGCAACAGAATTGTTTCCCAAACCAACTGGAGGCGAATGCAGTACGGAATACTGAAAAGCGCTCCAAAATGCAGTCGTCCAATAACCAAAGCAGCGGCAAAAGACGCGCTAACATTACGTCAATAATAATTGGAACAACAACAAAAGCATGCTTTCAAGAAAACTTAGCTTCGTTTGTGAGTATGTAGAAGAAAAAGAATTTTTTATATTGTAATGTTTTACGTGCGAGCGAGTGTGCGTGTGTGTGTGTTTGTGTGTGTCGGCAATTGAGAGCTTTTTTCTAAAATCCAACGAACGATCCTCGGTTGCTCACTCGCTCTCTCTTTCTCTTCCTCGGGCTGATGCTGACTCGGCGAATAAGTAGTGCTTATTGGTGTTGTTGTTGTTGTTGTTGTTGTTGTTATTATTTCTGTTGTTGTAATTGTGTACTTTGGCATTGTGTGCGGCTGCTGCTGCTTGTGCTGTTGTTGCTATTGGGTCTGGGCTTTCTTACGACCGCAGCAGTATTTGTTTTATTTTCTTGTTGTTCTTTTTTTTTTGTTTTTATTTCTGTTTTGTTCCACAAAGCTTCGCTTCGCGTACATTTTACATCTTTAACGGATTTAGCCAAATTAATTTCAGTCTTGTTGTGAACGCGATCGGCATCGGAATAAGGATTTGTAGTCGAAGTTGAAGTTGGAACTGAAGTTGGAAGAGGGTGTGTTATTCGCTCCAATCTACGCGTGCCTTCAATTGGAAACACAAAAGTAAACAATTCACAAATAGATAAATTCCAATAAATGCATATACATTTATTTATGAGTGCGTTAATGCGCCGTGAGTGCCGGTTGAGGCGCCTGCGCGCTAAGCCAACTACATGGTGAGTGCCTCTCAATAGTAGCACGCGCGGGTGTTCGGGCGGCTGAGTTGACATGTGCGCAGCGTCTGCCCGGCAGAGTTGCAGTTCAAATGTCGCTCTGTGTTTGTGGTCTTTGCATTCGTTCCTTGTATTGTGAGAAGTGCAACTGGCTGGAATGATTGGCAGCTCCTGCCAGTTTTGTGTGCGTTTTTTTGCCATTTGAAGGCATTTCCTTTCAGATCAAATTGCCTACAAAAAGTTACAATTTCAAGTGTAGGAAATGCAATTCCGTTATAAGTGAAAATTTCCAAAAAAAAAAAAAATGTGTAAAACATTTTAAAAGTGAGATTGTGGTCCTTGATTTGTGAAAATGTGAACCAAATAGTGAAGATATTTATAAAAAATTTCATTAAAAAAATCATAAAATACGTGAATACTGTGTCCATGGAACTTGAAACGATAATTTTTCACACTTTAATTGATAAAATTTACGAAAAGTTGATAAATTTGTTTCATTATCTCTTTCTGCATACCAAAAACTCTTACAAAATGTGAGTAAATGAATTTTTATCTTTTGTTATGAAATATTTTTCGTATTTGACATACATATGTACACAGTATGTGGGTATATAAAGTAGGCATGTATGTACACTTCTCGGTGTATATTCAGAAATGTTCAAATGTTTTTCCAATGTGCACTTTGTAAAGATCGTTTATAGCAATTCTAGGACGTTTACTTTAATGACTGCAATGGCCTCGAAGCAAGCAACACGTCAGCTCCATCAGCGAATTTGGAGCAGAAGTTATTGGAAGTATTTCAAGATCGCTTTTTAGCCGATATAGAAAACACAAACACTTCTATCAGAACTCAAAAGATTGTCAGAGATCCATTTTGTTGGTGTTCAATCCCATATGTCCTTGTAATAATTTTTGTACGCTTATGCTGTGTTGCTTGGATCGGGCTAAGGGACGTATCCTATACGACGTGCCAATGGGCCCAACACAATGGTGACTTCCATACTTTTGCTCCAGAAATACCTTAAAAGTACCATTCCTCTTTACTGTGCGTGTTGCTTTACCCACTCAGTAGTTTTAAAGGAACTCGCTTCTTAATTGCACTCTTCACTTTTCCACTCGCATTTCCTCGCATTCCACTCTTTAAAGACACTACATGTCCGAACAACTCCTCCTTGTTTAGTACTTTTCCTCTCCAATTCCTTAGAAACCTTATTCCTCATAAAGGTTAGATTTCCACTTCAAAGAATCAACAAAATGGAATATCGTACTATAAGATAGTCCATGTGCCTCTTTTATAGTACGATATTCCATTGTATTCATTCTTTGAACTGGAATTATAACCTTCATGAGGAATATGGTTTCTAAGACTTCATGCTTCCTCCTCTTCCACTTTCACTTATTCGTATATTAACGATTACAATTCCTTCGTTACTTAATAAGTGCAATCAGGATTGTCCTCATATTATTATCACCGAGAACCCTTCTGTGGTGTAGGCAAGGGCAAGCTGTTCAGCTAGCGTAGGATCGATGAGGGACACCATAGGCATAAACCACCAGAGGGTATCAAAGACTCTGCTAGGGACATACCACCTAAAAAGATTCGAATCCCTCTATAATAATCACTAAGAATCACTAAGAATAATCTTAGGATGATGACAGGCCTACTCACAGGACACTGTAAACTGAACTCACATATGTATGGTGAGGATGGGGGTCACCTCGGAAGGCTGCTGCAGATTCTGTATGGAGGAAGAGGATGCATCTTTGCATGTGTTGACAGAATGTCCGACTCTCATGCACACCCGCAGGAAATACTTGGGATTCTTCCAGGGCTCTGCCAGTGATGTGAAACCTCTGAAGCCAAAACTTGTCATCACGATTATGCAGAGAATAGGACTCAAAGATGTACTTTGAACCTCTGATGGGGGGCACAATAGATCGAAAGGTCGCGGTGCTTTAAATCCCCTTCACACAATAAAAATTATCGCCGAACTCGCACCCAAGCATTCCATATTTCCCAGTGCCACCTCCATTTGTAGTGGAACCAAACGCTTCCTGTAACATAACCCAGTATGTTAAGCCACCACTCGAACCAATTAAAAGATTACATAAAATTCCAGAACTATATGTTAAACGTGGACACTTGATTGCATCCTCTGAGGAACTTTCTCAACTATTCTCCAAGCAGATTGAACCCGGCAATCTGGTGATAAGCATGCTAGTCGTGAGAGCGGGAACTTGTATCCAGCCAAGATTCTTCGGAGGTAGTAAATCTCCTCTTTCTCTACGTGTCGAAGACTTTAGATGATGGTATTCATACGTATCCCACAGCCTTCGTGTATCGATGCTGTTGTTATTAAATTCCCTCTTCGCAAACTGATTTCTTCAGATACACTGCTAATAAATTATGTCAGAAAGTATTCATTAGGGGTAAATACTTGCAAAGAGTATATCTCTAAATCTGGCATATCCCAACTAGGATTTCTATGTATACTCCTAGTTGGGAGCATTATCTAAATTATAAAAATCAATCCGTCCGCATGTTGCCCCCAAAAAACATAAATAAAAATGTCGCACGCCACCAACGGAAGCAGTACGTGAGTGGAACTGAATACTGTGAATAATGTCGCAGGGAGTCTCCGATGATCAAGAAACGCACCACAATTTCGACACATTCGCATCTGTGGGTGTGCCCAGAAAAGTACCCGTATTCACATGCCACGAATGTGGGCTGCAACTGTCGCAGCGGAAAGAATTCGTTTTTCATTGTGTGTTATCAATAAAATTACGAAGCGAAAGAAAAACGCTCGAGAACGGGCAAATAAACAACAAATTCAGCAGAATTACTTCAGATAACGGGTTTATCTTTGTTGGGTTTAAAGTTACCAACGCGCGCACACAAACACATGCGACTGCTCATTGGGGAAGTGTTGTTTTGATATCGTTTCCAGAAGTGATTCACGCTGCTGTGGTGTACTGTTTCAATTTAGCAATCACTTTCTCCCACTCTCACTCCATCTCATCCTCTCTGACGCCTGCGGCTGCTGTTAGACAAGCAAGAGGGCTGCAGGAACACTCTGTACTAGAAAACTTGTGATTTGGCACTCCCACCCTATTTGCGTTGTCCGATCAATACGCGTGAAAGTGCCGGTGATGTCGGCAACAGGAGCAAGAAGCCGCACAACGTGACAAATTGTGCCGCTCACCAGCAAATTGGTAAGCAAACAAATGCTCAACTGCACTGGCCTCGAGTTGGCCAGATTGAATGAATCACTGTGCGAGTAGAAATCGAATATTTTGCCAGCCACTCAAAACAGAGACAGAGAATAATTAAGTTCGCAAGAAGCAGTTGCAAGCGATGCGGATTGTTTAGAGGAAACCCTAGAACGCGGTAATAACAAATGGCCATCACAAAAATTGGGCGATAAGGAACCACCTGTGTGTAGTATGTGTAGGTGATACTGTTCCGGAAGCGAATTCCAGCAGAATGTTGAAATTGAAAATAGAAACGACTGGAACAAGTGCAGAATGCACTCCCATCAACTTGAAGATTTGAACTGCGATGTGGATATGATAATGTTAGCTGAAGAATAATATACGACAACAATACAATACAATACAAAAATAAAGTTGGAGAAGAAGCTGCAGTACGAAGAGATCCTGACCAGAGAATACACAGAAATGCCTCTTGTTTTGGCCACACTTACACATGTGCAAAACTCTTATAGTGTGGCTGATTTTCTTCAGAATTCTGGTTAACCAATGATAAACAAACCTATCCAGTGTACACTAGGTGTGCCCTGAACCTATCCATAAAGGCAACTAATAATAAACAAAGACAGTTTTCCGTGTCCCGTCTCTATGCTCTCAGATCCTGACTCAGAAAATGTCCGACCAAGCAAACAACCCGAAGAACGTCATGGAACACCGACATCTAGTCTTAATGGGTCTGAAGCCGAGCCAAACTGTTGACAGCGAAGAAATCTGTCTACGAAAATATGTCTTCACATCTAATTCGATCTCAAAGGGTATTTTTCAGTGGGTTTAAAAGTTTGATCTTCGCAGAATTTTCTGGGGTATTCCACTATTATATTATCGTCATAATAAAAAATCCATCTGGAGAAGTCCGACATTTTATAAGCACAAATCTACCAGATCTGTCTTCTCTGTTTGATACAGTTTCTAACATTTCCGAGGTAAGAACTCTTTTGTTCAGCGCTGTCCTTGCGCTGACTATCACCATCCCAAGTAAGAGAACTTGAAGGGCATCACACCCTGGATCACAATGGGCCATTATGTGTGCTCAAGTGTGCTTTTGGCAAACTAGGCGGCCACTCCTACCTACGAGTATTTCAGAAATCGAAGTGCCTTTAGTAACCTTAAAGCCACCTCCTCATAGCTTTTCTCCATAAAAATCTAGCGACGTCAAAAGTGCTGGTTCCCTCATACAGGAGGCACTACAAATTTTCCAACTGAGTGGTAACAGCACCTCAAAAGTTCCTCTTGCGCCACTTCACAACTGTACTCGGTCGCAGTGAAACTGAGCGAGTGGGAATGAGTGAGTTAATTTTGCTTCGTGATGAGTGCACTCGAGTATTACACGAACCGTCAAAGCAAGTGCGAGCACCGACAGCAAAGAACACAGAGAAACGACACTTAAACGTCAAATTTTCTGACGTTTAAAAAAAAACTGTCTTTGTCATTAGTTGCGATATGGATAGGTTTGTTTATCATTGGTTCTGAAGAAAATCAGCCACACTACTACAGTTTTGCGCATGTGTAAGTGTGCGCAAAACGAGAGACGTTTAAGTCCGAGAACATAGAGAAAAGAAACTTGAACGTCAAACGGCAAAGCAGCGAAATAAAGCAGACGGACGAATACACTCAAAATCGTGATGAATCCACTCAGAATCGTGGTGAATCGACTCAGAATCGTGGTGAATCCACTCAGAATCGTGATGAATCCACTCAGAATCGTGGTGAATCCACTCAAAATCGTGGTGAATCCACTTAGAATCGTGGTGAATCCACTCAAAATCGTGGTGTGTCCGCTACGGACGCTGGCAGCGAAAAATACTTTCTTTTCTCTGTGTTCTCTGGTGTAAGTGTCGCGTCTCTCTGGTCTCTGCCGACAGTCTACAACAAGATATGGCAAATCGCTCTGGAGTGAAAGATTTCAGTTACATTTGGTGGCAAATTTTAGGTACTATGGCTGAATTCTGAATGTTGGACACTATGGATGATAGATAGATAAATATATATAAGTTAGACAAATATATTTAAGTACGGTAGGGCGGAGAACCGCGGAAGAAGGGGGTCTCCAAGCACTCAGGCATTGATGCCCATTGTACCACGAGCCTTGAAATATTTGGGGGAAGGGGAGGTAGGAAATTGGAATGGAAATTACAACTTTTCAAACTTCTTTGACTCTTTGATGAATCTCAGAAGTCTGTCCAGGGATAAGGAATGTACGTTGTCCATTCCCAAAACATCTGACCCTAATAAGCTCCTCCCTAATAAGAACCTTTCATGTCCTAGTCGATCGGTCGGTCGGTGCGTGCAAGGTCTTCCCCGAGCGAAATGAAAGCCAGCCCACACGCACTCACACAGCAAAGTTACTCGCTGTGACAATTCGTCCAACATGCACGCATAAATGAGATACGAGCTGAATAAAAATAATTTCTTAAAGAGCCGCTAACACAAAAGGTGGTCCGCTGAAATGGTGTCGTGCAGCTGCCGAGCTTGCATAATGATCTAGTAATGAAATCCGCTCGTAAAATGTCAACATGACGCCCAACATGCATGAGCAACAACATCAGAAACATCAGCGGCAGCCCCTTCCACGGCGAGCCGTGAGAAAATCTCTTAATTTATGTGTGCGAGTGTTGCTGCAATTTCACTCAGAAGTGGGCGGTGGAAGTTGTTGAAATTTCGTCAAAATTAATTTTGAGTGCTCTGGTCGGTTGGTTGGGTGGCTTCAGTGATGGGTACTTTCCGCAATAGAAACAGAAAACAAACAATTGCAATTTGAATGAAGCCACATGCAAAGTTGCGAGCGAGCACACTCGGCCGTACTTGCATGAGAATGTGACTGGGAATGTGAATGTGAACACGAAAAGTGGAGCATGCAGAGCAGCGCTCCGACTGCCAGAAAAATGTTCCCAGCATGGTCACATGTTAATATAAAGAAAATTGTGGGCAAAAACGCCATCAAAATCTGAGACGAGCAAATAAATGCATTTTTAATGACGACTTGAAATTCGCGTATCAGCAACTTCACTGCCGGCACAGCATTCCAGCGGCCGTAAGGGATTTCCTGCTCTTTCTCGCTAATGATTCACTCACTGCTCCGGCAAATGGGACGGAAAGAAATGTGAAATGTAAAAACAAATTGCGAGTGCATTACGCCGAAACACGATTTCGGGCAATGAAAACGTGTTTCCAGCAACGTCACACATGGCAATGGCTCATGCACGCTGCAGCTGAGTCGCCCACTGGCACAATCTCCGCTCCACATGTGTGTGTTTTTTGCCCAAATGTGCGTCATAATTGCCAGCAATTACGCTGGAAGCAGCGCTGCCCCCGTGTATGTGTGTGTTACGTATACGCCTTGGTGCACCCAGAACTGCATTTCTTTGGGCGTCAATTAAACAGTTTGCCAGCTTTAATTAAAAGGCGCACTTGTTGCGGTTCTAGCACAACACGACTGGCGTTTGGGTACTCGAAGTCAGTGTGAATTACAGTTGATTATTTGTGGCGGAGCGTTGCGCTCATTAACTGGATTCACAGCAGCAGACTCAGGGGGTCTAAACGCCCCTTCTAAACACGCTCCGACAGACTTTCCCAATGAGCTGAGCTGCGCCTAGCTGAGCTGAGCTGGTTGCTAGCGAAAAGGGAAGTGGCGTTGGCAGTTTGTGGCGTTGGTGAAAGATGCCACATTCCCTGGCACATTTCAAAAGTCGGACTTACGCCGCTCACTTCAAAGACAGACTCAGTGGCGGAGAAACCTGGCGTACTTTTTGCCGACTGATTGATTGGTTCGCAGATTTGCACAATTTGGTTTTTTTGCAGCTCAGCGCCGCAGTTGGCGGCACTCAATCGCGTGTCCGTCGCGTCTGGTGGCAATTGTTTAATTTGAGATTTTACTTTTGCACTTTTACCAACCAATTTCGCAGTGATTGCGTTATTATTGCTGATTTGACAGCATTTTATTTAACATGTTCTGCGCTTTTTCTCCCCTTTACGAGTATTTATGATAAATTATTTTCCAATGTCAGCAGCCTGCCTGCCCGATCGATTGGCTTGCACTGCACGTTTGCGCAGGCATTGTGGCGACTGCATTCATTGCGATTTTAATTGAATTTTTTGTGGACATCACACACTCGACTGTGCACTTGTACGGCAGGTTGTCGCTCGTCCGTTTCGTCCGTCATCACCTTGTTCAGCGGTTTTTTTCGCCTCTGCTTTTGTGTGTGTCTCTCATTTCCAATTTGACGAATGACAGGAGCTGGCACTGTACACTGCACTGCTCAGCTCTGCTCAGCTTTGCGCAGCTCTGCTCAGTTCTACTTACCTCTGCTCAGATCTGCGCAGCTCTGCTCAGTTCTATGCGGCTCTGCTCAGCTCTGCTCAGCTCAACGCAGCTCTGCTCAGCTCTACTTAGCTCTGCTCAGTTCTATGCGGCTCTGCTCAGCTCTGCTCAGCTCAACGCAGCTCTGCTCAGCTCTGCTCAGCTCTGCGCAGCTCTGCTCTGCTCAGCTCTGCTCAGCTCATCGCAGCTTTGCAGTGTGTTTAAGGTTTCGATATTGCTCGAAGCTTTCTGTGGTGCACCAAGCTATTGCCTGCAGCTCTGGTTGCTATGGTCTCAACTCATTGACTACGTGCGTTCCGCCAACACAAAGTGAAAGTGTTGTTCTACTATTGAGAAGAGACCCAGAACGAAAGTTTGAGAAGTTCACGACCCAGTCTTCACCTACGCCAAAGTCCGTTGAAGGGAATGTAGAAACTTGTTCACCGACTCATTATTTAAGTGGGTGCTCCCTGAAGTTTGTATCCCGTCTTCCCGTTCTTCTTCTCCAAGTCTTTGCACACTTTTTATACACTAACAGAGTGCTCCTTTGCATTGAGACAGCGACAATGAGGACGAGCAATATTGGTCGGGGCAGAAATGCATCAACTGCATTGATTTCAACACTGCCGGGTTCACATTGTGCGACAACAGGGTTATTTCCAAGAGGAAACAAATAAGAGTGTTGCAAATGATTCGCCTTTGGACCCCAATCTTAAAGCAGCTTCAACTTTAGAGATCTTCAGTCCCCGGACGTTTTCGGTGCCTCTTTAGAAGTAGTTCCACAAGTCCACAAGTCCACAAAACCAGGTACTACAAGTATTTCCATGCTATTTTTACACACTTTCTCATTTCGTGCTGTGAACAATCAAATCCAGTGTTCACATGAGCAAACGAGAGGGAACATGAAACCCAAATGGTACTGTGGTCACACAATATGAGCCAAGCTTTAGTCATGACATCAAAAATATTGTTGTGTCCTGCGCTATTCACAGACAAAACAAATTTGAACACAATGGAAACGATGAGAAGCAAACAAACCAGACTCCCAGATTGCATGCGCGTCATCAATCAAACAATTGTATTGACTGTGGTTGCCACGTTAGCCTGGGGGCGGATGTGTCCATTTTACTGGGCGGATGTGTCCATTCTACTGGGCGGATGTGTCCATTTTACTGGACGGATGTGTCCATTCTACTGGGCGGATGTGTCCATTCTACTGGGCGGATGTGTCCATTTTACTGGACGGATGTGTCCATTCTACTGGGCGGATGTGTCCATTCTACTGGGCGGATGTGTCCATTTTACTGGGCGGATGTGTCCATTCTACTGGGCGGATGTGTCCATTCTACTGGGCGGATGTGTCCATTCTATTGGGCAGATATCTTCATTCTACTGCACTTTGCCCTTTTTCTACTCCCCCCTCACGCACTTAGTGCCAAAAGATGTTGTTCTCCAGCCATTCTTCATAGCAGCACAAACATATTGAGACTACAGACGGAGGCACCATTCCACAGTCAGAGTCATTTAATTCGGGGGACCTTCATAAACGTCTCATGTGCCTCTACAGCCGGAGTCCCTATTCCCTTTAGCACAGGAGGACCATCCACAAAACTGCCTGGCGACTAAGTACATTAGCTCAGTATAATTCCAGAAATCAAAACGCCGGAACCAGGCTCATCTGGCACACCTTAGGGTAGACACATAACCAGCAATTGGATGAGACAATTTAACTTCAAGTCCAAACAGAGCACATGGTCTTATATGGAACTGCGCAGACTACTCTGTGCGCTCTCTTCCACTTACAACTGAGTGTGCTATTCTTGCATTGAACGAAACCTGCTCAATGACTTCTGTTTTGTGTCTACTCTTGGAGATCATGGAGGCACGTGCAATTTGTTCCCAGTGGTGGCAATTCTAACGGAATGAAGTCTTATTGTCAAGTAAAGATGACTTGGTTACTCTCAGTTATTCGGCAGGACTTAAAATCAGATGCCGAAAATATTTTAAAATGTTTACGTGCAGAAGGCTTCGAATCACTGTCTACTAGCAGCGAATCACAACAACACGGAGGAGGAATCACAACAAAAGGAAGCATTAGAATACTCTGCGGGAGGCCAAACCCCCGGAGCCGCAGTACACTAAAGAGTCAAATCTGAACAACACACTCACACATACGTATCTATAAAAACTAATCCGATCTGGGATAGTGAAGTATCGTTGTGTGGATCTTCGGGAAGTCCGATCTGGGATAGTGAAGTATCATTGTGTGGATCTTCGCAAAGTCCTTGGCATCCGCTTCGATTTTAAAGTAGGCATGGCAGTTAACTTTTTATATACTTGTTCATGTTTAAACGTTGAAACTAGATTCATTTACGAGTACACAGGTACACGTGTCGTAAATGTTCACTAGGATTCGAAATTGTTTTAACTACTCGTAAAGTTTCCTTTCTTCACGTGTAATTCAGGAGGTGCACGGACTTCAAAGGTTCGTGTACAAGTGTACTTCGGGAAGTTCTCGAGCTTCAAAGGTTCGTCTCCACGTATGGTTGGGAAGACGTTTAAAAACAGCACCTCATTTGATGGAACCTCATGGGAAGGTGACGAAAAATCATTTGATCTCGAGCTAGTCTCAACTGTAGAGTGTCCTTTATGTATGCCCTGGTTCTACAACGAAGCTGTGTGATTGACTTTTCCCTCCATACCATAATATTTTCCATAGCGCCATCCTGCCACCAATAAGTCCCATTCTTACCTGAGCAAATAGGGCACCACTAGGTGACCTCAGCTGTTTGGCACTCCAGCATATTTTTGCAAAACGGCTGCGACAAGTATTTGCATTCATGTTGTTGGCTGAGCCAATTGAAATGTGACTCTTACCATGAGTAATGGCTAGAACCCCATCCCCTCCCCCGCCTCCGGTCGCCGGTGTACCACTCCCGCAAATGACATCAATTATTTGCATATTAATGCGTCCTTTTGATTGTTTGGCAAATTGCAAGGCCTCTCGACAACGCGAAATTCAAATTTCGACATGAATTGGCAACGGCTGCGAACGAGCGACACAGCGCCGACAGTTTGTGTGCATTTGCTCGGCGTGTTTCAATTTGTTGAACACAAATTGTTTGATTTGATTGCTGCAACGTGATTGCCGCAACGCTTCACAACAGCGCAGCATAAACGACGAAGCAAATAGACCAAAGCCAAGTCGGCACAAGCGCATAAATATGCGGCTCCTTATCTTTCCCTCCGTCCGTCCGTTCGTCTGTTAGTGTAAGTGAGTGTGTGTGTGTGTGATTGTGTGTGTGTGATTGTGTGTGTGTGATTGTTGTGTGGCAATTAAGATTGAGATAAATTATGCGAGTGATTAATTTCTATTGTTTTAGGAGTTTTGCATTCGCCTTCGCTGCTTCTTGGCTTCTTCGGTGCCATTCCACATGCATGCAGCATGTTGCAATACGAGCCCAACAACCGCCCGCTCGTCTGCGCACTTGCAGTGCACTTATTCGTGCCCGTTGGCGGATTGCACACAATGACTCAAATGGAAATGCGGCTGCAACGCACCAACCCAGTTTCCACAACCGCGCCAGGCAGGCCACTTCCAAACGCAGTAGAAACTCCTCCAACTCCAACTCCAGCCAGCCAGCCAGCCAGTCAGTCAGTCAGTTTGCAGCATATTTGGTTTGAATGAAACTGAAATCAGGTTTGCAGGTCGCCGCCACTTCGCTAATGGAGACTTGGCACGCATTGCTGGGGTGGTGGCTGCCTGGCTGGACAGCATCTCGCCAACTGTTACCGGGAATGTGGCGATGGCCGCTCTTGCAATTGAAAATTGCCAAATTGAAATGTGCCAAGAACAAGTATAACAACAACAACAACGCCAATAACAACTGCAAACACAACAGCACCAACAACAACAACAACAGCAACTGCAAATAAACCACAACTGACGAAGACCGCCTGATAAAATTTCCATTAATGTGCTTCAGATACGAGTACGAGTGCAGAGGCGGAGAGAGGGAGTTAAGTCGTAGATAGCTTCGGAGCTGCTTCTGTAGTGACCCACATTTTTGCTGCTTTTCGCTGTAATTTTTCGTTGACTTTGGTGTCGCTGTTGTTGTTGTTATTGCTGTTGTTGTTGCTGTTGCTGTTGTTGTTGCTGCTGTTGTGGAATACCAATTTTGCATGCCGAAATTTCTTAACATTCTCGTGAAAGGAAGAGTTTGGGTGGCAAATTTCGTAAGTTCAGCAAACAGAACTTAATCAGATATTCAGGATTTATAGAAAAACGTATGCCAACCATACTATTTGACAAGCTATCCTGGGCCACTCCTCTAATATGCTTGCGTCCGGTAATATCCTCACTTGTTCTGCCTAAGGCCGATCCATTGTATACATATGAATATGTCTGAACACCCTCTGAACTCCAAAGAAATACTGAAATGGTTACTTTTCTGTACCGTACTCGTAGAGCAGAAATATTCCCTGGGAATGTTCTTTTTCAGAAAAGGGATGATTCACTTCTCATCTTTGATTCAAACACTGTAAAATTATATTTTGCTTTCAGTTTGTTCAGTTTAATTGTTTAATTTTGTTAATTGTACTCACTTAATTCGCTAAGAACAGTCGAGAAATTCATTTCCAAAGTTTTCAACACTTTCGCTATGTGCCACTGCCGGAACTAGTTATGAAAACTCCTAATCCAAAGTTCAGAATGGTTCCTCACATTCCTATCCGATCGTCTGAATACTGCCCGTGGATCGTCAAATACTTTCCAGTGGAAAAGTCACAGTGGAGTGGGCATCTGCAGATGGTTTCATTTGAGTATCAATTAGAACGACTGAACTGAATATAGTTTCATTTCAGAAATGATTCTGATTCTCATTTCCGGATTTACATTTGTCATTTCGATACTACACTAAACTGATCTGAATAGTAAAGTTATTGTTGGAATGATTGGAAATAATGTTTACTAACAGTTAAACCTGTTTTACTGACTCAGTTAAGCACCTCATTTTATGTTTGTTTAGTTTAGCCAACATCACACCGTATTTAGCCTTCAGAAATGGCTTTATTGCCCTGGTCGAGCTAAAGCCAAATGTTTATTGGAAATTGTAGGTGAAGCAAATTTCCAATATTTCCAGTAATCTCAACAGCTTCCTTAGTTTATAAAATATCGCCTAAAAGCAGGTTTAGAAATTGCAAAACTCCACAAACTTACACCAGACGAGTATTTGGGCCTACAACACTATTCGATTCGCCACTCTATCGGGGATAGGACAGACTTTTGTATGGAAAAAGTTATCGAGTAAATTGTACTCGGATGAAACGAGCGAGTTTTTCTATCCTCGATAGAAAGTGCTTCCAAATTGAAATTTGCTAGAAAACCAGCAAGATTCAAAATGACCCATGAAAATTTCCCTGGGATTTCTTATATTTCAGTCCTTTTTTTGAAACAGTGCTGCCAAGTTTACCACTTACCCGCTTGATGTTTTATTCGCACAACTCGATACGAGCTTAATACAAGTTACGAATCGAATACACCTACTATAAAATATCACACTTCTGGTCACCTCGATTTCTCCCTCCCTCTCTCTCTTTCTCTGGCTCTCTATCTTGCGATCTTTGTCGCTTGGAATGTGAAATAAACAAAACAGCACAACACCATTTCAGTTTTTTTCTTGCTTATTTCGCTTTCCACTACTTCGAAGCTTTTGTTTTGATTTGTGATTTGTTTTATTGCCGTGTCCGTGTTTGAGCACAGGCACAATTGAGTTGGAGAGTGAGTGAGTTGGCTGGCGGAACTGGTATGTGTGAGTTGGGTTTGAACTTGACGTGGAGCCACGGGAAAATTCTTTTCTTTGGGTTATGAATAGTACGCGAGAAAGCCTGTTTCTGGATTGGAGCAATTTTTGTCCCGCTAAAATTTCAGGAAAATTGTCAATTGAGGAAAGAGATCAAATGCAACGGTGAAGCAAATGTGGCACGGACTGCTCAGAAGAAGCTGAAACACATTTAAGAGGATGGACTCTAAAGAATTAGAACATAGCAATGCTATCCTTTTCACCCACACCCCCACTTTTTAAGTATTATTATCAGCGTTGAAATCGCAGCCTTCGCTTGCGCTCAGTTGCATGTTTGGAAGATTTTATGCACAGAGAGAGAAGAGATCGAGCAGAACCACAAAAACAATGCACACTCTTTACTTAAAGGTTCCTTTATGTGCTTTAGTGATGCCAAGCGGAGTCTTTGATGGTTTGTGCATAGAATACGATTTTTTTCATATGTACTCATATAAAAAAAGGCATGACAGAACTTCTGTTGCCAATGCTGCCAGGTATGAATAAAGGTGCAAAGTGGCATTAAGCAGAAACGGTAACAGAAACAGAATCCAGTACCTTTGCAACAGAAGCTACAAAATTTAACAACAGAAACGGCAACAGAAACAGAATCCAGTACCTTTGCAACAGAAGCTACAAAATTTAACGACAGAAACGGCAACAGAAACTACAAAATTTAACGTCAGAAACGGCAACAGAAACTACAAACTATGACAGAATCGGCCATAGAAACAGAATCCAGCACATTTGCAACAGAAGCTACAAAATTGAACAACAAAAACGGCAACAGACACAGAATCCAGTACCTTTGCAACAGAAGCTACAAAATTTAACGACAGAAACGGCATCAGACACAGAATGTAGTGCATTTGCAACAGAAGCTACAAAATTTAACAACAGAAACTACAAAATTTAACGTCAGAAACGGCAACAGATACTGCAAACTATGACAGAATCGGCCGCAGAAACAGAATCCAGCACATTTGCAATATAAGCTACAAATTTTAACGACAGAAACGGTTACAGAAACAGAATCCAGTACATTTGCAACAGAAGCTACAAAATTTAACGACAGAAACGGCATCAGAAACAGAATGCAGTGCATTTGCAACAGAAGCTACAAAATTTAACGACAGAAACGGCAACAGAAACTACAAAATTTAACGTCAGAAACGGCAACAGAAACTACAAACTATGACAGAATCGGCCACAGAAACAGAATCCAGCACATTTGCAACAGAAGCTACAAAATTGAACAACAGAAACGGCAACAGACACAGAATCCAGTACCTTTGCAACAGAAGCTACAAAATTTAACGACAGAAACGGCATCAGACACAGAATGCAGTGCATTTGCAACAGAAGCTACAAAATTTAACGACAGAAACGGCAACAGAAACTACAAAATTTAACGTCAGAAACGGCAACAGATACTGCAAACTATGACAGAATCGGCCGCAGAAACAGAATCCAGCACATTTGCAATAGAAGCTACAAAATTTAACGACAGAAACAGAATCCAGTACATTTGAAACAGAAAAAAGAAAATCTAACAGAAACAGAATGCAGTACATTTGAAACAGCAGCTACAAAATCTAACAGAAAAGGCAACAGAAACAAAATTTAACGACAGAAGCAGAATCCAGTACATTTGTCACAGAAACTACAAACAACGACAGAAACTGTAACAGAAAAATAATCCAGTACATTTGCAACAGAAACAGAATTCAGTACATTTGCAACAGAAACAGAATTCAGTACATTTGAAACAGAAACAGAATTAAGTACATTTGCAACAGAAACTGCAAAATCTAATGACAGAAAATTATCATTGGGCGACAGAACAGAAACAACACCGAACTTGGCTATTTTTCTGTAAACCCCCTTCGCCCACTCTCCTATTTGAGCACTAAAATCTATTGTAAGTAGGTACATATTTCTATCTCCCCTTCGGAAATCAACTTTTAGGACACACACGAGTATTTTTTGTTTTTCTCGTCCTCGAAGCGAAGGCCCTGGAAGCCAGTAGTAACATTCCTTCGCCTTCATTCGCCTCCCGGTGGTATGATCACGATGTGTGTGTTGATTGACCTCTTCCGCCCTCGAAAGAAATATCGAATTTTATGCTTGCTACTCTTATTAATATTACTATACTTCATTCCATGTAACTTTTCGTAGGCTCTCGTTTGTTAATCCACAACAACAACAACAACAACAACAACAACAAGGCAACCTCTCTCGTCCATAATATGAAATAAACAAAGGCCTATTTCTGGGAAATCTCAGTTACTTATTTTTGGGGAATTGTATCTGAGTGAGTGAGTGGCGCATTATAAAGAGCCAAATGTAAGAAGCCGAGAGCGAATTGCCAACTCTTTTTTCCCCAGAGAATCGGGTCCACTGAGATCGGTTTAAGTAGTGATACACTGGAACAGACAACTCAGAGCTTTCCAAATCCTCAACACTTCGTACAAGCTGGTTTAACTGAAGATAGCATAATTCGTATGAAAATATATGCCAAAATAGTTTCGAGGAAGATGAACCGGATCCAAGTGGTTCTATTTTCTCAACCACTTTATTGGACAAGGCAACAAAATATCTTGCCAGACCTCCTCAATGCTCACGTTACCAGTTCTATTGATAAGCTAGGAAGATTTCCTTTCCGCGTTTTTTTCTACTTTTCTTTCTGCTAGCATGAGTTTTGGCTGTAGTGAAAGTGGGATGAGGCCGCAGCTGAACTGAAAGTTGATGCCTCCATCCATGTTTTCTTTTTCTGTTTTGAATATACGCTTCTCGCCGAGACTGGATGGTGAAAGAGCACCAGTTGCGCTTGGAGGAAGTCTTTTGCCAAACGAGTTCTTGGCGCCTATTTGCATGTGAAGTAATTAAAATGACAGGCAGGAAAAGAAAATCTGCCGCAGCAATGCGTGTCACCGTCACTGGCCTCCCACCAGTGAAGGAAGGCGCACTCGAATATTCTCGCTGGCCACACAGACGGCCGTATTTTAAGCAGCCTCATCTTGAACTGTGCAGTGAAGTGTGCAAGTAGGCGGCGGCTGGGTCACAGTGCCGCATCATTTTCTAAGATTTTCCACACTTAACTCAATTAAACCGCTTTTGTGCTAACACGCACAGATCCATCTCCTACACCCACCCACTCCACTCGCACCCCATGGCAAGCCAGTTATCAGCTGCATTGCATTTGGCGGATACAGAGAGGGGGTGTCCTCACCCCCAGGAATGCCAAAGCGAATTTATTTCATGACCACACCGAGTGGCTTTCAGCAGAAACATAAAAACACAGGCGCACACACCCTCCTTCTCCCTCACCGGCCAGTGAGCCTATCACGCTACACTCCACACTCGAATCAATAAACTCTTCTGTTGAAAAAGAATCCAGCGTTAAATAAAAAAAGGAATACTTTTTAAATAGCCACAATCAAACGAAGAAAGAAGTTCAAAAATATTTACACGCCAGTGTCGTCCCTAGTAAAGGGGGCCCGACAACTGTGGTCTTCGGCCTAGGCATAAAGAGAAGAATATGAATTGGAGTGTTTCCTGCAATTTAAAGCTCTTTTCTCTCATGGTAAATGACTCTTCTTTCGTGGTGATTACTCTCCTTTCGTGATAGATCACTCTCCTTGTGTGGTAGATTACTCTCGTTTCGTGGTGATTAATCTCTTTTCATGATAGATCTCTCTCCTTGTGTGGTAGATTACTCTAGTTTCGTGGTTATTACCCTCTTTTCATGATAGATCTCTCTCCTTGTGTGGTAGATTACTCTAGTTTCGTGGTTATTACCCTCTTTTCATGATAGATCACTCTACTTGTTTGGTAGATTACTCTCGTTTCGTGGTTATTATTCTCTTTTCATAATAGATCACTCTCTTGTGTGGTAGATTACTCTAGTTTCGTGGTTATTACTCTCTTTTCATGATAGATCACTCTCCTTGTGTGGTAGATTACTCTAGTTTCGTGGTTATTACTCTCTTTTCATGATGGATCACTCTCCTTGTGTGGTAGATTACTCTAGTTTCGTGGTTATTACTCTCTTTTCATGATGGATCACTCTCCTTGTGTGGTAGATTACTCTAGTTTCGTGGTTATTACTCTCCTTTCGTGACAGATCACTCTCTTTGTGTGGTAGATTACTCTCGTTTCGTGGTTATTATTCTCTTTTCATAATAGATCACTCTCTTGTGTGGTAGATTACTCTAGTTTCGTGGTTATTACTCTCCTTTCGTGACAGATCACTCTCGAAATATATGATTTAACTGCTACAAAAACCTTAGTAAAACCCCCTTCCCCTTCATCAAAATCTGAACCGTGTGCGTCACTGTGCAACTCTGTGCCCCTCCTTCGTTTGTATCCGCAGATTGACGTCGCACAACAGCGCGCGCTAATGCAAAACGTACAAACAAACGGATTAACTGCAACGCAGCGGCAGAACGAGCAGCACAGTACCGCGCAGAGCGGCGCAACGCAAGAGCGGTTCTAATAGAAAGAGGCTGGCGGCAGGCTGCCATGCTAATATGCCAGATCAGTACACTTGATCAGTTATCAACGTTTTCCATGCGATTCCATGCCAAGCATGTGCCACATACTCACATGCATTCAGCAACTACAGCAAGAGCAACAGCATCAGCGGCAGTAGCAGTGGCAGCGGCAGTAGCAGCGGTGGCTGCCTCTGCAGCACTTGAGCATGTGGCAATAAAATCGTACAAATTATTATAATAGCAACTACATTGAACTGGCTGCCTCGCTGGCTCGCTGTTCCAAGATGTTCTGTTTCTGGTTTTTGTTCTTCTTCGTCTTCTGCTTCTTTTCACTGTTGTTGATGTTGTTGCTGTTGTTAATGTTGATGATGTTGTTGTTGTTGTTGTTGTTGTTGTTTCGATGCACATTCCCATAAAGATACTCAATACAGTCGAGCACATTTTTAGGTCGTCATACTTTGGATGAGCAGAAAGAGTCACTGAACACATACAGCCACTAGAGTACGTATGAAGAATTATATATGCGTGCTCCTCATACAAATCCCAATTCGAGCTTCAATGCAGTTTAATCGTAGCTGCATGTGAGCTTAAATGCAGCACAAGCGAGGGGTGCACAAAAAGTTCCCGGCCGCAGGTACGATTAACAACCGGGTGCGTAGTTGAATGCAATGCCAAGCGTTGCACCATTGCTCTATTGTGGTCGGAGGACGCTGCCGTTTCCGAATTCTTCAACTTCCTGAAATTATCGAAAGTGTGGATTAAGGGATTCGATTTTCAGTCATTTCGACTTACCTCGCCTCACTTTAATTATAAGAACTTGCATACATTGCTCCATATAACCGATTTCTCACTGCAAGTCACCCCTACAATAACTGACATTTTAGATTAGATTGGTTTAATTTACATTAGCTTATATTGGATAAATAGGCTAACTTATGGCAGATTCGGTATCACGCCATGCTAATTTCTGTTAGGAACTTTTAATTGCTAATGGAGTTCAGCAATTGAAGAATGGCCCTTGGGGGTATGTTGTTCGAACGCCTTAAGGGAATAATTCCTTATACGGCTAATTGTACTCACTCTTTCTTAAGGACAACTATCTACAGAGTTTTCGATTATATCCCTTTATGTCCTGTCCTGTGAGGTACGAGTATCTACTTATGGCTTTGAAGTCGCTTAGGTTTCAATTCAGCAAGATTTTCGAAACTCTTCATGGAGTTACGAGTATGATTCACAATATTCAGCTGCACTAATTGTGTTTCTAGACAAGTGATAATGGAAACTTTTAGAACTGAGCTGCTTGCATAATGCTCGTAGAAAGCCACTGCAAGCCAAACATCAAAATAGTTACAAATAACAGAAGCTGTGATCCACTCCAGCTGCAACTGTGTGTATGAACAAAGTGTGTGTGCGTGTGTGCGTGTAGCTTTTCTATCTACGAAGTTATGTTGAGTCAGGCCAGGCTCTAACTGAGCCGTCGTCTGTGCTGCTTTTGTAATATATATGTACATACATATGTATGTACGAGTATGTGCACATCTTCTTCCTCCTGTACAGCTGCTGCTGCTGCCGTCACCGCCACCGTCACTGTCGCTGTCGCCGCTGCCACTTCTTCTTCTTCGTCTTTAACTACTTTATCGTTTTCACCCATGCTCCTCTGCTCGCTGCACACTTGTGAAGCGAGCATAGCACACATGAAGCACGTCTTTTTTGCGTCTGCCGCAGCCAGTCGCAGCCTAAGCATTTCGAGTTTTCGGACTGACTTCAGTTCATTATCGCTGCGGTGGTTCGCATGGAATTTTTCAGTTTAGTTTACTTGCAGCCGCGCGTCGCTCGAGTCGAGTCGAGTCGAGTTAAATCGTGGAGTGTAGCCTCGTGAAGAATTGCCTAGGCAAGAAACAAAATAACACACAATAAACAAAAATAATACGTGTAAAACAAAATTGTTTATTAATAATATTCATTGCAATTTGAAGAGTGGCGTTATTAAATGTTCTGCTGTAATTGTGAAATAAACCAAATTACACACAAATTCCGTTCAGAGCGAGTGTGCCTGGCCTCAAAGTGAAAAACAAAGCAGCGAGAAAAGAGTGGTTAAAAAATGCTTTCGTGCTTGGCAGCGTTCGCTTAAGAATCCATTCATCCAGTTCGGACATCTTCGCGCTCGCACACAGGCAGCAACCTGCAGCGCAGCGGCGCTCTTTTGCCCTCTGCGCGCGCTCACGGCTCGACTAAGCTGCTTAAGCTCAGGCATTATTACAAAAACAAAACCACAAAAACAACAAAACAACAACGAGAAAAAACGAAGGAAATATCTGTGGAATGCGAGTGGAATGCCTCCCTTCGCATATTGTCGGATTATTTTGACGGCTCTGCGTTAATTTAATGGTAATAGCAACAAAAGCCAGAAAACATTTACGGCTACAACCAACATGACGCGACAGCTTTTAACTGTAAATTGAAATATGGTTAATTCATGTACGAGTCTGCCTTAGTTTAGCATTATTTAGCATTACTATTATTTTTCTTTTGTATCATAATTTTGTTTAAACGCTTTTTTGTGTTCGTTGAAAATTTTTTTATTGAGTTTTTTTTATTGTTTACTTGTTGCTTTCATTTGTTATGCTGTTATTGTTGTTGTTTGTTAACTTCAAGCGATGACCTTTAAGAATTTATGCAGCGCTTACAATTTTTCTAGGCCTGGGGTCGTACGTGCTGTGCTGCGATACGGTTGTGATGTGAAGCTTCAAGCTACATATTTGCCTCCATTACCGTCACCCCCCCAACCCCCTTCCGGACCCTTTCCACACATCATTGTTAACTTATTTGGCTCACACTGGGCGGGTCTGGTCTGGTCTGGTCTGGGTCACTCCGTCCGCAGTCTTCGTGCATATTTTTATAGCTAATTACACACCTTTTAACGGGCATGCAGCAAAAGTGTAGCAACGTTGCTTGTACTCGCATGTGGTGCCCTACATGCAGTTCGGTGGCATATGTGGCAAGTTGAATTGGAGTTAATGGCAAATGCTGTAAAGAGTAAGCATGTGAACAGACAATCTACACATATGAATCTACATATCTACATTGAATATAATCGCACACTCGCAAAATATGCGCGAGTAGCCTTTCCGTGCCCGTGTGCCCGTATATGGTGGCTGCGAAGCTGGTGGCATTTCGCTGAGCCCTGTCCTGGTCACTGGCACCTCTAATTAGTTCAAAGTCAGTGAGTGGTATTGTGAATATTTCCTGGGAATTGAAGAGGCGTTCAACTCGCATTGGAGTGGCCATAATCAGTCCGAGAGAATATGTACGAAAAGTCTGATTTAGCAGATGATAGAAAGAGGCAGACCATACCCTAGCAGAGGCATCATCGAAGAAATTGGTTGCTACTCGTACTTTCATTTGAAAATCAGGAGCATTTGTCGGCCCACTTAAAGGAGCATCCTTTACAAAACTATCCTATATGCTAAGATAGAGAAAAAATATGTCCCACCTATTAAACACTTGTGACGACCGACAAAGTCTCATTACCCTGATCAGCCTTCCCATTGGTTCAACATCTGCGTGATAACATTCAACTTAGGAATATCTCCTGCATCTTTTTGATTTCTAGGTACGGTTCGTCAATTTCCTCGCAGTCATGAATACCAGTACCTCAGTACCCAGAACCTCAGTATCCAGTACCTCAAAAGCCAGTACCTCAGTGCGGAGTAGCTCAGAACACAGTTCCTGAGTACTCAATACCTCAGTACCTCAGAGCCCACTGCCTCAGTACCCAGTAACTCAGTACCTCAGAACCCAGTACCTCACTACCCCAGAGCACAGTGCCGCAGTACCCAGTAACTCAGAAGCCAGTAACCCAGAAGGCAGCACCTCAGAACACATTACCTCAGTACCCAATACCTCAGTTCTTCAGAGCCAAGTGCCTCAGTACCCAGTAACTCAGAAGCCAGTGCCTCATTACCCAGTAACTTAGTACCCAGTATCGCAGTAACCAGTAACTCAATACAAAGTACCTCAGCAAGCAGTAACTCAGTACCGCAGAAGCCAGTACCTCAGTACTCAGTAACTCAGTACCTCAGATGCCAGTACCTCAGTACCCAGTACCTCAGTACCCAGTACCTCAGTACCCAGTACCACAGAGCCCGGCTTCATATTTCATTTTAAGCGATTCACTCGATATCTGAGGATGGTGAAACTGGTGCAAGGATCTCTGGTGTGCTATTTGCTTATTTTTGAGTGTCATTTTGTCGCACCAACCACTGCAGTCAAAAGTCAAACGAAAGATCAGTTGTGGGGTTGATCACCGTCGTCGTTAATACAATTCCACAAAAACCAGATTGGTCCTCTTGCGTAGCGAGGTCCTTGGCCAGCCGAAGCAGGTACAGTTCAGTGTCGTGGTGTGATAAAAAGACACAAAATAAAACAAAAATGGATTCTTATGAATAAGGAAGGGTTTTTTTCTATGAACAATTGTATTTTTATATACGAATATGAACATTTGCATTGGTGAAGCACTATTCCTTGAGAAGCGTAATTAATAAGCTGAAGAGCACGTCTGCAATTACGAGTATTCGTACTCAACAAAACCAAAAACTGGGCGGCACGATTTGCTGTGGTTGTGAACCCAAACGAAGGCTCTTGTTGTGGTTGTGTTTGTTGTTGTTGTTGCGATTGCGTGGTCAAGCGACTACGCTGCTTACAAATTATCTCACAGTTGCCCACCCGCACACGCACATGTAGTCACGAGTGGCCCACTGTGTTAACCACTCCCAATACGTTTGCCCAACAACCCTTAAGCACAGAGTCCGTCGGTCGGTCGGTCGGTCGGTCGGTCGGTCGGTCGGTCGGTCGGTCGGTCGGTCGGTCGGTCGGTCGGTCGGTCGGTCGGTCGGTCGGTTGGTTGGTTGGTTGGTTGGTTGGTTGGTTGGTTGGTTGGTTGGTTGGTCAGGCCCGACCCCACCAGGCGATTTATTGACCAGCTCAGTTCAGTTCGCTGCTACACATACGCCCAGCTGCACCGTGCGGCAGACTGCACCGTGGAACCACACTTAAGAGAGCTCCACCACTGAATGCGTCTCTGGCATTCGCCGTCGGGCCACTGCTAGCGGCGGGGCTGGGTTTGGTTGCCTCAGTTGCCAGCAATCAGCGCCAGTTGGCGCATGGCTACGACTGAGTACGCGTTGCTTTGGTTACACGGCCATCGGCTGTTTCAGGTGTACGAGTAGTTGGTTTGGCCAAAACAAATACAAAACAAATATAGACAAGAAACAATACAAATACCTGGAAATACTCGTAATAAGAAAGTGGCAACAACAGCCGCGTATTTTGCCTTCGTCCTTGCGCGGCGTGCAGTGATGATGTAAACAGTGTTTGTGCGGTGAACGTTTCCGTGGTGGCGCTTCCAACTTTCGCGTTGAAAAATGCCAATCAATAATATTAGAAACCAATTAAAATAAATTTAAAACAGTAACTTAGCATACAGCAAAATTGTGTACAACAACAACAACAACAACAACAACAACAACAACAACAGCAGCAGCAGCAGCAGCAACAAACGACTGAAGAAGTTAAGGTTTGAAATTAGAAATTGAAACCGCAGCGCCAGAAAGAAACTTTCTTTCGGCCGCTCGGCAGCAGATTTTCTGTCCGAAGATTGTATTCTAAACGCTGGTGCCTTGACCTGAGCGTGAATTGGGCTTATCGCCGACTCTTAATGAACTTATATACTCGTATGTATATGCATTTGTTTACTTATTTATTCGGTGTTAATTTCTTCTCCGAGTCGCATGCATATTAATGGATTTTTGGCAACATTTTCTCACCGTTTTCTGCCGACATAAATTAAGTTAAAATACACGCTTGGAGCTGCTTAATTTATGCTCGCAAAGGAGACTTTCACATTCATTCAAATTTGCGTGAAATTTGAAAAGCAAATTTCGGTAAGAAAACACATTTTTCAAATACGCGCTTGCGAGGAAGATCAGCTCAGGGACATCTGGGCTGATGTTGCTGCGCCAGCGGCTTGGGAATGAAAACAAGAACATACTTTCAGGCGCCGGAATAATCCGTGAACGCCTTCTGAGTATTTAAGTCGGCTGATACCTGCACCCGTCAGGCTGAGCCATGAGTCCCTGAGCAGGACAAGCGTTTTGAAAATCGAAAGCGCCGCACGTTGACGGAAATTGTGCGACCCCTTTCCGTGGCTGGGCAGAGTGTGTTTTGACCCCAGCGGCATTCGGTGTTCATGGTGCAAAGGTGCAGTTGTCACTTGTGGCTTGTCCTGGCTGACTGCTTCCTTCGCAGAATTCCAAGGAAACACGATATTCACAACATTCATAAACAAAGCAACCACTTTCTCTGGCACCACTTTCGCCGCTGTCACTTGCACGCGTTGAGAAGGAGGCGTCTTCCATGTGGATGGCATGTTTGTTTAGAATTTTCTTGTTCATGCAATTCCATTGAGTGCTCGTAGTTTTCCGGATGAATGCTCATATTGATTTGCAAACGTTTTCTACGCAGTTATTATAAAAATCAGCTCTGAGTCAGTGGGAAATTCTACAGCAAGTGGCCCATGAATTGTTGACAAGAGTACTGGACTCCCTGAGAGGCCATTTTGAATATGTTCTCTGTGAAAATACCCCTCCACTTTTCAGTTCCTGCTCGTTTCCATCGTAACCAGATCTTGTATTTTCTTCTTTGTGTTAAAATCTTCACATTAGCTAAATTCTCAAAGGAAGTACGGAGATGAAATATATTGAACTGGGTCTCGAGGTGTACTGGAATTAAGTAGAATTAAATTACATTTTGAAGCAATGTTTATTTACATTTCTACTCTACCATTTTCAAGTCTTCAACGGTATTCTATTCGCCACTATTTTCTCAATCAATATGAAATTTTTTTAGCCGACCTCCGTCAGGGCTTGGTTCAAAATGCTTCCCTCTAAGCATATTCTCTTCGAGACGAAATTCTTGGCTGCTACTACTCATTTGGGGCTGTGTTGGGAAACTGAACTCCCTAGGCAGTAGCAACAAGCCATCTCTACTGTGGGTACCAGGCCACATAGGAGTAGAGGGAAATGAGAAGGCTGATAGCTTAGCAAGGAAGGGTGAGTTTGTGAGTTCAACAGCCTGAACACTTCTGTTGACTATCATCCAATACCATGGGAGGTCTGCTGAAGAAGTGTACAGATGCAAATAGAAGTCGAACCTGGAAAAATCTTTAGGGATTAAGACAGTCCAAAGCTCTTCTGGGAAATGTTAATCCAAAAAGAGTTAAGGAGTTAATAAATATGCCTCGGAGTAAGTTAAGAATCATCACAGGTATTTAAGCGGACACTGTAGACTCAAGTATCATATGAATAAGTAGGGTTTATTGCTTTTCCTCTCCAATTCCATGTATCTATCTTATAGTACGATATTCCATTGTGTTCATTCTTTGAACTGGAGATATAACCTTTATGAGGAATATGATTTCTAAGACTTGATGTTTCCTCCTCTTCCACTTTCACTTATTCGTATATTAACGATTACAATTCCTTCGTTACTTAATAAGTGCAATCAGGATTGTCCTCATATTATTATCACCGAGAACCCTTCTGTGGTGTAGGCAAGGGCAAGCTGTTCAGCTAGCGTAGGATCGATGAGGGACACCATAGGCATAAACCACCAGAGGGTATCAAAGACTCTGCTAGGGACATACCACCTAAAAAGATTCGAATCCCTCTATAATAATCACTAAGAATCACTAAGAATAATCTTAGGATGATGACAGGCCTACTCACAGGACACTGTAAACTGAACTCACATATGTATGGTGAGGATGGGAGTCACCTCGGAAGGCTCCTGCAGATTCTGTATGGAGGAAGAGGAGACATCTTTGCATGTTTTGACAGAATGTCCGACTCTCATGCACACCCGCAGGAAATACTTGGGATTCTTCCAGGGCTCTGCCAGTGATGTGAAACCTCTGGAGCCAAAACTTGTCAACACGTTTATCCAGAGGATAGGACTCAAAGATGTACTTTGAACCTCTGATGGGGGGCACAATAGATCGAAAGGTCGTGGTCCTTAAATCCCCTTCACACAATAAATAATAATATTAAAGTAGGGTATATCGTCAGATGCCATTTGTAGATTCTGTGGAGAAAGTAACGATACCTCATTGCACCTGATCATAGATTGCGGACCTTTGGCACACAAAAGACACAGGTGTTTTGGAGAATATCTCTTAGATATGAGCAGATTCCTCAACTTGATCCCTCAGAAATCCATGAATTCCTATCGGAAATCAATCTGACAGAAGATCTATAGATGAGACTATCCTCATCTGCATCACAATAGATCTTGCAGGTCGCGGTGTATAACACTCTTAAATAAATCTAATCTACTAGTCACTCATACTAGACACCCTTAACTCTTGCAGACATAATTCATTGTGGTGTAAGGGATAATAATAGTAATAATATTACAAATTAAAGTCACGAAGGTGTTTATTTTGGTCTATGTAATCAAAAACTCAATCACAGTCAGTCGGCGAAATCGATAACTCTATCATACTCAGTCTATGTAATCGATAACTCAATCACAGTCAGTCCACGTAATCGATAACTATATCATAGTCAATCTATGTAATCACAAACTCAATCACAGTCAGTCCACGAAATCGATAACTCAACTATCTTCAGTCGGCGTAATCGATAACTCAACTATCTTCAGTCTATGTATCGATAACTCAACTATCTGCAGTCGGCGCAATCGATAACTCATTTATTTTGGTTTCACCTCAGAATTTCAGGGAGAAGGTTTAGTGAAAATTTCCATACGGATATCCTAGTCAATGAGTGACGAAACTGCCCCTGATGAGGACATGTACAGACAGTCGAAATATCTAGAGAGTCTGTGAACGTAACACAATCCAGCTGAGAGGTTCTGTGCTGCACCTACGCATAATCTTGAAAAAATAATGGATCGGCGTCGAAACCAGATGGAAGAGGCCTCAAAAAAGTGGGCCAGAATCGTCAATGTAAAATGTTCGGTATTGAAAGGAAAGAATTGTGAATTGAGGCACAAAATGAAATCAACATAAAAAAAGTATTAAAATCCTGTGTTTGTCGTTGACAAAAGTTGCAACAAGAAAAAGTAAAAAATAAAATAAATAAATACTGCTCAGCCCACTTTCACCGAACGACTCCGCGCACGACCGCCAACTTGGTTAAATTTGCGTGTAAATTAAAACAAAAGAGAAGGCACAAATTACGAATGAAACACAAATAGTTAATTTTAATGTTACAAACAAAAAGTTTGTAAACGGGAATTGCCGTTTACACTAAATATATTGTGGCTCTGGTTGTTGTTGATAATGTCAGTGGACATGTCATTGTGGTTGTTGTTGTTGCTGCCGTCAGTTAAACAGCATCCAACTCCATCCATACGCGACAGCAACGCGTTTAACCTGCGCGGCACTACCAACGCCAAGTGCGAGTAAATAAAAAGTTAAATAAAAAATGCCATTAATATAAAATTAGCCTCACGTGGACGGATGGACGGACGGACTGACGGACTGACGAACGAACAGATGCTCAGACGCATTCCACGCCAGCCGCTCGGGGTAGGCAAGCACCGCACCACTCAACGAAAATCGAAGAGTGTCTCGCTGAAAATTGCTCATTATTATCACGGAGCTGAAACTCCGACAACAACAACAACAGCAACCACAACAACAACAACAACAATAGACAAAGCTTGGCTATAACAGTCGCTCAGTCCCCAGAAGCCTGCCTTGATATGCAAATCAGGCGTTTCCCCAGTGCTATTGACCGAACTCTCGAGATGTGCCCGTAGGCCTGTGAAGCCGCCGCAAGGGAGAGAAATTTGTTTGCTTTTTTTGTCTTTTGATATTTGTTTGTTAAAAACAAAAACAAAAACAAAAACAAAAATAAAAATAAAAGCAATATTAAAATTGAAAACTTAAGTGCCATAAATCCATATAAGAGGCGCACGCTTTTTGGGAACGAACGCAATAATTCTTAAATAATGAATTTTTTGTTTAAAGTTGCTCCCTACACGCTGGTTGGCAGGTGCGATTAGTCTTCAGTCTTCAGTTTTCAGTCGTCAATGGTGGATTCTTATGTGCTGCAATCGGCAGTTCAGCCTCAAGGGTACTTGTGTGTTTGTTTGTCACATTTTTGCTCTTCACTGTAGCCCAGAACGCCAGTTGAAATTGTTCTTCACTGTAGGCCAGAACGCCAGTTGAAATAGCTCTTCACTGTAGCCCAGAACGCCAGTTGAAATAGCTCTTCACTGTAGCCCAGAAGGCCAGTTGAAATAGCTCTTCACTGTAGCCCAGGAGGCCAGTTGAAATAGCTCTTCACTGTAGCCCAGAAGGCCAGTTGAAATAGCTCTTCACTGGAGCCCAGAAGGCCAGTTGAAATAGCTCTTCACTGTAGCCCAGGAGGCCAGTTGAAATTGCTCTTCACTGTAGCCCAGGAGGCCAGTTGAAATAGCTCTTCACTGTAGCCCAGAAGGCCAGTTGAAATCCTTGAGCTCTTTCTCTTATAATTATGGGAATAGCCCTATTAAGAGAATGTCCTTATAGTTTTTGGTCGTAGTGATACCACGCGTCCTCAATTCTGTGCTTGGAAACACTACGTTGATGGACCACTAAAAGGCCTGCCATATACTCTGTGTGAAGACCCCTAAAAATTAGCTTCCTCTCCGTTAGATAGCCGGAAAAGTGCCCAACAAATGACGGACTGAGTCCTCCAAATGAAGGATTGAATACTTGTCATCTGCTACTGCCACCGCTGCTGCAGATTAGTGACCTAACTCAGTTCTCTTAGCGTGGTGTCTTTGTCTAAATTGGGTGGGATTCTGGCGCAACTACATTCCAGGTTGGGTCAGAATCTCAGAAATGGAAGGCAACGAGTTCAATGGACGTTTTTTATTAAACAACTGCATCAAGAAACATATTCCTGCAGACAACGAATAGCGTGGTGTCTTTGTCTAAATTGGGGTGACTTCTGGCGCCATTATATTCCAGGTTGGGTCAGAATCCCAGAAATTGAAGACTTTCTACTTTACACTAGTTTTGTGAACCACCACAAAGACATCAAGGCTCATATTCCTGCAGGCAATGAATAGGTACATTCATTTTTATAACTTGCCTCAACTGGAAGTCGTGGTGAAATACTCGCACACTGGCACACCCCCCCCCCCCCCCACAACACACACTTTGGACCCAATTTGAATGCATTTTTCTTATGAACAATGAACTGTTTCATTGTTATCGAATGCCTTTCTGGCGGAGTGTGCGAATCCATGCGGACTCGCAGCTAATTTACTGAATTGTGTTGTTGCAAATTTCTGAATTGTTTGTTCTTTGTTCGTGCTTTTTGCGTTGAAAGAACAACAAAATCGGAAAAAGTAAACAAATATTTAAATACGTAAAATATTCCATTCTAAGCCTTGAATGCGGTGCGTCTGTGTACGCGCGGCGACTACAGGTGCGGCTGATTTGTGAGGCGAGCAGCACACACCAATTAGCATGCAGAATTGGCAGCAGTTCGCCTCCTAAACGGGGCATGCGCGCACTTTGTGGCACTGCCATGAAGATAGGCACACAAAAATGGGTCAATCTGCGCCGCTGCTGCCGCTGCTTTGATGCGCTGCTAGAAAGCCCGCGTGCGATTCCATTCGGTGCGGTTCGGTTCGGTTTGGTTCGGTTTGGTTTAGTTTGGTGAGCTTCTAAGCACTGCAAAGACGCGAACTTTTTAACTTTGCTCACGCATTTGCCACCCACTTACTTTCGAGTTCAAATGTGTGTCGTTTTATGGTTTCTGCTAATTAAGAACTGCCACGCCAGCCACCACAGCGTGTTCCTATGTAGCTAATCAGCTTATTCTAGATGGCTTGTCTCTTTTGTGTGTGTGTGTGTTTCTGTTTCTGTTTATGTGTGCGGGGGCAGCTGAGCGCCTCTTTGCATCTGTTTGTAAAGTTTGCTGTGGAAATCACGGAAATTGTCGTGTTCGGGAGTGAGATCAAAAAGGGCAAAGATTGATTTCGAAGACCCTTTTGTGCAAGTGCTGCGCAGCTAGTTGAGAGCTTTTGGTGCTCTCCTTATAAATCGCAGCAACAGTTCTGTTGCTCAGAGCGCAAGCATCACCGCAGCTCTCTCAGACACTTGCGAGTGTGAAGCAATGTTGTCCCACCCACACACACGTTGGCTTGCTACTCTTTGCAACTAGATGCGCATATGTCATTGATCCCACTTCGCCACTTACACAACTCGCTCTCAATTAGCACTCTGGCAGACCAGAAGTATGCAAATAGCAAATATGGGCAGTGCTAAACAGTTTCTGGGCTGAGATATTTGCCAGACTGGATCAATGCCTACTCCAGTAGGCATTGATCCAGTCATAATCTACATAATATGATGGAATGCTTCTGTCGGTGCATACGTCAATGAAATCTTGCGCAAGTATCTCCGAGATGGTTCCTACTTTTTTTTGTGTGTGGGGTTTTCAAATTGCTTGCTCACCAGGGAATAAGAAGGGACTGAATTTAGCACTATCTGGGGTGGGAATTCGGACAGAAGTATCTATGGATACATCGCTATAACTGTGACATCGCTTACTACTGTGTAAGCTCACATCCACTGTAACCCAAGTGTTCCAGATCCCAATGTATGAATGAATGAATGTATGAAACAAAGAGGGAAAATGTACCTCGACCAATTTGATCTATTGCACTCCTCCTGAATGTACTTATTAAGAGTACTCTATTAGTCTAGGTCTAGTCAAAGGAACCTTAGCACTGAGTTGGGATTCATTGCTTTAATATCTCTGTCCTCGGGCCAGTAATGCTCCAAATATTTCTTCCTACTGCGAGCTAAGGCTTCGCAGTTCATTAGATGGTGCTCTGGTGTTTCTTCTGCCCCCGTGCTTACTGGTGAGATTCCCAGCTTCGCTAGAACGATAGTCAAGCTTGAAATCCTGCCAAATTTAAACTGTCGCGATTCACATTCAAGTTTAATCCGCCAAAAAAAAACATATAATGAAACGGATTACCAACGACTCTTCTTGTGTTCGAAAACACAACCGTGGCTCGCTCTAGAAGAACGCCCCAGCCGGCCAGAAACATTTCACTTTCTTATGTAGACTTAGTACCGAGCCACAACTGGCAGATAATCTGGAATTAATTTCGCACTATTCCTCAGACCCTCTTCTAAAGGCACATGGGCAGAATTATATAGAAATATCCTGGCGATATTTAGGTGGTTAGGAGGGCTGAATACACCCTTACTTCTTGGGTAGCTGCATCAGATTCCTGTGTCCATTGTGTTCTACGACTGAGCTCATTTAATAGGGTGACCGAAGTTACGATTGGATCGAACAAGCACCATTTCTATATCTGCCCATACGATCGTATGGGAGGGCAAGATTCTTACCAGAGAACACGGAGAAAAGAAACTTAAACGTCAAACGGCAAAGCAGAGAAATAAGGCAAACGGACGTTGTACACGAATTAACTCAAAATCGTGGCGAATCCACTCAGAACCGTAGTGAATCCACTCAGAATCGTGGTGAATCCACTCAAAATCGTGGCGAATCCACTCAGAATCGCGGTGTGTCCGCTACGGACGCTGGCAGCGAAGAAGACTTTCCTTTCTCTGTGTTCTCTGATTCCCACTGTACAATCTTCCACCTGTGCAGAAGTTGTAGAAGCGTGTTTTGTTGATCTGAAATGAAATCATTCAACTTCACTGATACACTATAATACAAAGTGAATGTGTGTGTGTGTGTGTGGTGTTTGTGTGCGTGCATTTCCATCTAAAATGGTTGCTTGCACAGATTAAAATGTTTTGATAATATTTTTCCCCAGCTGAACACGATAGACTCCGAGGCACGTTTCGAGATCGCAAAGAATTCAACATTGACACTACTCGTGCAGCACCTTGACTGAGTGTGAACGTTATTGAAATAAACATATAAAGATTGGCCAGAATTAAGCAATGGCATTTTAAATACTATGTCGTAGACAGTGATTGAACACCTTCTCTGTGAAACCCTGATAACCGATGGTTCAAATCAAGCGAACAATTTTCGATCGGGAGCACAAAATACTTCATTCTAATCGTAACATCATGGTCACTTCTAAGAGTAGAAAATACACGAACCTCTTCAACCTACTTCCAACAAAAATAGGAGCAAAGGTGAAAGCACAGTCGGCGTAATCGATAACTCAACCATCTTGATCGTAATCGATAACCGAATAACAGTCGGTCGGCGTAATCGATAACTCAACCATCTTGATCGTAATCGATAACCGAATAACAGTCGGTCGGCGTAATCGATAACTCAACCATCGTCAGTCTACGTAATCGATAGCTCAACCATCTTCAGTTTATGTAATCGTTAACTCAATCACAGTCATTCGGCGTAATCGATAACTCTATCATAGTCAATTTATGTAAACGATAACCCAATTACAGTCATTCCACGTAATCGATAACTCAATCACAGTCATTCCACGTAATCAACAATTCACCATCTTCGGTGTACGTAATCGATAACTCAACTATCGTCAGTCTATGTATCGATAGCTCAACTATCTTCAGTTAGCGTAATCGATAACTCAACTATCGTCAGTCTATGTATCGATAACTTAACATTCACAGTCAGTCGGGGTAATCGATAACTCAGCTATTTTCAGTCTATGTAATCGATAACTCAATCACAGTCAGTAGGCGTAATCGATAACTCTATCATAGTCAATCTATGTAAACGATAACCCAGTTACAGTCATTCCACGTAATCGATAACTCAATCACAGTCATTCCACGTAATCAACAATTCACCATCTTCGGTGTACGTAATCAATAACTCAACTATCGTCAGTCTATGTATCGATAACTCAACTATCGTCAGTCTATGTATCGATAACTCAACTATCGTCAGTCTATGTATCGATAACTCAACTATCGTCAGTCTATGTATCGATAACTCAACATTTACAGTCAGTCAGGGTAATCGATAGCTCAACCATCTTCAGTCTATGTAATCGATAACTCAATCACAGTCAGTCTACGTAATCGATAACTCAATCACAATCACTATGTAATCAAACATTCAATCACAGTCAATCCTCGTAATCGATAACCGAATCACAGTCGGTCGGCGTAATCGATAACTCAACCATCGTCAGTCTACGTAATCGATAGCTCAACCATCTTCAGTCTATGCAATCGATAACTCAATCACAGTCAGTCTACGTAATCGATAACTCAATCACAATCACTATGTAATCAAACATTCAATCACAGTCAATCCTCGTAATCGATAACTCAATCACAGTCAGTCTACGTAATCGAGAACTCAATCACAGTCAGTCGGCGTAGTCGATCACTCTATCATAGTCAATCTATGTAATCGATAACGCAATCACCGTCAATATACTCGCACTTCAGTCACAATAAAAAAAATAATCGAACTAATGCGAAGTGAACTCACTGGAGTCCACACTCGGTGAGACAGAATGAATGAACAGCTCGAATGCTCCCGATGAAGAACCCTTCTACAACATTTTGAGTATCTTCAGAAATAAGTCAAATACTCGTAGTCCTTTTAGAACCCTGTGAAGAACGATTTGTATCCTGAGTGTTTGCGTTGTAGACGCACGTTCTGGAACCAGATTGCCCGATTGTGTTTTTTGGTTGTGTCGGAGGGATCGCTCTTCCGACTTCAATTTGACTGGTTCGTTGTGGTGCAATTTTAATGATGTTGAGCAAGTACATTTTTGGTATTACGCTACTTCCAAAATCTCGTACTTATGCATATGTCCGCGTATATACGCAGGCATCACGTGTCGTAAGCGGCTTATTTGATTTGGTTCTTTCCTGCCTGGTCTTTATGGACACTTTCCCATTCGCACTCGCCGGCCACGTCCCGCGTTACATCAATTTTAATACCTCGGCCGTTTCTTTTTTGTATTTCTCTTCATTTTCGATTTCTTTCCCTCCGTTTTTGTGTCGATTTGACCTCATGCGTGTCTGGAGTCTAGCTGAGTGTTATATAACGCTCGGGGCCATGTGGCCACTGGCTTCAATTGTGCTTCGTCCAATTTCTTTCATATTTTTATTAAGTATTTTCATGTTTTCATTTACTTCACACAAATTTCCAAAATTTGCGCTGGGTTTTTGCCAGCTTTAAATATTTTTGCATTTAGTTTTGGCGACAATTGCGAATTAGCATTCCATAAATATTTCCACTTCATGGCTGAGTGTGGCCAAAAGGAATTGCGGAGCATTACGTTGGCCAAATGCAAATCGTTCAAAATGCTCACGATTTGCGTGCGGCCGGGAAGGTGTGCGGGGTGGCGTATTTTCAGCTGAACTGTTTGCGGTGTGGGTACAGTGAACGCTCGTTTAACACATCTCTGCGTGTTTGTGCAGTCATCGCTGAGACTTACTGTACCGTACCATGGTTGTTTTTGTTTAGGTTCCATCCGACCAACCGAGGAGGTAGTAGTGCCTCCATTAAAATTGCACTGCAGAAGGCAATCAACTTACTCTGAGCTGCGAGGATTGAGGGAGAACTTCGGACTTATATAGGAAGCAAATGAAGCCAACTCACTTCTATTAGAAAATCTATTCGGCCCTGTGTAGATGAGTTCCTCATCACCAAATGTTATCAGTGGGTCTGCTTTGAACGGAGATTGGACGAACCGGAACATCCGTGATCCAATCCAAGCTTGAAAAATTTTGCGAATCGGAAAAATATTTCCCATAATTCGACGAACCGGAAAACCCCTAATATCTCTGTCTCTCTCGCAGGTACTCCCTCTCTTTCTCACTATTTTTTCCTCTGTCTGTCTCATTGTTTCTTTCTCTCTTATCTCCGTGTCTCACTATCCTCACTGTTCCTTTCTCACTCTGTTCCAGTTTTTCTTTATTTATTTCTCATGTTTTTATTTCCCCTCTCTGTTTATCTCGCATTTCTAATATTTTTCCCTTTTTCTGTTCTCACATACCTTTTCTTATTTTCTCTCTTTCTCCTTTTCTCTCTCTTTACCTCTCCTTCTCTCTCTCTCTCTTTGTCTCTCTCTCTATTTACTTCTTTATTTCTCTCTTTCTTTCTATCTTTTTCTCTCCTCTCTCTTTCTTGTTGTATTTTTCTTTCTTTCTGTTTTTATTCTTTTTCTTTCTCTCACTCGTTCTCTTATTTTCTATCTTTTTCGCTTTTTCTCCCTTTCTGTCTATTTTTTTCCAAGCCTTCGTGTTTTCCTCTCTATCCATATATCTCTCTATTTCTCTATTTTTTCTCATTCTCTATTTCTCTTTCTTTCTCCTTCTCTATTTCTCTCTTTCTCCTTCTCTATTTCTCTTTCTCCTTCTCTATTTCTCTCTTTCTCCTTCTCTATTTCTCTTTCTTTCTCCCTCTTTCTCTCTCCTCCCCTATCCTTCTATCTCTTTCTACCCCTTTCTCTTTGTTTCTATCTTTCTTTCTCTCTTAATTTTTCTCTATCCTTCTCTCTTTATTTTTCTCTTTCCTTCTCTCTCTCCTCTCTATTTCTCAGTCTTTATCGCTCTATTTCTCTTTTTTCTCATTTTCTTTCCTGCTCGCTTTATCTCCCTCTCTCTCTATTTATTTTTCCAAACCTTCCTCTTTACTCTCTATCTATATATCTGTCTCTTTCTCTCTCCTTTTCCGGCTTACTCTGTCTCCTTCTCTCGCTTTCTCCTTTATCTTTATATCTCTCTCTTTCCTCCCTTTTTTATCTCATCTCTCTCTCTTTTCACTCTCTCTTTAGTTTCTCTCTTTCTTTCTCTATCTTTTTCTATTTCTTTATCTCTCTTTCTCTCTGTTTCTCTCTGTCTTTTTTACGATCGCTGTTTTTCTCTTTTTTCGCTCTCTTCTCTCTCTTTTTCTCAATCTTCTTCTGTCAGTTTTTTCTCATTCTCCTTCTCTCTCTCTCCCTCCGTCCCCTATATATTTCTTTGTATCCCTTCTTTTTCTCTAATTTTTTATCTTTCTCGCTTTATGTCCCTCTCTCTCCATTTATTTTTCCAAACCTTCGTCTTTACTCTCTATCTATATATCTGTCTCTTTCTCTCTCTATCTATATGTATACATATATGTCTCTTTCTCTCTCTATCTATATATCTCTCTCTTTATCTCTCCTTCTCCGGCATACTCTATCTTCTTCTCTTGCTTTCTCTCTTTATATTTCTATCTCTCTTTCCCCTGCCGTTTTTATCTCTTCTTCTCTCTCTTTTTCACTCTCTCTTTAATTTTTCTCCTTCTTTCTCTCTATCTCTTTCTACCTCTTTAACCCTCTTTCTCTCTGTCTTTGTTGCGATCGCTGTTTTTCACTCTCTTTTTCTCGCTCTTCTTTCACATTTTTCTCCCTCTCCTTCTTCTCTCACTTTTTCTAATTCTCCTTCTCTCTCTTTGTCCCCTACATGTTTCTTTATATCCCCTCTTTTTCTCTCATTTTTTATCTCTCTTGCTTTATCTCCCTCTCTTTCTCTATTTATTTTTTTAAGCCTTCGTCTTTTCCTCTCACTTTCCCATTTTATCTCTGCCATGTCCCATTTTCTTGATGCACCGTCTTTTTCCTTTTTCTCTCTCTCTCTCTCTCTCATTCCCATTTTATCTCTGACATCTCCCCTTTTCTTTATGCCCTGTCTTTTTCGTTTGTCTAAATTAACCTCTCTCTCTCCCTCCCTCTCTCTCTCTCTCACTCTCTCTCTTTGTATGCATCCGTCTTCCTCAGAACCTCAAGAAGAACTAACAAAAAATTTTGAAAAATTTATTTTTTTTTAACCAAAACTTTTTTAATAACATAAAATTTTGGTTTTCTGCACAAAATTTTAATTTGACTTTCTCTTTCGTTTGCTTGCAGGCCGGCGGCAATTCATCGCAGACCTGCTGCCACTCGCGTAGCTGCGAATAAATGCAACACCAGCGAAGAACGTGAGCGTTTAGCTAATCAGCCGAGCGAGTACGGCCTCAACACCACCCACAACAGCGTGAATTACAAGCAGCATGTTGGACAACATGAACATTTCGCCCATTACAACGCCAACGAAGACAACAGCGGCAATAACCATGTCGCCAACAACAACTGCACTAGCAATTGCAACAGCGGCCGCGCCAAGTGCCAGTGTTGAGAAGCGCGAAGATGTGAATAGAAACACTAATGCAAGCACAGTTTTATCGCCGACCAAAGCAAAAACAATTTTCAATTGGCTGAAAAGTGCAACAAAGACATTTGACAGCAGCGCCGAGAGAAGTCTCTGCGGGAACAACAACCACCGACATAGCGGACCCAGCGAACGCAGCAGACGCAGCGGCGAAAGCAGCGCAATAGTTGCGTGTACGTGCGAAACGGTCGGGCCGCCACCACCCACCGCGGGCAGGTCGCAGCAGGTGGCTACTGGGCCGGAGTCGCCGCTGCGCGAGTACCGTGGCGTACAGGGTTTGCGTCACTTGTGGAACCGGCGCATCAGCGCCAACGACGACAGCCTGCGCAACCGGGCGTTCGGCAATAGCAAAGTAAACAAACTCACCAAGTCGGTAAGTTGCCTGATTAACGCCGCGAACGCGGCCGATTCGTCAGGCGGCAACGCCGACAATTTGTCCGACTTCACCGGGCAGGGGGTGCGGCAACGACGTCCGCACACGAAACGTGCGCAAAGCCTGCACGACTGCACCCAATTAGAGGAGGCGTCGCAGACGGACAGTGAATTTCTGCTGCATCGTGAGAAGGATAACTTTTACAAATACAAGACAGCGGAGCAAGCTTCGAAGCACCTTGGGCGCGAGGTCACTAAAACTCGGGCCAAGATGAAACGTCTGACTGCTGGCATAGCGAGCGGCAGCGTGGGCGAAGACGCCCACTTCCCGGCTTTCAAGACAAGCGAGAAGGGTGAGCGCATCCAGTGGCTGAAGCGGCAGGACATCGTGTCAAAGCGCAGAGAGGAGCGCTTGTCGCACTCGGAGAACGCCGACGGACGTGTCAAAATGGCCATAAAAGATAATAAACTGCACAACAACGCAGCGATTTCGCTATCAGCGGACGGCGTTATCAGCAATCGCAACGCTGATATGCGCCAAACACAAACAACGCCAACCGCTGCCGACAGCCAGAGTGAGCGCAGCGTCTCCTCCGACACCGATACGCTAACGGCAGCGAATTCGCCGCAGCGAGCTACTAGTCGCAAGCGCAACACGGACGGCGAAGCATCGGCGCCCAGCTCGAAACGCGGCAGTACAGATTCGTCCATATCGAACGCTCCGACGGGCCGGGCCACACGGAGAACACACTCCTCCGCCGCTCGCAAATACAGCTTCAAGACGCACTCGCGCACGTTTCACACGTCGCGCAAAATGAACAGCAGCACCAACAAAGACGGGAGTGCTGGGTCGAACGGCATTGCAGGCTACAGCATGGTGGCGAAGCTGACGCAGCAATTCAACGAAATCATACAGAAGGACAAGAAACTGCTGGAAGAGGTGAAGCGCAAGAACGGTGTGCTGATGTCGCGCGGCGGCCACGTCTACAAGGTGGTGGAGAACACCGACTTGAGCGGCAAAAACGGCTCGCCCAGCCTCAGCCGGAATGGCTCACGCGCGAAGGACATGTCGCCACGAACCTCGGTGGTCCAGCGAAATATAAAGAAATTTGAGAACGGGACGGTGGTGGTAGTGAGCGGCGAGAAGCCCGCAGTGCCCGCTAAGAGTTCTCAAGTTATGCGCAAGCGCAACGAACTCGTCTCTACCAAGAGTCACACCAGTCTAAGCAGCGTTAATTTGAAGCGTCTGCCGCAGCAGCAAAGCAACCACGCAGAGCTGCAGCTCAAGCTGGAGCTGAAGAAACAACAAGTCGCAAACGCTCCATTGGAGATGGTCAAAGAGGAGACGAAAACACCGTTAGACACGGAAGACAAATCGTTCACCAGTGCAGCTGACTCGTATTCCGAAACTGACAGGCAGTGTGGTAATAGGCCCAACATCTGCAACAAAGTCGTTAGTGCTGCTGGTCAAACGGAAGCAGCGGACGATGTTGCACAGCCGCCATCAGCCACCGAGACAGAGACAGATTTGAGCACAGCCACACAAACGCCACCACAAACGCAGCCAACGGCTGATAACAACGATGTAGACGCAGATGGAGATGTAGATTTAGGTATATACCCAGCGATAAGAACAGCAGCAGCAGCAGCGGAAGAGGTGGCGGCGGAGTGTGCAACGGTCACAACAAACCAATTAGAACAAAAAGCGCAGAGACAAGAGAGTGACGTCATCAGCCCAGCGGCGATGCACAACAAAATAATTGGAGATGTTGGCTCAGCGAGCGCCGAGTTGAGCAGCTCTCCAAGCGCCACCGCTGCTGCGGCCAATGACGCTGATCTGCTCGGTGCAAAGGTGAAGCAGCGCAAGTACAAATACGCTAAGATCTATGAGAAGTTCCGTTTTCGATCACCGTTCAGCGGGGCGCACGGCAAAAAATCGACTCCAAGTGGGTCGCCAGAAAAACAGCAAAACAGTGAGAAGGAGGAAGGGGCAAAAGAAAACGAGGAAAAAGCAGCGTTTGCAGCCACAGACAATTGCGCAGCGGTGAGTGCGGTCGCCGAGCCGGAGGCGAAAATATTAGATGCGCTTCAGATGGTCGATCAGAAGCTGAAGGGGCTCTCAGCGGACGTTAAGGCGCCGCTGGTCTTGTGCGAGCACGAGGACTTTGAGCAGTGTGTGCTGCCGAACAGCTCCTTCGTGTACCAAACGACTGACGAGCAGGTGTCGCACAGCCAGTTAACAGTCACGCAGGCGGTGAACGTGTCGCTAGTGAATTCCATCGAGGGCGAGCAAATGATAATGGAGGAGAAGGATTTGCTGAAGCGGCAGCGAACAACTGTGGGCGATACTGAATCGGAGCTGGTGCCTCAGACACTTACGAAGACAGAAGCAGCAGAAGGACAAGACCCGGTCACGCCTATGGATGTCGCCGACGACCCTGAGGAGCCCTTGTACGAGCCAATTGCCACCGCGAACAATGAACCAAAGACTGACCCCGCAAATCCACAGCAGTCGTTTCTCTACAAAAGCTGCGGCTCAAGCGAAGGCGACGCGGTTGACCCTACTGCGGAGGATATTTACCAAACGATGGCAGAAGTGCACGCCGCAGCTTTAGCTGCAACAACTCCAACGACAGCAGTAGTCGCAGCCGCAGATCTGCTTAACGACTACGAATCGATTGCGGGCTCATGCGAACAAACGGCGCCTGGTGCCGCAATAGCGAAATCGAAAAGTCTCTACGACTACGGCTACGAAATCTGCGAGCCGCCACCAGATGAGCCGACGACGCCAGTGCCAGCAGCTCCCGCCCTACCCACAACGAGTGCAACTGCAACTGCGACTGCGACTGCCACAATTATGCGCAACACCTACGACGAATTGCCGGAACTACCGAAACCCAAGCGGCGCTTGCCCAAATCGCCGATGCCCGGCAAACGTCCGCCAAAGCCGGCTGCCCTCGCCCCCACCACTGCAGCCGTGGTCCCAGCTGTCAGTCCGCCGGATCTGCTGCCGGACAACGACGATCAACACTACTACGCCGATGATGAGAACATCTATGACACCATCAAAGGTTCCCACTGCTACGAGTCACTGCACACGGACAGCGTCAAGTTGCCAAAGTGCCCCTCAAAAGCCGCTGACACGGTATCGCTCACATCCAATTGCTACGAGAGCATCACACACTATCGCCGCCATGTGACCAGCTGCGGTCACACAGCAGGCAGCAGCAGCGGCTCCACGCTCACAATCTCCTCCGACCACAAGACCAACAGCCTCTACGAAGTCTCGCTGGCTGCCGGCATGCTCTACGGCACCAGCACGTTCGTGTGCGGCACCTACGCGGCCACAGGCGATGTCGGTGGCACTGCTGCAACCCTCGGTGGCAGTGGCAATGGCAGCGGCGGCGACTGCAGCAGCAACAATTATACGCATTCCAATGCGGCCTCGAGCGACAACAGCGACGAGTGGGTGGACATATCGGATGCGGAGCTGGACGGAGCCAACGCCCGGGCCGCTAAGCAGCAATTCATTGTGTGAGTATGGCGTTAAAGTGTTGACTGTATGCAAATTTAGCCATAAATACGAGATTCTCTGCCAAGTTGTTCAGGAGTGGTGTGCGGAGGGAGCTTGTCTTATCAGTTGCTGTGGTGGCAGAGAAATTGTTGGGACTGGTTGACAAATCAGTGAGGAATATCGATTGCAGTGTTAGCGTGAGTGAGGTAGGAGTAGCAAGCAATCAAGCGCTGCACTTACAGTTAAGAGTTAACAAAGTTTAATTGCATTCTAGAGCTTCGTTCGCATTTACTTCTATAGCAGTCTTATAGCTGCTCGATGGCATTAGCAGAGCCACAGAATCCGTTTTCAATCCTACGGAATATTCTTGATAAATTTTACTAAATTTGTAGAGTGGTTTCAAAAAGCCCTCAGTGGCTTTCTTTGCCTTGGTGCAAGTTTGAATTTATGTGCCCCCTGACCTTTGGCACTGATACAATCCCATGAGGACATCATTTGCTAAAGAGAACCGAGGCTTGGTTAGACAATGGGCAAACGTCTCCAGTGGCCCCGCCTGCACACATGGCCAGAGTCCCTTTAATTACGAACCGCTTTAATTGAAAGTTATTGCTCCAAATAGCATGACTGTCTGCATTTCAATGAAAATGTACCAGCATAGCTGGGCGCCTCGGTCGTGGTGCTTGTGTACGCAGAAGAATGCGATGCCACGCCATTACCACGCATTGCCCCGGCCCCATTCATTTAAAGTCCACTGCGCAGTATTGATTAATTGCAGCCCAGCAACTGACGCCGCATTCAGAGCGCCGGCGAAGTAAATCAATTAGGAGCAGTTTCGCTGTATTGTGTTATACACCAGCGTGGCACAGTGGTCGGTTGTCCATCGATTGCATTCCGTGTACTTCATTTGCTGCGAGTATTGAACACACTTGCTTGCAGCATAACATTTCTTCATGTCAGCGTACCTCGCGTACCTGTCCCCCGCTCAAACCCGTAACTCGGTGACCTAGAAATGCGCTTTGGTTGTCACACACCGATAAGATCGGCCGACGACGAGCAGTGGAAGTGTGCCCCTCCACACGCTTGCTTTGACATTTGATTGATAGTTTACAATCGCATATTCCGCAAAAATGCTTATCAATTCAACCATACAACATCCTCCTCCTTCCGCCGCTCTCTCCCACTGCATTGCTCCAAATAGCCGCCGTTCGAGTTGATAACCATTTTCGTAATTTTCTTTTCCAGCGTGCGCGAACGTTCCAAAGCACATCGCAGTCCGGACTGGTCTAAGCGTGTACGAGATAAGAGATTGCATCAAAATAAGGCCATCAGTTGTATTGAAGGTGAGTGCAAAAATCCACAATCACACCTACACACCAATGAATTACCCAAAATGATGGACTACGAAAGTACTCACGACTATAAAGGCAAAAGTTTCATTGTCGGCCGACATTTTTATTGTTGATTTCTGAATACGATCCATTGGCTACTTTCAGTACTCACAAAAGCGCTGCTTGCACCTAAACAAGTGAATCAAAAATTTGTTGAATTAGCTGAAAATAACAATAGAAGGATTTCTTTCTGGTTGTTAGAATAATCCCCAGGTTTCTTTAAATGTAACTGAATCTGGCTGGTGGCACCGCAAAAATTTGTTATATGGAAAAATGAGCACCCTAAAAGTAGGCTTGTTTTTTGTTATACTCGAAATTGTGCTTGCACCACCAATGAACTGCTGATCAACAAAAGTAACATAAATTCTCTAAAATGATTGCCTATTTTTGGGGTGCCCCTTTATTGTACACTAAACGTACGAAGGTTTCGTGTTGAGATTTAGAATAAGGTTGTTTAATGTCGTCTAGTTTGCGTTAACTGAATGTTAATCAACATCTTGTAAACAAAACTAGTGTTTGCATCGTACGTAGAACACCTAATCATTTCAAGGAAGGAGATGGTATTTTTATACCCTTTACCCTAAAAAGGGTAAAAATGGTATACTGAGCGGGTTTTCGTCTACCCTGTACAATATAAATTAAATCAAACACTACAGTAATCCCCCATTCTGTTATACTCACATTCTTTATACATACATACATAAATACATACATACATATATACATATATACATAAATGCATACATATGTACATATATACATATATACATGCATATGTACATATATACATATATACATACATATGTACATATATACATATATACATACATATATTCAAACAGAGCGTTATCCGAGGGGATGTGGGTGGAAAGGAGACAATTTTAGTGGCGTAGGTCTCTTCGGAGGAGTCCCACAGTACCAGCGCGGCAGGAGCCTGCTGGTCTCCATGAGGATTTTACGTCTCCCAACGGAGGAAACAAAACATATATTCATACATACATACATACATACGTATATACACACATAAATACATACATTCATGTATACATTTTTTCAATTGTGGCTTCAATTGTTAATACTGGTATTAACATTGTTTATAAAGGAGATGATTTTTCTGTTATTCGCAATCGTTTCATAGTAATTTTTTCCGGTGCACTAAGAGAGTAAATGCCGTACTCTCAAAAGTTTTGTTTCACATTTGCGATCAAAAGCTCCAGAGACCGCTCTCTTTGCGCAGTGCTCCAGCAGCATAGAGATCGATCGGCCAAGTCAGTCCACTGTGCCGCGTACTACAGTTCAAACACATAATGTTGGCTTGCCAGTGAACAGGCAGACAGTCAGTCACTCAGCCGCCGTTGGCAATCCGAAGTTTAACGGCAAATTTACAATAAACATTTTGCAAGAAGAGCAAACGTGTGCAGCATTCAAAGTGTTCAAACATATTTACATGTAGTGATGATGAGTTGCATATAAAAATAATCAAAATCAACGGAAAAAAAACACAACAAACGGGTTGGTGAAATGTTTTGCCGTTCAATCGTTTGAGCGCGTGATGTGGTCGGGTTTTCACCTCTCCTGCGCATATGGACAGAAACAAAAAATCGCAATGCATTTTTAATCGCTCTGCCATTGGCCAGTGTTCACCGTTGTTGTCGCTGGAATTGTTGTTCGTGCGACAGCTGTAACCCAGCAACAATAATACAAGCGTTGCCGAAGTGGCTATACACATTGCTGACGAAAACACGCATCAGTGCACATTTTGTATGGGAACGAAGAAAAACGAACTTGTTTTCGATGGGCCCGATGCAAGTCGCGTAGATCATCAGCAATGTGTATAGAAGCCCATTTGAATACACACACACACACACATAGATCCACCTGGATGCATACGCTAAGATACGATAGTCGTTTGTCATTGTGGTGTTTTTGTTATTGTTGGTGTTGTTGGTAGCGTTATTATTGTTGTTGTTGTTGGTAGAGTTATTGTTGTTGTTGTTGTTGTTGGTAGAGTTATTGTTGTTGTTTTTGTTACTATTGCTGCTATAATCGTTAAGTGATCGCACAAAGGTAACTTCGTTGTTCGGCTCGCTCGCTGACGCGTTCGCTGAGTCTGCTGCGGATGATGATGTTCAATTGTGAATGGTCTGTGATGACGAAATGTAGTACATACATGTATAAAGCGAAAAAATTAAAATAAAAAGGCAGTGAGATAAAAACAAAAGTGAAAAATCAAACCTAAACGGAGCTAGTACTATATAAGTATAAAATGGAAAACCTTGAAACTGGTTGCTGCTGGAAAAGCAAAGCGTACCCAAGCCAAACAACACAACATTTTTATAGTTTTTTTTTTTGGTGAATTGTTGTTGTTGTTGTTGTTGTTGTTGTTGTGCTGTTGCGGATACAAACTGCATTAAAACGCAAAAAAAGCAACCACCACCAAACTGAATTTTCCATATGCATGCATAAAAAATTCGTCTGGATTTTCCTACTGATTACCCATTCACATACACACTCACACATACTGAGACGTATATCCAAGTACGTTGCACATTCAAATTTCCAATTGAGTGAGAAACCACCGAATCGTCATTGAGTTCACTGATCGTGGCACGAACGTTCAGTCTGCTCCACTGCATACACTTCCGCCCATTCAGTTCGCAACAATTTCTCCAATAGAATTTTGTATAAAAAGCAAAAACACAGATCAATATACATACATATATTAAGTATGTGTTTGACTGTAAATTCATATACATATCTATGTATATACATACATAGGTACATACAATATACCCTGAAAACACTGAAAATTGTCTCCCTGTCAATAAGCAGAGTAAATCTGTGCTAACTGCGCTTCTTTTCCGGTATGGAAAGCAAACCTAACACTCCTAATGTAGGGCATGGTGAAATACCACCGAGATGAGGTCATTTAAGAGTGCCGCAAAGCTTGAAGTCAACACGCACTCTGTCATAGTTAACCCCCGCACAGGCACTCTGAGAGGGAACACTGTGGTACAGGATGAAATAATAAACTGAGTACATCTGACAATGGTGGAAGATTAACTAAAGACATTAACAAAAGTAAAGCTAAAAAAATCAAATCTCTTTGCCATGAATATGGATTATAGCCAAGTGAACTGATTGTGCTGATAATACTCGTATTTCCATCATCCTCTACCGAATATTTGAGTCCAGCAACTCTGAACGAAAGCAGTGCAGAGGGCCACAAATGGTGTACAAAAGAGAATTCCTTTCCCAATTCTGCAGAAAGAAGCTTCTCCAAGTCTGAACTGGTTATTTCAAGTTAACTTTTTGAAGCTTAAGTGGGACACTTCATGTTTCACCACTAAATACTTAAATAAACTTATGCGGATGCCGATTGTGGGGTGTGTGCGAAAATTTTCTGTGTTAATGACTCCTTGGGACCACAGTTCCCTTTCCACTTGCACACTTTTACATATTACATTTTGAACATTTTTGCTCCCATATAATTTTGTACCGCGCAGTCCGCGAACCAATTGGAGGAAACAATGCTTGTGACAATCTTTGGATACTTACATTCCTACGACCTACGAACTCGTCTGTTACGTGATTGAGGGAACTGGATCGGCTATTTTTCACAACCTGTTGACGTCTGTCTTCCAAGCAGGAATTTTTGTTATCAATTTCAGCACCAGAATAGCACTGTTTAAAAGGCAGCAAGACACAACCATACTTAGTATATTCTAGAATATTTATCCTTCCAATAGTAGTATATATATATATATATATATATATACATATATATATATATATATAGATATATATATATATATATATATATATATATATATATATATATATATATATATATATATATATATATATATATATATATATATATATATATATATATATATATATATATATATATATATATATGTATATATATATATATATATATATATATATATATGTATATATGTATATATATATATATGTATATATATATATATATATATATATATATATATATGTATATATATATATATATATATATATATATATATGTATATATATATATATATACATATATATATATATATATACATATATATATATATATATATATATATATATATATATATATATATATATATATATGTATATATATATGTATATATATATATATATATATATATATATATATATATATATATATATATATATACCATAATGATGGTATATACAACCTTCGGTGGATAAAAGATGTGTGCAAAGCGTTATCCAGAATTTAGTCTAATCCAAAAAGTACTCGTATTACTTGCCCTAAGTCTGAAATGCAGTCGTAGTTCAGGTTCTACAAACAAGCACTTGATTTTAGGTCTAAACAAACTGGCAGAATTCTCATTTATTTCCATACCTTCAATGTTGGTGACAAAGATTGTTTGTTTACTTAGTCAATCAAGTCAGTCTATTCTCGGCCTACGCCGCTTCGCTGTTTATTATTATCACAGAAGGTCTTTGTTTTTGTTTTTTAATTAACTAACTCGCATTTTTGTGAAATTAGTCGAACGTGAGACCAATTCGCTTCACGATTGTTAGAACGATGTATTTTTCTGTTATTTTTTCTTATAGTTCAAATGTTTTCACTGTCTCTTTCCCTCTATCTCTCTCTCCGTCTTTCTCTCTTTCTCCCTCTCTTTCTCCCTCTCTCTTTCTCTCTTTCTCTCTATCTCTTTCTCTCACTCTCTCTCTCTCTACCCTGCTTCCTACCATGCCCCCTACCATCCTCCCTACTCTGCTCCCTAATCTGCTCCCTACTCTGCTCCCTACTCTGCTCCCTACTCTACTCCCTAATCTGCCCAACCCTGCTCCCTAATCTGCCCTACCCTGCCCCCTAATCTGCCCTACCCTACTCCCTAATCTGCCCTAGCCTACTCCCTAATCTGCCCTACCCTACTCCCTTATCCGCCCTACCCTAATCTGCCCTACCTGCTCCCTACTCTGCTTCGTATCTGTTTCTTCTACCCCGCTTTCTACCCCACATTCGACTTTGCTTCGAACTCTTCCTTCTACTTTGCTTCGTACTCTTCCTTCTACTTTGCTTCGTACTCTTCCTTCTACTTTGCTTCGTACTCTTCATTCTACTTTGCTTCGTACTCTTCCTTCTACTTTGCTTCGTATCTCTTTCTTCCACCCTGCCTTCTTCGTACTCTTCCTTCTACTTTGCTTCGTTCTCTTCATTCTACTTTGCTTCGAACTCTTCCTTCTACTTTGCTTCGTATCTCTTTCTTCCACCCTGCCTTCTTCGTACTATTCCTTCTACTTTACTTCGTACTCTTCCTTCTACTTTGCTTCGTACTCTTCATTCTACTTTGCTTCGTACTCTTCCTTCTACTTTGCTTCGTACCCTTCCTTCTACTTTGCTTCGTACTCTTCCTTCTACTTTGCTTCGTACTCTTCATTCTACTTTGTTTCGAACTCTTCCTTCTACTTCGCTTCGTACTCTTCCTTCTACTTTGCTTCGTACTCTTCCTTCTACTTTGCTTCGTATTCTTCATTCTACTTTGCTTCGTACTTTTCCTTCTACTTTGCTTCGTACTCTTCATTCTACTTTGTTTCGAACTCTTCCTTCTACTTCGCTTCGTACTCTTCCTTCTACTTTGCTTCGTACTCTTCCTTCTACTTTGCTTCGTATTCTTCATTCTACTTTGCTTCGTACTCTTCCTTCTACTTTGCTTCGTACTCTTCATTCTACTTTGCTTCGTACTCTTCCTTCTACTTTGCTTCGTATCTCTTTCTTCCACCCTGCCTTCTTCGTACTCTTCCTTCTACTTTGCTTCGTTCTCTTCATTCTACTTTGCTTCGAACTCTTCCTTCTACTTTGCTTCGTATCTCTTTCTTCCACCCTGCCTTCTTCGTACTATTCCTTCTACTTTACTTCGTACTCTTCCTTCTACTTTGCTTCGTACTCTTCATTCTACTTTGCTTCGTACTCTTCCTTCTACTTTGCTTCGTACCCTTCCTTCTACTTTGCTTCGTACTCTTCCTTCTACTTTGCTTCGTACTCTTCATTCTACTTTGTTTCGAACTCTTCCTTCTACTTCGCTTCGTACTCTTCCTTCTACTTTGCTTCGTACTCTTCCTTCTACTTTGCTTCGTATTCTTCATTCTACTTTGCTTCGTACTCTTCCTTCTACTTTGCTTCGTACTCTTCATTCTACTTTGTTTCGAACTCTTCCTTCTACTTCGCTTCGTACTCTTCCTTCTACTTTGCTTCGTACTCTTACTTCTACTTTGCTTCGTATCTCTTTCTTCCACCCTGCCTTCTTCGTACTCTTCCTTCTACTTTGCTTCGTACTCTTCATTCTACTTTGCTTCGTACTCTTCGTTCTACTTTGTTTCGAACTCTTCCTTCTACTTCGTTTCGTACTCTTCCTTCTACTTTGCTTCGCACGCTTCCTTCTACTTTGCTTCGTATCTCTTTCTTCCACCCTGCCTTCTTCGTACTCTTCCTTCTACTTTGCTTCGTTCTCTTCATTCTACTTTGCTTCGAACTCTTCCTTCTACTTTGCTTCGTATCTCTTTCTTCCACCCTGCCTTCTTCGTACTCTTCCTTCTACTTTGCTTCGTACTCTTCCTTCTACTTTGCTTCGTACTCTTCCCTTTACTCTGATCAGTGAATGATCGTCTGCGGTCAAGTATTCTCTCATTTGCCAAGTGAACAACAGGGAACAAAGGAACGCTTGTTTTCCTTGTTAATTGTTTATCTGTTGTTTTAGCAGCTTTGCGCTGTCCATCTGAGGGCAGTTGGTGATGCACTCGTGTAGCCGCCTGTCCCACCGCTGGCAAATCAATCAAGAGCAGTTTCTTGCACGCTGCTTGCCTGCCCTGCTCTGCCCTGCCTGCATTATCGCACTCGCAGCAAGGCCCGTTCATCGCTGCTGCTACACATTTGATTGAATGCAAACACATCAAATCGCTCCAAAAAGTTCACGATCTCACTTAACCTTGCACTGCAGCTCGGCTGTGTTCACGGTTTCTTTTGTGTCTGTGTATGAAGTAACTGCGAAGTAGCGTTTCCCTCCAACTGGCGTTCTACGTGCGTTTTTTGTACACTTGCTGGGAGTCGGACTTGCTCTGAAAAACATCAACTGTATGCGAGAAGCGCCGTTGTTGGCGCTATGTTGCCCGTGTTCGTAGCCAAACTACGAAAGCGCTTTCAGTTGCGCCGTTGTTGTTTTTGCCGCTGTGCTTTTGTTGTTGTTTTTGTTTTGTTTTGTTGTTATATAAACATTAAAACAATAAAACGCCAACTTTTGCTTTTATGTGGGCAGCGACAACAGATTAGAAGCGGTACACATGCTTGGAGCCACTCGTCGTACCTGCACACATCCAACTGGGTGTGGATCGCTTTCCGCGTTTATCTGTTGTGCTTTTTTTTGTTGCTTCATAATTCCTCTACCATTTTAACCATATTACGCAGAGCTCTTGAATCGATTGTTCTCACTTCTCCGCGTACGCACTCCGACTTGAAGGGTCCTCTACAACTTTGTGAGGCATTATCCCACCCCGCAACCGTCGTGAAGTCAAATTTTTCCAACTAAGTGCATTTTTAAAGTTGGATATTTGACATTTTCAATTTAGTTGCTTCGGTTTTTTTCTTGCTTTAGATAGATACATAGATAGATATATTTAAGGGTGTTATACACTGCGACCTGAAAGATCTATTGTGATGCCCTATTTATTTATTTTTCTTGGTTTACTCATTCAATTTTATTTTGGATTTTTTTTTTAACCACACTGGCAAATTTTGCTTCGGTTCGGCTTCTTGTAATGTTGTGCCACTCATTGATGATGCACTACAATACGAATGAGAGAGTCCAGAACCTCAAACAAAAGTTCATTCATTTGACAACTCAACCTACTCCCCGAGAGAATGAATGTGAGTAGGTGGGAGTGTTCTGCTTCATGACGTCTGTTAAGTTGACAAAACCTCAAAGGAAGTGTTTGTCGTACATCATTGCTTTGGTGTGCTCTGATGAGAGTGTGACAGCCAACAATTCAACAGTGCCATGCCCACGAGTACTTCATCCCATGTTTCACCGAGTGATTCTAAAATGCATTCGTTCATTGGAGTAGCTAATTTTAGTATATGAGTTACGGACGCAAACTCACTAAGAATTCGTTTCTTGGATCTTGAGTTCCAGAACAATGAATTTTGGCTGCTAATCTGGAACTTTTCACTTCCTCATTCAAGCATCGTTTAACTGAGAGTAAGTAAGTCGCCTCTCTACTCCGTTTAACTGAGAGTAAGTAAGTCGCCTCTCTTCTCTCTGGAGTACGGCCGGCGAGGAATTCGTTTGGCGATTAAACTTTTCTTGGCTTGCTCTCCCACAAATTCGTGAAGTGATTTCTTTTGTGAAGACCATTTTTAAGATTTCATGTTTCATTTCTTAGAATTTTGCCATAAATATTTTGTTTCATTTTATTATATTTTGTTTTTGTTGTATACTCGCTACGTAGATAGCAATACGCACATAAACATTCAGGTATATTTGTGTGTGAGAGTGTGTGTGCAAAAAATCGTTTTAACGAATCCGGTTTTGGCGCAATTTTGTGTTGCCACTCTCAGATTAAAGCCGCAAGCCAGAAATACCCCAACCAATTGGCTGATACTCGTAAGCCCACTCAAAAGCGAGACAAGTGTTGGTATGACTGCGTCCCCGCCCCTGCCACTGCCCCTGCCTCTCCAGAGCCGAGTCGAGGCAGGCGGCGATTTGTGCTCACCGTAAAAGTTTGTTATTTTGAACCGGTCTGTTGCTCACCCTTGCGATATTTTGTGTGTTTTTCAGTGTATTAAATTGTGATTTTTATGTACCACTCAGTACAGTACCGAACTAGTCTAGTACATAATACTGCTGTATATACATATGTATGAGCGAGTATGTACCTGGCTAGCTTCTGCTTACTCCGTTTATTAATCAAAATGGAAAATGAAATACATTGCCCAAATTGGTAGATTCATGGCTGGAGTCTAACATCATGTTCTCATCCATTTCATTGTGAACAGGGCCGCATCCAGAATGGAAGGGGGTTGCATATTTACATGGATTTTATTCAAACACGACCAAAGTGTGGTGGAGTGAAATCATGGGGAGACTTTCAAACATTTTTTAAAAATATCCGGAACTATTTGGTCCAATTTTTTCAATTCTTTTTATACTCGTATACTATATGTATATATTTTCCTTCTTTGAAGTTCAAAATCTTTTCGTGGTATCAATTTTTGGCAATTGTTGTAAACGAAAATCTAATAACAAATTTTCAAACATGTGTAACTGGAAAAGTATTCGAGATATTTATTATCAACATATGAAAAAAATGTGTTTATGTATTCTGACAAAAATAACAATTTACATGAAAATCTCTGTTTTGGACCTCTTAAATTTTCAAATATTTTTGATATCACTGAGATTCGTGACAAACTATTCGTCATTCATGTATGCAACGATTGTACCCCAGTTGTTCAGTAAGTGGGGGAATATGGACCCGAACACCACCCCTGTATACAAAGTGTTTAATACGAGTGACTGCGTCAATTTGCCGATCATGCTTTTAAGGTGTTGAAAAAAACGTGGACACGGAGTTTTGATTTTCATTCAATTAAGTTTTTTTTTTATTTGTTTATTTATGCTTGCTATATATGTATATATCCACTTTTTTCATTTGCAAAATTCAGAAAATTTATGCAAGCGGATCAAAGTTGGGTTTTTTTTCGTTGATGTTTTCTCACCTTGAACTCGTTCATAAAATCTTCCTTTTACCGCCGCAATCGAATTGGATAATTGCAGGCTAGACCTAAATGACCATTAAATTGCATTATGACCTAAAATCAATCATTTATATCCAAATTGAATTTAATTAGTGCTGATGGTTTATTTATGCGAATTGTACAAATAAATAAAAAAAATGTGTATGAACAAAATCTCCTGGGAATATTTTCTCCTTTCCAAGTGAGTGACTTGGTGACGCACTCTCTCAGCAGTTTTTATTCGGAATATATAGCCAATGATTATTGGTTTGGATTGGAGTATGGAATCGAGAGTTCTGCTGTGAATACATTCATGAGCCTTTTTTGTTTTGACATGATAAGCTGAACGTTGCATACGAGTTACAAAGCAGATGCGTCATTTCGATATTTGTAGGGGCAAAGTGTGTAGCATACTTTCAGGTGCTAGCAAAAGTGTTTGCGAATGTATTCATGCAGGGAGACATACCTCTGATCAGAGAACACAGGAAAAATAATCTCTTTTTCGCAGCCAGCGTCCGTAGCGAACACACCACGTTTTTGAGTGGATTCACCACGATTCTGAGTGGATTCAACACGATTTTCAGTGGATTCATGTACAACGTCCGTCTGCTTCATTTCGCTGCTTTGCCGTTTGACGTTTAAGTTTCTTTACTCTGTATACTCTGCGTCTGATTTACTGCTGCAAAAAAATAACAGTTACGAGGTAAAAACCGAATGCAGAATTGTGTGTTTTAAGCGACAAAACTTTATTGTGTCCAATCAGATCGAATTCATATACAATTGTTGGAATTTTTGTTCTGGATGTTTGTTGTAATTTTGATACAAAGCATGTACTACGTTTTTGAAGGCACTTTTCGGCAGACGGTTACCTGGTAATTATTTTCCCTATTCTTTGGACCAATTAAAGGAACACTCACTGAAGAGGTAACAGTCTCACGTTGGATGCGGACCCTCTCTCACTTACTTTTAGATTTTACATTGAGGAGGGAGGCTGCTACCAAAGAGTATACATACTCATGACGAACGAAGTTATTGTTGCAAAAGTTTTGTTCGAGGGGTTTTCTACTAAACCCCTCGAACATAAATACACGCATTGCATCTCGCTTCCCCTTGCCGCTCACCGATCTTTGTGAAATCGCCTTCACTTCCATTTCACAACATTTTGACTGATTCAATCTCTATGTATGTATACTCTTTGCTGCTACCGTTCTTAGTATACCATGGAGTGTCTATGACAAACCCTGCGAAACTGCGTTTACATTCTGTCGCTACTTTCCATTAATTTGAGTTTGTGTGAGTTCCTTGCTCGCTTTGACACTGTAGCCACTTAACAATAATGAATGCCTAATTATAAACTTATTGAGAAACTCAGCAGGTTTTTAATGCCAAAGTCAGACAAAAGTTGAAATGAAGCTCGGCTTGCGAAGCACCCAACACTGGCAACGCCATTGAATTGGTGTTAATTGTTGTGTCTAAAACTCAAATAAAAAAGTTTTTGATTATTTAATGGCGAAAATCATTCTAAAGCGAATTACCAACGTATACAATAAATTAAATACCCAAAATAGCAAATGCCGTTTTTTTTGTTGACCTTAATCTCAATTTCCAATAAATCCATAAACAGGTACAAACCTATGTATGTAACTATTAAAGCGATGTATCCGACTACATGCATACATAGATCCATCGACATTACCCCGCACTTGCCTCGGGCAACGCTGCAATGAGTTCTTTTCACAATTGACTAAACAACTTCTTGGATATCCATCCTCTCTCTCCCTCTCTCCCTGTATCGATTGCAGCAAGTCAAGCATAACAATTGTCTTCCACTAATTGAACGAAGAATGCTCATTTACAAATTAAATGCAATTTCAGTTGCAGTTACTCTGCATACCTAATTCCAGCTGAGTTGGACAATGGAAGCCTTCGCACTGAGAGAATGTTCCAATGTCGTTTTGAGTGCGATTGGTTGGGACCCAGTTGTTAATTGCTCTCAGTTGTGTGTGTATGTGTGTGGGGGGGACTTTGTAATTGGTTTAAATTAATGACACTCGGAATCTATAAACAAACTCGTTGGAGCGAGTGGGGGAGGCGCTGAAGACGAAAACGGTCGTAAACAGTTAAAAGCACACAACAAGGAATCTGTTTAATAATGAAAAAAATATGTAACAAATACGTAATTCCATATGTGTATGTACATAGCCATACATACATACAATGTCGTATGTATGCATTATGAAAGCGAGACATACATATCTTACAGCAACAGCGAAAACAACAACCACATCAGAAAACTACGAGTAAATAGGAAAAAGAAGAAAATTTTGGTTAGTTTTTTATTGAGCCATGTCAGAGAACATGCAGAATCAATTAAGAGTATGAGATATCGGTGGGTCCATGCAAAAGGTAGCCACGTCGCCGTAAGTAGAATAATGTTTCTCACTCATATCTCAAACATGGTCCAGAGAGAGGCCAACGAAAGAATTGTTGAGGTGCAGTACTGGAGATAAGTTGCTGTTTTCAATATGCTCACTGGAGAATAGAAATTTGTGTTGTAAGTGTATTTGCTCTCTTCCGAGTTCCCATGGATTCTAGTCCAGCTGTGGCTCTTTTGACAACTTCTTTTTATATGATCTGCTGATCATGCTTGCTACACTAGACACTCTTTATCGATTTATGATGTGAGAATCACTTAGTTCTCTCTTCCAATCTCAGAACAGAAATTGTTAAGGCAAGCAAGCCGAGTTGTCGCACTCATTCACTCTAGTGGCGAATTGGGCAGCATTTTAATTACGTCATGTCTGTCTCAGTGTCGACCGGTTTTCTCTTTTCTTCCACCTATACTCAGCTCTATTCTGAATAGAAATAACTGGAGTATTTTTTCCCCACCTCCAAGCATACAAGTCATCAACGAAGACAATACAAGTATTCCCCGGGAAGTTTTGCTTCAGAACACGACTGAGTATCAGAGCTGCGTCTTCCTGGTCCTTCAACTTAGCGTGTTCCATTCTTTCCATAAGCATATGCCTACACAGTTAGAAGTTCCTCAGATCTAGTTGGGCGAACTATGTAGTTCCTAGTTTAACATGGCAAATGTTCCACGCCATACTCGCAAGGATATTATATAAAATATGTAGATTGACGAAAATTTGTAGGAACAGGCGGGAAATTAACGCATCGATCGACAGCGTTTCTTTTGGGTTGCATTGCTAAAACTGCTTACGATTGTATGAAGAAGGATGCTGTGTCTGCTGACATTTTCCGGCCTTGGCAGAGCGAAACATTGCGTTATTCAGTCGATTTCATTTGAATATGAATAAACTTAGTAAAATCGTATTTTTTGTAATTTGCACGCTGACAATTTGATTGTCATAAACAACAAAAAATAAATACAAACATAAATAATCAGACATCATTCGGTTGAGAATATGGCAGCGACAATACAACAAATCGAATGTTTCAATAGCAACGCCCAAATACACACGATGCCGAAGAGGCGGCGTCCGCGTGCCGTGGGCGAGGTTTACATCACGTCCCCGTCCAGTCAAGTGTATTTGAATAGCGAGGTTAATGAACAGAACGAAGTGGCCGAACCGATTTACCAGAACACCAACGCGCTGGAGCAGTCGGAGGACGGCAAAGGGCGGCACAGCGCTTGGCAACGCAGGCACTTGTCATTTATGCGTGCCACCGTTAGTGAGAGCGATGAATCGAAGGAGATCATGGTTGCGAGTACTTTCGTAGGTTGGTTGGTTCAGAGCAGGCAATTGTGTCCCGACACTCGACGAGCATCTCCAGCGAGTGCAGTCTCATTTTTCCTATCACACCTCTTCATGTCTGTTCTTTTTCTCTTGTTTTATTGCAGATGACTCGGATCACTACTACGAATCTCTTTCGCCGCTGGGCAGCAAGCGGTATTCAGCCGTGACGCTGGTGGAGCACACAAGCAATCAGCACAAGCGCAATCAAGACTTGCTCAGATACGCCACCGCCGCTGACGCCTCACAGCGCGTAAAGAAGTACTCCGCTTCGGCGCCGCATGCAGTGGGAACCACCATATCCGATGACTATGACTCCTTCGATACAGACACGGACGAGATTTACGAAACCGAAGAGAACATGAAGAATGTAAGTACCTCTGTGAGTAATATGAAGAGAGATCGAGAACAGGTTCCATGAATAACGTTTTCCATTTCTCTTCTCCACTCAGCACAACGACAGCGGCGTGGATATACGCAATGTGAAGCTACCTGATCCGCCACCTCCTACGAACCAGGTCTACGCCATCGTCAAGAAATTCAAGAACTTCATCTCGAATAAGAAGTCGCCCAGTTCAGCTCAGAAGCAGAGCGGTAGTCAGCAGAAACTCTACGAAAACTCGTCGCAATTCTATGTGGATAGCAATATCTACGAGAACACACCAAAGAGCAAGTCCAAAACATACCAAAAACCCAAGAACAAAAAAGTCGCCGTGCCCTCAACGCCGGCCTCAACTCCCACACAAGACGACATCTACGAGAACACCGAATTCCACACTCTGCCTACGATCAGCGTTGATGCGAAACAGCTGAGCACTTCCGAGAAAAATCTCAGCACACACAGTTCCAACACGGAACTGGTGGGCTCGACATTGCGTTCGAAGTCATCGAAATCCGGCAAAAGCTTCAAGTCGCGCCTGCGTAAGAGCCTCGTCGGCTCGACTTTTGAGACCAAGCAACTGTCCGCGCTGACACCCACACGCAGCACATTCTACATAGAAGATCCCAGTCACAGCGGTTCCGGAGAACTGGATTCTGGCTTCTCAGAGAAGACATCTTCGGGAGATTTGACTCTTTCCGGGACAGTTCCAACGCCAGAATCTCAGAAGTTTTCAACAATAACGCGCAAAGCAAAAAAAGAGGCGAAGACCAACAATTCGCAACGTAGACGCACCACCATAGGCATACGTCCACATGAGCCGCCGCCACCGCCGCCCGAAGATGCGTACAAGACGAAGCAAGGCACCGCTGGCTCCACCACCTCCTGGTATGCGGAATGTGGAGTGTTCAAGAATGGGTCGACAAGCGTCGTACACGATGAGCACTCACTCAGCGGCGTCAGCAAGGGTACGTACTCCCAGAATGGTTCGGTGACCACGCACGGCACCTCGTGGTACGCCGAGGCTGGTCTCTATCAGACCAGCGGCGATTCAGTGGCCAGTTCCAGCGGCAGTTCGGGGGTGTCGACAGGCAACGAAGGCGGTTTGGGGGACGATGTCCTGCATAGCATGTTCCTGAATGAGCCCCTCTATCAGATCTACAGTGCCGCCAAATTAGAGGTAAGTTCAGGCGCTACCTTCGGCGCAGCAGTGGTCCTGATTCAAACTCTTTCTCTATTCCCGCAGTCCATATCTCGCGATATGGAATATAATGATGGACACACTGACGGCTATGAGGAAATCGGTCATAACCACGGTGCCTCAGATGTCGCATCTCGCAACGAAGACCGCCAAAAGCGCGCCAGACCCACAGCTTTGCAGTTGGTCGGTCCAAAGAATGGACCGTCACGTACTTTGTGGAGCGAGATTCCGGAGGTCATCAATTCGTGCATTCTGCGTAAGTACACAGTTCAGGTTTTTGCTGTCCGAGCTCATCATACTTGTCTATTCTGGCTTGTTTTCTAGTGACATTGACGTCGCGTGAGAGGGGTCTTCAAGAAGCCAAATTTGAGATCGTCACGTCGGAGGCCAGTTACCTGAAGTCGCTGAATCTCCTGCGTAGTCACTTCATGAACCATCCACTCTTCCGCGATACCAGCGTTGTCAGCGCCAGCGACCGCAAGGCGCTATTCTCGTATATAGTACCTGTGCACGAGTGCTCCGAGCGCCTGCTCACCGAACTCGAGTCGTGCTGGCAGGATAACATTATGCTGCTGGGGTTGGGCAAGCGCATTTACGCCATCGCCGAGAGGCACTTCCACGTCTACATCGCCTTCTGCGAGCATCAGGGACGCATGGATCGCACGCTGCGGCGTCTGAAGGAGGCCAAAGGCACCTTCTCGCAGAATCTGGACCTGCTCGAAGCCAGTCCCACGTGCTGCGGCCTCAACCTGCACTCGTTCTTAATGCTGCCCATGCAGCGCATCACGCGGCTTCCGCTACTAATCGATGCGGTATTCAGTAAAATGTGTCCCTCAGACGACGAGTACGACAACTGGAAGCTGACACTGGCAATCATGAACAAGATTGTGACGCAATGCAACGAGGCGGCCAACCGTTGCGAGCAGGCCTACGAAATCGAGCGCATCTCGCGGCAACTGGAGTTTCCCACTTCGATACGCGCTCTGGCGATAGCGCCCGTTGGCATGCCAGCGGCGGGGTCCAAGCCGCGCTTCCTCGTCAAAAAGGGCGAGCTAACGCACCTGATTTGGCGTGGCGACGACGCCAAACTGACTTTTGGCAAAAAGTTCTCCAAGTCGACAATCTTCGCCTTCCTCTTCTCTGATCTGCTTGTGCTGACGAAACGTAGGGGAGAGGAACAATTCGCGGTGTTCGACTACTGCCCACGCAATATGTTGACCATTTCGTCGGACGACGCCCTGCCACAATTACCCACCAAGGACTTGAGCCAGACGAGCAAAAACCTCATACTGATGACCCTGCTGGAGAATCACGAGCGCAAGACTGTGGAGCTGGTAAGTTAGAAAAATTCAGTCCAACACCAATATGGGTCAGTCACATTGACGCTTTTGCAGGTGCTGTCCTGCCCATCGGTCTCCGAGCAGGAACGCTGGCTACAAGCAATGCGCCCACCAGAGGCGGAAACTCCCGGCGAAAAGCTCTACGAACAGTGGGACTGCCCACAAGTCATCGTCAAGCACCCGTACGAGACCAAAGAGCCGGACGTGCTCAATTTGGAAATGGGCGACGTGGTGAATGTGACGCGCAAACTGCCGGACGGTAAGCATGCACTTAACAGAGCACAGTGCCAGCGAATCAGTTGCTTCTACTGCTCCCATTTCTAGGTTGGTACCAAGGCGAGCGCATACGTGACGGTGCTGTGGGGTGGTTTCCCGGCAGCTACACGGAGGAGGTAAACTCGGCGCATGTGCGAGCCCGCAATCTGAAGCAGCGCTACCGTTTGCTGACCTTCACCGCCACCTACTTGGAGGCGCAGAAACGCAAGTAAACGCCAGGGATCAGCGTCGGTGAGACGATGAAGGAAGTTGCAAGTTCTCAACACTAATTTTCATATCAATTTTGGCTTCAGCTTCTCTACGATATATTCAACTAGTTTTATTGATTCACGAGTATTAATTGTAAATTACCATGTATGTAATATTTATTGAAAGAGGGCGCGGTGCCTATGCCCACTCCACACAAGCACCTGCAGGACTCTGTGTGTGAACCGGGGTCGACTTGTGAGTCTCTCTGACGGCGAAGCCCGATCCCTATGCTTCTATGTAAATTGTTAAGTGTAGTTGTAAGAGTATTGAACTGCAAATTTGTTAGCAACATGTTTCCAATTATTTTGGCGGCTCCAGTTCCTGCGGCACTTGGCTTTGGGACTCTGCAGCATCCGTTGCGTGTGATGGGGTCGGAAAGGACGCTTGCTCCAAAATAGTTTGTGCACTAGAAACGTAAAGGAAACATATTGACAACAAAAACAGTATGCTTAGGTCTCTATAATATGATAGTATAAGGAATATTTTTTCAAATATAATTTAATAAAATTGTGATAGAATTTCTAAAATATTCCGTGTGAAATTGAAATTTCAAATTTAATTTAAAAGAAAAACCAACTTTAAATATTTTTCGTACATGCAATTTTCAAAAAATAAATACATATGCAATATTATATTTAGTTTATCATATATATAAATATAAATATATGTATTTGGAATATACCCTCACACCCATATCCACATAGACACAAACACACACATAACAGTGCACTCTTATATATTTTATGTACTCCCCCAATGTTGTTCTGCAATTTAATATTTAAATGTACGCGCGCCCATACGAAAACATGATACATATACATACATATGTCTAAATGCGTGCATGTAAGATCTGCCGAATGCTTATTTATTCAATAAATGACTGGGCGAGTGTGCGAAAAGTCGACATCGAGAGTCAATTAAATGAATAAGCTTGAGGCTGAACACTTAATTCGGATATACTTAGCCGTAGTTTATGTTTATAATTAAAAAATAACCAAAAATAAATACTATGAAAATGTTTAACTTGATCGTTTCATTGTTTGGCAGGAACAATAGTCGGTCGAGCATGTCGTACAATGGCGGAGCTCCCAACAACAAGACAAGCACAGAGGAATATTTGCCGTTTTCATTAATTCGCCCGCTTTGCGCGTTGTTGTTGGTAGTTTTCCGATCGTTGGTTTGTTGCAAATGTTGCACTTTCCAATTACTGTCCGTAGAATCCGGTAGAAAGTCAAGTGCTACACTGGCAAAATATGTAGTGGCTTTCCCCCGGAATTAAAATTGGCTCAACTGTCCATGCCCAACCAAATGTTCAAATATTCACCCAAGTGTCAAATTCGTGCTAAGCTGGCCGCACTGCGTGCGCTTAAAGCGAATTTAGTATATCCTCTTTGGTACGGTAACAGACGCTGTTGAATATACCACATGCTAAAGGCCCGTATACAATAACGCGAGTGTTAGACCTTGATGCAACGACACAGGTGGTGCAGATATATTTTGAGAGAATTCAGATCTCGGTTCTGTCAAAATAGTCAGCAGGCGGGTTCCGGAGCCATGAGAATATTTGTGGTAACGGGCGAAAAATTTCTTTGACGCCTGAAATTTTAGTTTTATAACGGCTGAGATAATCTCGTCACTTGGAACTTTGAAACACTTCACATGTTCTTTGCCCCAACTTTTGCGGCATATTACACAAAATTTGCCCATTTTATTATTTTCACTTAATAATAAATAATAAATTTTATAATCAGCAAAATTTTATGTCTCGATAATTTCAATGAAGCGCGGCAAATTTTTTGGCGGCACCGGTTTTCATAATTTGACAGAACCGAGACCGAAAGAGAACAACAACACAGAATAGGCTAGGAAACATCACTTATCTGCACCACCTGTGTCGTTGCATCAAGGTGTTAGACCGAGTCTTGGAGGAGATTTCAAAAAGAGTTTGTACCAAAGGATGGTATGTGGCAATACACAATAATGCGTGATGCAATACGGCGAGACGAGGCATTTCTAAAAAATTAGAAATTCCTCGCACTCTCATCCGAGAGAATTTGTGAAAGTAATCAACTGTTTTGTAATACGCATTTGTTTATTTCGGTTTTGCCGTTTGGGGCTCCGCGTTCATTTTATTTTAATAAAAAATTTCAAAAATTTAGTTTTTAATAGTTTTTTAACACTTTTGCTTTTGTGTAAAGATTGGTCGCACTGTGTTTATTGTATATTAGAATGCGAGCCAGTGCAAAACGAGATGTCGTCCGAGACTCGGTCTCGCTCTCGTCTCTGGCTCTCGCGTTATTGTATATGGCCCTTAAAGATTTTTGTCCGAGAGAAAACAGTTTTTATTGTTGTTTTCAGAAAAGTCTTTAACATCGCAATTATAAAATATGTTGCGATCGTTGTTTTGGCGTCCACCGTGTGTAGGGTTGTTTTGCTCCCCTCCTTCTGTTGTTCCTTCCACTTGTCCGCTTTGCTGGTGAATGCGGCCAGGCTGAAACCTACCAGATTCTGAGGTACAGATGGCGCTGCCTCAGAATGGTAGAAATTTGAAAAAAAGGTGACTGACCGCCTCGACCGCTGGAGCGGTCACTGATGGAATAGCGGAAGAGGCCGAGGAAAATGAAGATAGGATGTTTTTTAGTTCGTGTCGGTGGTATTGGCAGAAAGAGTCGTCTCGTCCGTGGTCCGGTGATTGTTTGTTAGTAGCGTATTTTAGTTGAATCAATAGAAAAATTGTCGCAGCATAACTACAATAGTGTAAAAATAGTGTTTCTATTCTTATAATAAATGAAGTGAAAGTTATTTTCAAAAATAAAGATTCAAAGCAGAGCAGAACGTGGACGTCCTCTGTATTAGTGGCACGGTCAGTGTACGTCAAATTTCGTTGGCCTCGAATAATATCGTTTCTTTGAGTTATAATTCGCCACGCAAATTGCACAGAATCGTTATTTATGGTATAAATTATATGCTCTATGAGTTATAATCGTAATTAAGCTGCTTTTTCGAGTTGAGCTCGCTCATATTTAAAGGTCGTGTAGCAGAGGTCGGGAAGGAAAAAGGAGGCTGCCGCCCGCCCCTAGAGATAAGTAAATATTTATTTAAGTTATTAAGTACTCGAGTATATGTATGTTATTTATTTAAGTAAAATGTGTAGTTATGTTTAATTTTATGTTAAAAATGTTAGGCTAAGGCGGTCAATATGGGGCGGGCTCGCTTGTCGACGTAGCGGAGGATGCTGGGAAACATGGTGAGTTGAAGTTTTTTTTTGTAGTGTTGCCCCACCCGATGCAGTGTGGCGGGTTAAGGACCACGACCATTGCGGTGAGCTAGCCGTGGTCACCACACTGCATCATTCTAGTGGTGCGGTAACAAATAGTTTGTATAAATGATTCTGATTAGAAACATAACAACTGGTTCGTTTTCAGATTTCTCGCATGTGTTTCATAAATGTTATTTTATATGTTATGTATTTATATATTTTAAAATATTTGTGTTGTTTTACATATTTTAATATATTTGTCTACACTTTGGGTAATTTAAAATTTGGAGTGAACTATTTGATATTGAGAATGAGGGATATGCAGTTACTTCAAATGGGGGGTCTACTCGTTACAATGTCACTACGCAGCAGCGATCACAGAGACGCGACATTGAACGTCTCTCATTTTGCGGACAGTTACACATGCGCAAAACTGCAATAGTCTGGCTGATTTTCTTCAGAACCAATGATAACTAATGATAAACAAAGACAGTTTTTTTTTAAACGTTACCCTACGTCTCCACGGGCAATTTTTGATGGCATAACATCTGTCAAATTTGATTGCAATGGTTGGCAATATTTTAATGGTGGGCATTGCGATGTTATGCCATTGTCATTTTGAAAATGCCGTCACGCAATCTCGTTCGCTGTGCCCACGCTTGAAAAAATTGCTTATTTATACGATGAAGAGGAAAAAAGAAGGAAACCGAAATTCTGGGTGAATCCTCTATTACAAAGAATGCAAATGCACAGTCTCCATTCATTTTAGCGTTTTTGTTAATTTAATAGATGCGGTAAAACGAAAATGTCGACGATGCTGTGAGCGTCACGAAAAAATGAAAAAAGGCTGTCAAACAAACAAAATGCCAACTGATTGCAACACAGCACGTTGGCAATTTATGGCATAACATATTTCACAACATAAATTGCCAACTAGAACAATTTGGAGTCTCCATTGGCAATTTGCTTGAAATTGCCAATGGCATGCTATCAAAAATTGCCCGTGGAGACGTAGGGCAAGGATTCTGGTATACGAACATATTTACTGATGCTTACACTTACCATAATGGAATATGGTGGGTGGTGGCTGAAACTGAATGGGATATTTCTAAGCAGGGATGCCAACTGTATTCAGATTCCTCAATTTTCTATTAAATTGGCCACACCAGGAAACTCATAGAAATACTAGAGAAACATTGATTTTTAAATTTTAAATTAAATCCGTGTGGAAGCCAGCACCGAGAAGCAATATTTTAAATTATGGAGAAAATTTTTTACATTTTCTGTGATCCAGTTCGAGTTTTGTATAATTTTGATAGTGTGTGCCGCCTAAAGTCAGTTCAAATTTAAAGTAACACATACACTGGCATCCAACATTTTCATCTGTAGTGAAAAATTGTAAGATTGCAGGCGTTGATTATCTGATTGACGAAAATCTAAATAATTAAATAGATTAGTCAATCTGACTAATAAGCGCCTAATTGGCTCTTTGTAAGCTGTAAAGATGTATGCGGAAATTATATATAATGGGAAAATGAAAAATGACAAAGAAAACAAATTTATTTTAGAGTTTATTCAATTCTCTTTTGTTTTTTCATTTAAGTTACATTTGTGTAATAGATGAAACGCAGTCGTCCATATCACTCATCGCACGTCCGTACAGTACAAAGCACTGGGTAAGGGCTGGCGTCAAGCTACAAGCGCGCAGTGATTGATATCAATTGATAATAGTGTATGGCTACTCTAATCAAAGAACACAGAGAAAGGAAAGTCTTTTTCGCTGCCAGTGTCCGTAGCGGACACACCACGATTTTGAGTGGATTCACTATGATTCTGAGTGGATTCACCACGATTTTGAGTGGATTCACCACGGTTCTGAGTGGATTCGTGTACAACGTCCGTCTGCTTTATTTCGCTGCTTTGCCGTTTGACGTTTAAGTTTGTTTTCTCCGTGTTTTTACACTTTTTTAATTACATACATAATGGGTATACAATAAATATAATACTTTAAAGTTATATTTGTTTCAACTTTCCAAAAAAATCTGGGAATTCCCCGAAAATTGGCATTGAAATTTGTATTCGAAATTTCCTCTTTGTGGGAAATTTTGAAATATAATCTGGCAGCACTGACTGCGACATCCATTCAGATTGGCTCGATTGGATTGCAATTTGTTGTTAATTTTTTCTCGTCGGAGATTCCTTCGGATTTTCGTGGAATTTTTGCAATTTGTTAGTCTTCAGTGAAATTATTTGGCAAAAAGAAAGCAAATTGTATCAAAATGTCCAACCAATTCCACACACCATCCTTTGGTGATGATGTCTACGATTTGTTTGGCCATGAGGAGGATAATGCCGACGCTGCCGTTGGCGAGCACAACAAAGTTCCGCACCAGTTGCTGCCGGATCCGGTAAGTAGCACTCGCAATTCAGTAATTTTGAATTGGAGTTAGAAAATATAACAACAATAATAATAGTCTGAGACACAAATTGCCAGCTATCCTATCGCTTTTTTGCCTTCTGACTTCCTCGATTTGTTTCGATGCAGTATTTAATCTATATTTACCTATATATGCTTTTAGCACAAACAAAATTACATGAATCCTATGCCCGAGGACGATTTTGATATTTCTTTAATGGAAGCCACCACTTCAGGGTTGGGTGCTGAAAACAGTGCACCTGACTCGGGCGATCCGAACGAGCCCGCCAAACCGATCTCTGCGTATGCCCTCTTCTTTCGTGACAGTGCTACCGTAATAAAAAAACAAACAAAGAATTGCTCATTTCAAGAGTTATCTCGCATTGTTGCTGCTATGTGGGAAGCGCTCGATCCCATTCATAAGGCCTCCTACATGAGGAAAAGCGAAATAGCTCGTCTGGAATACAAAAAGTATATGATAGATTTGGCTGCTGCTCAGCAACCAAAAATGCCTGCTGATAATACTTTTGTCGGTCCCGGATCACTGCAATCAAAACCCGCCGTATTTACTATTCCGCGCACCACACCTGCGTCCGAAAGTATCGGAAGCAGCATTTATTCTAACCAAACACTAATTCCACACCAGCAGACAGTTGTGCAGAGCATCAATCCACCAAACTCTAACCAGCAACAACAGCAATTGGTTGAAATGATGCCGCCGCCTCCACCACCACCACCACCATTTGCAAATCAGCAGTATCGGCACCAAATAAGCATGGACTATCAATTACAACAGCACACTGCTGCTTTGCATCAGGCCACTACTTCAATGCATCAATTGCAGATGCTCACCGAAGCCGGTTCTGCTGCAAAATGTACTCGGGATGGTTGCAATAAACTCGCTATTATTACTCCCGACTGGGAAGACGAGTACTGCAGCAATGAGTGTGTTGTCAGCCACTGCCGCAGTGTGTTCAGTTCGTGGGTGCAGTCTAATTTATCTTCCGAAAAGGAGTAACCACATCACCCAAGGTCAGGTGGACTTGACGTACCAATAACGTCGCATATCATTTCTCTTATTTATACGCCATTAATATTGAATTCCATGAATTTTGTATATTGACACCAAACCGAAAACAGAAGTCTGTTACTGTGATAGAGTTCTAGATTATATAGGATTGCTAAGATAGTAATTAGTATTAAATATTATTGATGATACACTTGTATAAATGTAATATTCGTGTAAATGTAATTTTAATTGTAATACACATTTGACTAGTGACTAAAAATTGATTTTTTCTCCTCTCAAATCTGCGTAACAGTCCTGAAAACTTGGGTAATGTTAAGTGAGGTACCTAAGTAGGACTTCCCATTTTGTGTTTATACATGGCTCGGATCATTATCGCTCCTGCTTGGAGGAGGTATTTGCAGCAATTGATATTTTCATAGTATTAACTAAGAAAAGTGTGTGTGGAAGGAATTAAAATGAAATCAGAAATCAGGTGCCAAGGCTTATTTCTAAAAATCACAATTACCTCACTAACTATCCACTCTCAACCAGACATTATGGGTAGGGAAGATGGGAAAAAGGCATTAATTTGAAATTCAGTTATACATAAGTTACAACATAGTTCTGGGTTCACTTTAGTTCACACCTCACAATTATGTATAATGAATACAGTATGAGCGCAAGTAGATATCAATTATTTATATGTATTAAGTTATAATTAATTCATTGCGATTGCGAAATATTGAATTTAAAATATGCATTCATTCTTTGAGAAGCGTATTGTTAGACCCCCACCTGATAATAATTTCTTCATTTCTTGCAGGCTTTCAAACATAAACGAGCGCCATCTTCAACATGGTTTCAGCATTTTGCTTTAAGCTGCTTGTACACCATCAAAGGTGCGACCATTATCCCGTACACATATAACGGAACAATTGCGGAAGTTAAATGTCATTTTTATGGGATTTGCATGTGTTAGTAATACGTTTTTAATTTTTGTTCAGAAAAATTTAATAAAAACATTATTCTATTATTTATAGTATTTGTTTTTTATTACAATACATTTTACCACCACAATGGTGCGACCACCATTATACGATGAAGTCAGGGCAAGAATTAGCAATTTACAGTCGATAGTAGTAAAATAAACAAAAGGATTACATTCACACTACTCAGCAGTTGAGCAAATTCTAAAACATGTTGACTGATGTCTTATAACTAACATTTTGTATGCTAGATTGTATCAGCATCGATCGCATGTGCTCATATTTGGCGTTCACAACATCAATCGGTACAAAATTCATACGTCATTCAGGAATTCGAAAGTAATGATCAAACGCATACTTGCAGGCTAAAAACAGTTCATCCCGAATGGAATACTGCCCAAATCTTGTATTCTTCAGTGCACATGGAATATACGTTAGTTGCGGTCACCACATCACTCTGCATGGTTCCAATATCAGCCAGAAGTAATCAGCTTTGCACCCACACTTGTAGGCCATATACTATATATTTTGTAGTCAAACATTTAGTATCAAAAGCACTAACTAGTTTTCATTTATTATAGTGTTGTTAATACATAGCGATGAATTATTATTTCGTTGCGTTTGGCATATTGGAAAAAATGAAACGATAAATCTGATTTATATGTACAATAAAAATAGCTTGCATTAATATTGCGTTCTGGGGATATCGCTCTATTTATATATTGTGTCACACTCGCTGGATGTATTAAATCAAAAATGAAATGTGTTTGGCGGATTGACAACAAAGCACGTTGTGTGAACACAGCTGGCGTAAAGTGTATATGCAGCGTTATGTTTCGTGTGTCGAGGTTGGCAGACCTGGGGTTGTTGTCAAAATAAATACACCTTCCACTTATGTGTATAGTTCACATTTTTAACGAATTCTTCCAACTTTTTTCATTCAATTGAATTTATTTGGTTTTTCATATAAATTCCTTTTGCTATAGTTAGGTGAAATGAACAAACAGTTTCATACACCATCATTGGGCGATGAAGTCTTCGATTTAACCGCAAACGAGGAGGACGCTGCTGCGTACACTCATCTCGCCACCAGTCCTGCCCACCAAAGCCAGGCAACAGTGAGTAGATACAATTGAATAAACACATTTCACTCTATTCTGGGTGGAATTAAATGATACTTTTGTGTAGACAGGGCTACTCCATAAGAAATTTGAATGCCGGACTTGGATGCATTGAAAACGTTGTGAGAGTAAGAAAATGATGTGGTAATTGAAAATCAATATTTCTCATTGATTTATGGAAGTTTGGGAATAAGGATGCCAAAACCCTGCTTCGACTGGAGTTATAATTGTCTGCTCGTCTTCCGTGAACGATATAACTGTGTGCGGGCGTGTTCTGAGTGGCCATTTTCATACCAAAACTCAGCGGTGTTGGGAAACCGAGGCAGCCACCGTGCACATACCTCAGAGATCGTCGGTAATACGTGCGACTAAATAATATCAATGTAGCCCATGTGTGAAACCGTCAATTCTGCTGGTACAAATTTTTCTTTTGAATTAAAAAGATAGATACAAAAAGTGAGAAAGCAGCACGCAGCATGCCTAGACAATCTCAAAAAAAGTGCAGTACCAGTTCCTCATTTGCGCTTTTCTTTCCCTATTCAGCGGCTATGTCTTCCGTATGGCGCTCTATTCTGATTTAGTCCCAATACATTCAGTATAGTTTTTATATATTATGTACAGAAGGATATAGCGAGCGCAGGGACCAGGTACTTGAAGCTGACTGGTTTTGTAGAAGCGGCAGAATCAAGGGAGTTCACATTGGTAGAGACGCCCTTCATCTGGCTGCTAATTAATTAGACTCTTAACACGTGCCACACGGTGACAGAAGCACAGAAGTAGGCCTTAATATGAGGAGGGACCCTGGTGACCGTCACCGACCCACAAATAGAAATAATTGATATTATGAGTAGAACGAGTTGTTGAAGCCCCTCGTTCTGCGCACATCTCTCGGGATTGTGGCTTTTAGTGTGGTCCTATCGCAGCTGAGACTTAACCGACTTGTACCAAGTGCTGCAATTAAAATATTCCTCTCCAGCTCGCAATCAAAGCGATGTTTCGCGTGGTACTTTGAGTGCCCGTATCAGCTGTGGCCGTGTTCGTGCCATCGTTTAGAACATAAAACACACACCTGGTTTAATCAGCTGGAAAAACTATTTATAATTGTATAAGCATTATTTGTATTTTTAATGTTTTTAATTATTTTAAGTGTTAGCAGAGCACTTGCGGAGAAGCGTGCTCCGCGGTGGAAACATATTTTTCTATTAAATATAACTCCAAGTTCTGAATGGGGTGTGCGCTTCGATCCGTCTGCGATGCGCCGGTTTTAAATGGAAAACTAATCAGCGAATCAGTGGGTGAGGTTGCGTAGTTAGAAGGCCGGGAGCAGCGGTCAATATTTGTGCACATACGTGGTGCAAAGTTATTCGGGAGCACCAATTGTCGTTTTGTCTGTTGCAGAGTCAAGATCAAAATCTACACCGAAATAATCATAGTCAGGCAGACTGCGCGCACAAATTTAAATTGCGGTGCTCGTCGTTTTGTGTTCACAGCGATTATTATTGTTGCTCTTTTTATTTAATATTTTTTGTTGTTGTTTTAGTACAAGGGTTATCATTGAAACGAATGCCCTCAGTTAGAGTACTTTATCGTTAGTGAGATAGTGAGCTTGTCGATTTATTTGGGGAAATTTTCGTAGAGTTGCACTTAAGCAGATGAAGAAACTTTTAGTGAGTGTCGTAGAATCGAACGCTAAAATATATTTCAGAGCATTTATTAACTCATGTTTTCCTCTCTCTCTCTCTCTCTCTCTTTCTCCCTCCCTCTATCTTTCCCCGCCTTTAGTCGAAAAGAATACGCGATATGAATCATTCGATGGATGAATACCACAGCGCCCAGGAGGACTCCTATGGCCCAAATTCGGCGAGCTCAGGTGGCTCTGCGCTCGTAGGCAACGGTCCTGTTACGGCCGCCGCGATTAAGGATCCCAATGAGCCTGCCAAACCCATTTCGCCGTATGGACTCTTCTTTAAAGACAGAGCTAGTGCAATTAAACAGCAGAACAACAATTGCACGTTTCAAGAATTATCCCGCATTGTGTCTTCCATGTGGGAGGCATTGGACACGGTGCACAAGAACGTATATGTGAGGAACTACGAAGCCGCGCGGACGGAGTACATGAGACAAATAACTGCCTATCAGCAGCAGAAGGCAGATAAGCAGCAAGAGGCGAGCGCCCTGCAATCGAAACCCGCTGTCTTCACTATTCCACGCAGCAACGCCCCAGGGGACACGAACAGCATTGATAATGACGCAATGCCAAATACCACACAGGCCACAAATCCCGCACATTTGCAGCAAGAGTCATGGGAAATGGAGGCAGCGCCGCCGAATGAGAACTCAGAAAACCACCATCATCTGCAGCAAGAGCGGGAGGAGGAGGAGGAAGAAGAAGAAGAAGAAGAAGAAGAAGATGAACACCCTGACGTGGCAATGAGGGCGACCACCGCTGCAGCAGAGCAGCTGGAAATGCTCAGCGAAGCGGGCTCCGTACAGAAATGTACTCGCGATGGCTGCACTAAGCGAGCCATCATCCACCCTGACTGGGAGGACGAATACTGCAGCAATGAATGTGTCGTCAATCACTGCCGTAACGTGTTCAGTTCGTGGGTGCAGCTGAACGTGTCTTCCCGCAACCAATAACAGAGTGGTCTCGGAGCGAGGGGACGCATATGCATGCCAGCATTACAATTATATTTTCATAAACATTTATTTTTAATAGTACACAAGCACATTACTACACACAACACCATTTAGCAAGTGCGAGCGAAATAAATCACCCTCCCGCTTGCTAAATATCTGATCTATCCTCTCGACTCAACCAGTCTTCCAAGTCAGTTGGCTAGATATGAGAATCTAGACCCAGCTTGACATGATGAAAATGTGCCATGGCATCCGCAACAAAACAACAATTGCCCGTTTCAAGAACTATCCCGCATTGTGTCTTCCATGTGGGAGGCATTGGACAGGGTGCACAAGAACGTCTTTATCAGGAACTACGAAGCCGAGCGGCGGAGCACATGAGACAAATAACTGCTTATCAGCAGCAGAAGGCAGATAAGCAGCAAGAGGCGAGCGCCCTGCAATCGAAACCAGCTGTCTTCATTATTCCTCGCAGTAGCGCCCCGGGGGCGGCGAACAGCCAGGGAATACGGTGACCAATTAGTAATGCAGCTGAGACGTTTGGCCGGATGTACGGTTCAGGTGCAGTTCCGCATTTGCAGGCGGCTGTGAAGCTTCGTGCGCTTCAATTCACTTTGGCGCGCTCTCCTGCCTCGCTTGCTCTCTTAAGCCTAGTTCACACCTCCACACATCTGTCCCTTGCAAAGGGTGTGAGCAGTTGCCAACAGATAGAAGTTCACTTGCCGTATTCGCATTTGTGTAAAGCAACGAAGTGCTTTATTTAATGTTTCCTTTAAACACAACAAACTTAACTTTACTGCACTTTATAACAGTTGGTTCCTTCTATTCAACGAGTCGAGTCCTTTGTGCCAAGCTTTATAGAAAGCCTGAGAAACAGTGTGGATGATTTTAACTTGGACCAATCGTATAATGTTCCGAACTGCTGATCTGGGGTAATATTTATGGAAGCCTAATAATTTGTTCCTTCTATTCAACGAGTCGAGTCCTTTGTGCCAAGCGTTATAGGAAGCCTGAGCAAAATCGAAAAACAGTGTGGATGCTTTTAACTTGGACCCATCGTGCTATGTTCCGAACTGCTGATCTGGGGTAATATGTGTAGAAGCCCACTACAGTGACAATTTAGGCACCAGTATTTTTTCAAAGTGCTTCGATAACGTGAATAACATTACATGATTGGTCTATACGATGGTGCCAACGTAGGATTCTGATTTTGGGCTCAAGATTAATTACGAAAGCTTTCAAATTTGGGGGAAGGGAAGTATCCACGTCTCAGTATGCTGTGGGTAAATATAGTGTATTTTCAGGTATCTCTATAATCATTTTGGGTGTGATAAGATCGTGACCCGTGGATGCATGGGCTTATATCACCGACTATACGTTTGACGTACTTAAGGCGTGCATTTTACGTTATAATAGTGAGGATATATCGGGTTGGTGCTGGAACCTTTCAAACAACGAATTGGCACAGTGCTAGTGGAGCATTCTCAGTTCGCATTAATTGATATGATCACGAAATGACGACCTTCGGTTCCACCTTCTGACACCAGCCTTAGGGGAGCCTTAATAACAAGTGGGGCGAATTGCATTAAAGACGCATCCGAAGCGAATTGCATTAAAGACGCATGCGAAGCGAATTGCATTAAAGACGCATGCGAAGCGAATTGCATTAAAGACGCATGCGAAGCGAATTGCATTAAAGACGCATGCGAAGCGAATCGCATTGGCAAACGTGAAAATAACGCAGAGCGGGGCTAGTTTTTCACAATGGGGCTTGTGTGTATCCTTAGAAAGATACCGACTGACCACAACAAAGTAATGAAATAACGCTCATATGTGAAGATCGGATATCTATACTAATAATGTGCTTACTAAGAAATTTATACTATGCGCTGAGGTCTTTGTACTTATAGAACTGACGATCCGTTCGCGACAGTGGCATCACCCTTCTACTAAAGCCTCATTCATCCATTTTGCGTACGGCAGGCTTTGAGTGGCATTTCGCCACGATTTACTGCCACACCGGAGCTTCACTACAACTGTTCCTTACATATATTTCCCATATGATTGCACACCACCTTCATTTAGTATATTCTGTCACTTGAATTTTTCCACCTGGCTGTGTGGATAGGCAAATTTCCTACTGGGTGTTTACTTACGCACATTTGAGTTGATGATTACGTGGATGTGTGAGTGTGTGTGTTTGCTATGAAATAAAATTGTTGAAATTTACTAATTAGATTTATTGAGTTCATATTTATATAGTTTTTATTCATATTCATATCGAAAAGCAGAACATTTTACAAATAACATATATAATAATAAATAATGTCCATCTTCATAGTCATAAAGAGTACAATTATACTGTAATCGTAGATTTGTGTATATGAAATATTTTATGTATATTATTTTAACGTATTTTCTTCAATCTAAATTGAATATAATATAATTTACTCGTGTAAACAACAAAACAAGCAAATAAAATCAAAACAGAAGCAAACGAACGAAAAATTAAGTCACACAAAAGCAGTTTCGCAAGTTTCGTAAATTAATTAATTAAACTTAGTTTAAACAAATTTCTTGAATAAAAATACCATTGCAAATACATTTGTAAAAGGACTTACTCAGACAGGAGGACAGAGGGAGAGAGGTGGAGGGGTGGTCTGGGTGGTGTGGGTATTGCAACGTTTAACAATTTCATAATTAAAGAATTGTAATTAAATAATTAAATGCAAAAACTATGCAAAATAATGTATAATATATGCAGATATAACTTTTGGCTTAAACAATTTATGCATATATCCCCCACGTACTTATTCCCTACTTTAAACTAAACAGTGCTTCGCTCTGAAGTGGGCGCCGCCCGCATTCGTTCGACCGACCGGGCCCAGCGAGCCAAGCACAGCAAAATCAGTTGAAACAGAAATATTCAAAAAGTAAATAAAGCAACGCACTTAAAAGTAGGTTAAGAAAAAAATAACGTAGTCGTAGTTAATCGCTCATTCCCCTGTTTATAAACAAATTGTAGCTAGTGTCGTCGGCGTGAGGCCCACCCAAAGGGGCGCATTGGCATGTGCATTTCCGACGCTGCAGTGGAGTGCAGTGGAGGTGCAATGGAGTCGGCGCTTTGGAAACTCAACCGCACCCTGAACGCTGGCTGCAGTCTGCACGAGTTCTCTCTCTTTCGGCTGTTTCGGCTGCTTCGGGTGCTTCGACTGTTTCGACTGCTTCGGCTGTTTCGGTTGCTACGGCTGTTTCGGTTTCTTCGGCTATTTCGGCTGCTTCGGCAGTTGTGCAGTTGAGCAATTGTGCAGTTATGCAGATGTGCAGAGTTGTGCACTTGTGCAGTTGTGCAGAGTTGTGCACTTGTGCAGTTGTGCAGTTATGCGGATGTGCAGCTTTGGTTCCCCTCCGCGAGCAGTGGTGCTCTTCCAGGCGACACCAGCTCCACTCGTCCTTCCTAGGTTGTAGGCCACTGGCGGGGCTGTTTGCGCAATTGCTGCTCACGAAAGTCACCACACGCTGCCGCTCAAGTGGTGGATATGGCCACTCGCTCGCTGGCTCCTTGCTGCTGTAAACAACTCGCTAGCTTGCTGCCGCTTTGGGTGGTGCAGCAGTAGTGGCATGCAGCCATGCAGCTCCCAACGCTATTGCTATCTGTTCGTAGGCATCCCTCGGTTCGCGAGTGCTTCGCCAGCCAGTGCTGCATGCGTATGTGATTTATTGCCGAGGTGCGTTGGTTGGGGTAGCAAAGTGTGCAGAAGCGTGTTCTTGTTGTTGCACTGTTGCACATAGCCATGTCGTGAAATAGGTTCGCTTTCCAGGCTGCAAGCGTCCGTTTTGCCGAGACTGTACACTGTCAGGACATGCGCACCGATAGTCCTGCCCGGGCACTAATTAACTATAATTTGCTTATAAATACGGGAAGATGGTTTGGGTGGTTGGGTGACTGAGTGGTCGGGTGGATGTTGGTGACTGAGTGGTTTGTGTGTATGTGTTATGTAGGTCAGTGGGTGTGCATCCCAGGATAATAGTTCATTTAAGGATATACATTAGGAGTACGTAAATTGGACGATTTTCACTTAAAATAAAACTTAAAACTAGCATTGTTAAAATTTCTTTATTTCATGTGCATGCGGAGTTTCAGAAGCGTAACTGGGCGGACGACTGTATAGCGGGTGAGTGGGTGGGGGTGATGTGAGTGTACATGAGTGCGCTTGTCCGGATGGTGGCTCGTGGGGAGCGTAGGGGCGAATGGGCAATTTGTTGTTAGTGCAGCGCAACAGAGTAAGAGACACCGCTATATTATGCAATTGCCAAATGCACTCGACTGTTGGCTGAGAGATGCTCGTAACAGTGGAAAATGTCAGTGAAAAGAAAATTGAAAATGTCAGTGAGCAGAGGAGAAAACTATTAACATTTTCGCAGGACCTTGTCAGCGAATAGACGGAAATGGAACGATTAAAAGCTGAAAGGCAGTTACTTGCCCGCTTGCTGGACATACACGCATGCATACTCGTATCTTTAAGTATATGAATTGCCTGCCAAATCAGAGACCAGGACACTAAGCCAACAAAAAAAAATATATATATCAAATAAAAGAATTACGCAAATTTATTAGCAAGCAACACAGACGCTTCGAAAATATTGTATAACGCATTAACGCTAACTTAGCACAAACTTAAAACAATGTTTGCTCCTTCATTGTGAATGAGGAAAGCAATTCAAATAATATCACCAAACGATGTTGTTTGTATATAACAAATTTTGAGCCCACCCCCCTGTGCATAATCAAATTCATACAGTCCTCAAAGCGTGGAACGGAGCCATCGTGCAAATTCAAACAGCTTCAGCAGAATGGACTCAATCCTAGTCTTGCCAATTGCAGCAAAATTCAACGTAACGTCGGTCATGGGGCCAACTCTTTCTTCGTACATATCGTTGGCAGTGTGCCGAAGAATTCCAAGGACACATGCAACCAAATTTGGCGTGCCATCGTTTCATGGGGTCTGACATTTTTTGTTAGGGTTGTCAAATATTCTTATTCCACACTCTTTTCCAGAAGTAGCGTTTGAAATTGCTGATCGGGGGAAATGTTCTCCACATTCTAGATTACCTGTACTTAGCATGTTGGGAGAGAATTTTCTCTACCTAAAGTGGTTAAGAGCCTCTGATATTGCAGTCTGGAGAGGCCGTTTTTTTTCGTGCTGGAGATTCGTCCATTCGCTAGTGGTTAAGAGCCTCTGATATTGCAGTCTGGAGAGGCCGTTTTTTTTCGTGCTGGAGATTCGTCCATTCGCTAGTGGTTAAGAGCCTCTGATATTGCAGTCTGGAGAGGCCGTTTATTTTTCGTGCTGGCTTCAGTACTGGAGATTCGTCCATTCGCATTACCTGCTTTCTTTTGGTGGTTTTATACATTTGATACAATTGTCGCTCAATCAAAGCTATGAACTACTGATTCGCCGGTCATTATACGATATTCCTTGCATTCCTCTGTCCCACAAGTCCCACCGCTTTTCGTAAGACTTTCGTTTCAAACATATCCTCCACACTTCTTCCTATTCTTGAGCTGTCCTGCTATTCACAGTCTTCCTTCAGTCTCCGTAGCGGTCTAATAACTGATTCCCAGATTGATTCAAATAGGTTTTGTTGAGTCGGAAATCACATATAGATTCCTCCACAGAGTTTTGAATAGTTTTGGGCCTTTGGTTATGACAATTCCCCGAGTTTCTCCGTTTATATTAACCCTACTCCCTTTGAAGATTAATGCATTTCCCATTCAACGAATATCTCTTTCATGTATCGTCGATATGTACTCGCATTGGCCATGACGTCAGAGTACGTGACGGCCAAGTCACACCTGCTGAAGATGTGACCTGGTTATGCGTAATCTGTAATAGCATAGATCGTTGGGGAAGGTGTAACGTCTCGTGCAGCACCGAGGTTCTGAGGGATATTATCCTATATTCATCTTAAGCCAGACAATCTTTTCTGCTAACATCCAGTGAGTGGATAAGCAGAGAAGCCGTATATCTCCGTAGCAGTGTTTGATATGGTGACTGAGGTGAAAATTGTGGATCAGTTGGTTTCCAATCCACTGAACGTTATACAGGCTTCAGACACACCGGCTGGTAGATCGGGCTGATGGAGTTCCATTAAATCCTTCCTCTTATGATTACAATTGCCTCTATTCTTGTGTACGTCTTAGGTTAGGTTGGGTTGCGAAGGTGTGTGCAGATAAGAAGTATTCGCACTTCCACTCGGAGACATCCATGTCCATTGTGACTGCCTTCAAATATGCCAAGAGGAGGTCCTTACCCTCGATTTCCGTAAACATTGGAAGTACCATTCCTATTAAACCACTTGATTATCCAGATGAAAGTGAGAAGATCCGATAAATCCGATATGTACGTCTTAAGATTATGTTTTTGTGCTGTAGTTGCGTTACAGTCCTAAGTTTTGAGGTTGACGCATGCCGATGTATGGACGAAAAGTCGATACGGAATTCTCCGGCACAGATCCAACGACATATACGAGTATATATATGTGTTTTCTTTCAGAAGTGGACTCAAATTTGATCATGCACACGGGGGTTATCTATATATGTATATTAAGCATTATATATATCGGTTTTGTTCGTAGCATCACTGCCAGTTAGAGTCATAAACAAATACAACAAACTAAAAATCACCGCAAATACGCGTCTTCTTACTTATCATGCCTAAATTATTCTTTTTCTTTAGTAATTGTTTTTCGTTTCTTCTCTTCCAGTTGAAGGTGATTCGCTTGAGCGTTTTCATATTTTGTTTTTCATTATTACTACTAATATTCTAGATTATTTGTTGGGAGAAAACTACTAACTTTATAATATAATTTGTTGTGTGGAGTTTGGGCGTATTGGGGGTTGGGGTTGGGGTTGGGGTTGAGGTGTTCGAGGTAAGTGTTTGTGTGTTCATATGCCAGAAACTACATATTTTCACTAAAGTTATGCAAAGATGCTCCCTGTGCGGCCAGGGAAGTTCATTTACTGCTCTAATAAGTCAAATCGTGTTTGATTTTGCTTTTTCTTCAATTATTTTTCGAGTGTTCCGATTGCAAAGCAACTAATTTATGACTAGAGAGTTGCCATAATTGTTAGAGTGTGGGTTTGGGTTCGGATATGGGTATGGGTGTGGGTGGGTGTGTGTGTGTGTGAGTGTAAGCGTGTTATTCCATTCGTAAGCACTTAACCGCATATGTCTGGAGCACGCATCCAGTTCATTCCCTGCCCCCGACTGCCTACCTGCCTGCCTGCCTGCCTGCCCGCCGCTCGCCTGTCCTCCGATACTCATTTCATTGCAGCTGTACTCAAACACATCCTTCTAATTTGTAATCTGGAAAAGAGAAGGCCACACATTAATACCAGTTAATACAAGTTAATACACCCTGATCGAACCCGGCCGCCTCCCTCCCAACGTTTACCTCATTCTAAACTAAGCGCCTGCGTGTGGGAGTGTAGTGTCTATTCGATTATCTGCAGTTCGTTCATATCGACATCGGGGCTCTCCTTGCAGAAGGTGCTCGATCGTTCCAGCTTCGAGTCGACGCGCATTGCCGTCACCTCGGCCACCGGCGAGGAGGTGTCGATGAGCAGCTCGATCTTCTGCTTGACCGCGTGTGCCGCTTTGAGTAGCACACTGCTGGTGGCATTGATGACTTTGCTTTTGTTGTTTGGCGCTGCGATGCCGCCGACGTTCATCTTGTTGCTGCTGCAATTGTTCGTCTTCTTCAGCTGCAGGGAGTTTGGCCGACGCGTTGGTATATTCGAGGGTAGGGAGTTGCGCATTTGTACCGCTGCCGGCACTGCTGTATGCGAAGCGGAACGTTGCGGTCCAGCGCTGATGTTGGCGGGCTTCTCGTCGCCCGAGCTGTTGGCCTGCTGCATTATTTGTTGTTGTTGTTGTTGTTGCTGCTGCTGCTGCTGTTTGTTTTTCTCGGCGCGCTTAGCGAGTATTTCGCGTGATTTGGCGGATAGGAAGCTGCGTCGTTGGGTGCCCGCCAGCGTCTGTCCGACCGGCGCATTTGCGGCGACCTCCTGGACAGGCACTGAGATGGAACGGTGCTTGAAGAGGTCGCGCGAGGAGTGCGTGGAGCTGACTGATGACAGGCGACTGGTCGCCGATTTGGTGGTGGTCACCGAGGACGGACTCGAGCCAGTCGACGTGACGTGTTGCTGCTGCAGATGCTTCGGTGCTTTGACGCTGACGGGTGCGGCTCTAAATGGTTTGCTGCTGCTGTTGACTTTGGTGCTCTGGGTTTGTCTGTTATTGGGCACCAATTTGTTGGTGCCTATGAAAGGGTTGGAGCGCGAGAGTTTCGTGGCGCCTTTCAACGACTCCTGCGAAACGGTTTTGTTTGTGATCATTGAGCTTTTCATGCTCTCGGCCGTGGAGTCAGCGCACAGGTCCGAGAAGCGTTCATTGTCCGACGATTTGCCGCGCACGTTCTTGCGACGCGACGGAGAAGCGAGATTGTCCAATGACATGTTGCTGGATTTTGTGCCTATTTTGGCCGCATTGGCGAGGTTCCTGCGCGCCGCTGGGCTAGAAGTGCGCGAACTATCGCTGGAGGAAATGTGGTGGCCCTTCGCTTTTGTGGTGGGTATGCAGGAGCTGGTGGCGCTGCGCACTGGCCCGCTTGTACCATTGGTTGTTACGCGGGTCTTGCGTGGTTCCAAGTAGCGCGGGCGCACATCGACAAGACGTGGGGGCGGTGCCTTCTGCTTCGCTGGTTCCGGTTTTGACTCGGCTGTCTTCTGAGTGGGTTTCTCCGCGTTTCTGGGTTTCTCCGCGTTTCTGGTCGCGGAAATTGGCGCCTCCGATTGAGTGCGTCTGTGGGTGTTGATGCTGTTGCGCTCAGACACGGTGACGCTCTGTGAGCTGGCTCGGTGGACCTGCGGTACGTGGGCGCGTGAGTTCGATTTAAGAATTTTGCCTGCAACGAGAACGAATTGAATTGAATTGAATAAATACAAACGAAATAAAGTTTACGCACTGGTTCCCTCTCTCAAGTCATTGTTGGCCTGCACGCCGCGTTCCGTTGTCTGCACGTTTCCAGCGTCCTGCGTCTGGGTGGCCTTATATAGCTGCGTGTCCTGCGCGAGCGCGCGCTTCGTGTGAGCTTGTATCGCTAACTTAACCTGATATAAATCCTGGTTGCGTGTGCTGCCGCCAAACGAAAACGCCTTGGACACTGGCTTGCTGCGCTTCAGGTCAATGGGCTCGGTGAGGCGGGCGAGTGTTTGTATCTTCTTACGTAAATCCAAGTCCATGCGCTGCCAGGCGGTGATGCGCATGGCGCGCGAGCACTGCCGTATCAGACATTGCTCCACCGTGGAGAGAATGGCACTCACTAGTCGTATGTACTCGACGTCCCAGTCGAGCTCCTCCTCTTGCAGGCCCTGCAATTCCTTCGCCAGCTCTCCCAGATTCGCAGGCATTTGTATGACCTTCGCCTGGAGCACAGTGTTGAGGCGTGTAACCCGCTGGTAACTGCGACACGCCTGATCTGGTGTTAGGGAGGAAGCGGTGCGCAGCAGCACGCCCTCCAGACGTGGTATGTGGCAGCTGCGATCGTGCCCGAGCGAGAGAAACGAATCGCTGGCAATTAAGCTGGCGAAGTGCTCCGAAATATACGCGTAAGCTGCGTCCAAAATGTCTCGCACGAGGCTCTCACAAACACCGCCCCACCGAAAGGAGCTCAACTGGATGAGCAGATTGTCGCAGTCGAGCACGGTGTCCAGCACGCTTTCGGACGTCTGTGAAAGGATGGGGAATAAGTAAGTAGGAGTATAAACTAAAGAATTACGTTTACGTTGCGACGAAATAACTTCAATGAAACAATTTCGAACAATTTTCCAACCAAATTCCCAAGGTCCTTCGGGACACGAGTAATTCAGAAAAAGACTGTGAAGAAAAGGCGACCTCAGTTCTCCTGAAACAGCCATAAAAGTTACGGTCAAACTACTCGTACACCAAAGAACGGGCGAAATGCGTTGCTGTTGCTATCTCGTTCTCACTAATGCTCTACGTCATTGTAGTGATGTTGTCCTTTTCTCCCACACTAAAGAAGAGTCATCAATGATGCTACTTTCCCGAGCATTCCGGAAGGTGTTGGTTGGAATGTTCTGGTAAGCAGGGTGGAGCAGTTCAACAGTTCACTACAGTTGTGACTTAAAAGCAGCAGCAATGAGACCAATTGAGAAGGAAGTACGTGTTTTAGAAGTAAACGAAAGAAGTGGACCTGTCAATTGGCCCGCAAGATCATGCGATTTGGCATCTCTGGATTTCTTATGGGCATGCCTGATGTTTCAGGTTTTTGCTCATAAACCAAGAACGATCGACGCTTTGGAAACTAACCTTACACCATTGGAATCACAAAATCCCCTCACTTCTCATTTTGTCCTAAGTTAACCGTGTTTAATTTTGTTTCCACATTTGTTTGTTTCATTAAATTTGGAGTTATTTCATGTCGCATTGGAGCTACTTACCAAGTATGCGACAATCTGTTGCCGACAACGTCCCAGGATGTCCGACGGCAGCTGTGCAAACTGCCGGGTTGGCCAGAACTTCAAGTAGTGGCGGCAAGTCCAACGCAAGCACTTGCGGTAGAGATCGTCCAAAGCGTGATTCAGTGCCACCGGGAGCACCTGAAGTATGCCATCGATGCAGCCCGAACAGGGCTTGTGGAAGTTATGGCAATAGTTGGTCTTCAATGCGTGCGCAGTTACCTCTTTCAGACCCTCGAGGCCTAGCAGATCAGCGAGCGCCGCCAATTCCATGAGGCTGATGCCGTCGGGTGGGTGTGAGGCGCCGGAATAGATGTGGCACAGTGCAAAATGCACCGCCGAGTAGGAGTAGCCTTGCAGTGAGACGACACTTTGAGCGATATTGCCGGCCAACATGGCGGCGAAGTATTGGCAACGGGAGCGCAGAATGCACTTGTGCGCTTTTATGCGGCGTCCGTGCACCTCCACTATCATATCCGTGGCAATCTCCTGCAGGAACATTTTTAACAGGTCCTCGCCGAGTCGCCGTGGCTGCCGGCATGAGATCGAAGACTCGTCCATGCCGGAGCGACTGAAGCTGGAGGCGAGACTGGAGTCCGTACTTAGGTCGGTCTGTATATAGTCCATTTGGTCTAGTATCATATCGTTCGGTAACGAGTTGGAGAACTCCTTCGAAAAGTTGGGGAATAGACGAGACAAGCTGCGCAAGTTATCCACGGAGTTCGTGATGTTGAGAAGATTGTTGCCCGTGGAGCGTGTCATGGTCCACGAATGTGGGCGAGCCTTAGATTCATCACGGAACAGCCGATTGATCTGGCGATGGTTGCCAACACTTTTGCTCATCATGGCTTCGGGGGAGTTTAGCTCGAACTTTATAGGTTTGTCCATATCCGAGAGCTTGACAAAGCAGGATTTCTCCGCCTCTCCGTGCTCATTGACGGTCTCCAATAGCATTTTCTGTTTTTCTATGGTGGCATGCAGCGTTTCCATGGTGTGTCCAGTGGCGTTCTTCTTGGGCGAGGATGTTTCCTTAGCTTCAATAATAGTTTCCATAATTATGGCCGAGGAACGATTGGAGGGTATTTGCGGTGATTGTATTTGTTGCTGCAGGTTGGCTTCGCGGATCGCCAGCTCTTCGTCCTGTTGGAAGGTTAAATCGTCAGTGTCTGTGGTAGACTCGGGAGAAAGGTCCTTCGAGAGTACGCCGTCGGTTATCGAGGCCAAACTACTTTTGTCGAAGGTCTCATTGATCTGCACATCACGTCGACGTCGCTTCATTCTGGCGCCGTTCACAGGATTCGTCACCTCTTCCTCGCGTTCACCACCTGACATAGAATTTCGTGCCGAATTGTTGGAGCAGCTGCTCAACTCTGACTTAGAACCCATGTAGTCGTCATATGGCGACACGGAACTGTCGATCGACAGGGAAGACATCTTCGAGATTATTGGCAGCTTGTCAATGATGCTCATAAGTCCGTTGTTGTCTTTGGTGTCGCCATTCGCGGTCAAACTAATCGAACGCTTGCACTCGAAAGCGGCGCTGTCTTTGGCCTGGTTGTTGCTCCAAGAATGGCGCTTGGCGGCTTCGCTCTGCACCCGCTGCTGCTGAGAGATGCGGCGTATGGCCGCTACTGTGATTGGCGCTTCCGTGTTGCATTTGTAGTCGAGGGATTTGCTCTCACCGCCGTCAATGTCAATCACGGACTTGAAGTTGTTACTCTTCGACATCAGCGTTTCCGTTGAACTGGCGCTGGATCTCATTATTGCATCGTCCGAACGCCGCTGCGAAGATGTAAAGGAGCTGGAAAGACGTTGAGCCAAATTGAAGGGTTCCTTTTTGCTGTTTGCGCCTGATTTGTTCTCTCCAAAATCGATGAACATGCTGAAGATATTCTTCTGATCGCCATCCTCCTGTGACTCAGTGGGCTCGCGCTCCTTAGCTTTATATTCGCTCTTAGAGAGATTAACAAAGAACCCGGACGATTTTGGCGCAGTGTACGATTTACTCATCTGGGGCTTTGGCGACTTTTCGTTGGGATCCTCAGCTTTCTTTTCCATATCATCCAATGACACATAAAAATTGCAAACGCTCTTGTGCGAACTGGTCGAATCGGAGCGTTCTCGACCTTTGCTGGGCCCATTGTCTATGCTTGATACTGAACTAGTACTCCTGCGGCGTTCTGTTTTGCAGTCGCTCATGTCCACCACCCAAGCCGCTATACCAGGGATGGGCTTGCGTGTGGTCGGCTTTGCGCGCAATTCAACTTCTTCATCGTTGTCGTCCAGTGGGCACGTCTGTTCAAAATCCAATGACACAAAACCTCCGGATACAATCGGACAATTTTCTGTTCTGCGCTGGATGGGTGGACTCTCACATTGCTTTAAGTTGAAGTCCTTGATAGATGCACCTCCGGAAATAATCGGATTCCCTTCGTCACACTTGGAACGTTTCGGGGTGCGCGGCATTGGTATTGGCGAGTCTGTGGCGTCGCTGCAATAGGCGCCGGAATCCCGTTGGTGTGACAGGGAGGACGATAGAGTGTAATCGCGATGTATGGAAGAAGTATTGCTGGAGGCAGGATCTATATGCACGATCGAGTTGTGGGGTGTTTCGGGAAGTAAGCACGATTTCTGCAGATGTCCCTCGAAATCTTCTAAGTGCATCCGCGCTCCGGCACTGGGGCGATGTTCGTGTTCGGACCACACCAAGCTGGGTCCTGGACTAGAGGAGGAATAATCTGTGGTGTAACTGAGATCGCTTTGCACTGTATGTGCGACATTCGGAAGAGTTGCAGTAGGTGGCGCTGCCATGCCATGAGAGGCGAATTTGGGACTTGAGGCCAGCGGATGAATGCTGAACTGTTGAATATTGTGGTGAAAGATATAAGACCCATTTTTGCGCTCTTGTTCGCGACGCAATTTTACTATTTCCGACGAATCAGAGGAGTCCACATCGGCCATTAGTGATACAGAGGCTTCCGTGGCGTCTTCATGACCAGAAAGGAGGTGCTGGTTTATATCTCGCTGCACCTCTTTGTCGTCACTCGCGACGGGAGCCTTGTGTGTGTCGTGTTCACGCTTCCATAGCTTCTCTTCATCGGACAGATTATTGGTGGACGATGCAGATGCTGCGGAGGCAGCTTTTTGCGGGGAATCAGAGCCAGAATTCGAACTAGAACTGGAGTTGGATTTCTCTGGGGGGTGCGTGGGGGACTTCGTTGCATCTTTGGACTTAGCTTTGCACTTGGCGAACGATTTATGGAATGTTTCGAGTTTCTTAGTGGGTGAGTCGTCATCGTCATTGCCATCGCCATCCGCACCACCACCACCACCATCAGGATCATCATTGTCGATTATTTCGACTGTGTGTGCTTCCTCAGTGTCTCTGTCATCGAGTTCATCATTTGAATTTTGTCCATCCAAGCTGGGAAACGACAGAACCTCATCTTCATCACGCAGTGAAGAGGCGTCAATAAAGCACGCACTCGTCCCAGACTGGGACAAGGCATTCTCACGTTTCTCCAGTTCACGCACCAAGGACGATGTCGACGTGCTGCCGCCCACTACAAAGAGCGAGCTCGTGTCCGCCGTCACAACGGCGCCCGAGGAATAAGTGCGCTCGCGTGAATATGGCGATATGTCCGGCTCTCTAAGCAGACTTAGATGGGCCTCCTCTCTGGCGAAGTTGTGCTTTTCTTTCTCCTTTGACCTCTTTGGACGAACTGGTGGCTCCTTACGTTCGTTTCGCAAAAATTCCGTGCAGCAGCTGCGCATATCTGCCGCCACTATAGCGGCTAACTGTGTCTTGTTGGCGGCACCAGGGCCAACATGAGGAAACACCGATTCCCAAGAACCCGTCTCGGAGGAAATTGACGACGTCTCCATGATGACGATCTCCTCGTTTTGTCGCTGCTTTTCCTCCTTCGAGGCCGAATGCAAATTGCTGGCCAGGCCGTTGCTCCCCTTTATTTTGAGCGGCGGCTTGGAGCCAGAGCCTCCGTAGACCTTGTTGTCCACGATGATACTGGAAGGGCCGCCATTGCAGATGCCAGAAACACTGGCTGACATGGCAGTGGCACCACATTCCGTCTCACTGGGACTATTGGTGCTGCTGACCGGCGAAAATGTGTCGCGCTCCTCTTCGCCCAAATCCACCTCGCAGGTTTTCGAAGAGGAGCCACTGCCCTGTCGCGGCAATAAATCTAAAGCGGGCACGGTGCGCCGCAAGTCCTCGCTGTACTGAGGCGCAGAAGAGGTGCTCGACGAGCTACTGCTGCTGTTGTTGGTGTGGCCACCACCACCGCTGCCACTGGACTTTATCGAGATGGGTGATTTATCGTTGTCATCCTGCTCCGGCACAGACGCTGCCAGGGGCGTGGGTGTGGGCAGGGACAACGACACGGGCGCTTGTTGTCGGTCCAATGACCTGGCCGCATGCGATGTTTCAATGCCAGTGACAGCACTGGGGTGCGTCGGTTGTGCAACGCCGCCGGCGCTGCTGCTGCTGGTGCTGTTGTTGTCGTAATCCATTGTTTTTATAATTTCTATTTATTTTCTTATTTTTAGTGTTTTTTTGTTTTTGTTTTTCCTTTTGTTTTTTCCTTAATAAACTAAGTTGTAACAACCAACGAGATTTATGAGTGTGAGCGATACTTTTGTTGCAAGTTGTTGCAAGTTGTTGCGCTTCATTTGGCAATTGGACACTGCCGCCGCGCAAAACGATCGTTTTGTTTCGTTTCGTTTTCTTTTTATATTTATTTAGTTATAAATTATTTATTTATAATTTTTTTTTTTTTTTTTTTTGGTTTGGTTTGGTGCACTTTTGGCTTGGCTTGGCTTGGCTTGACTTGGTTCGGTTGAATGAGTGCTGTCGTTGAAGAGTCACGTAGTACGGTAGCTGGTTGAGTCGTGGACTTCGTGGTTGCTTGCTGCGTTGGCTCGGTTCAATGGCAACGGACTCTCTCCTGGCCAAAGCGACTTTAAATCAAGTAAACGGGAAGCAGTGCTGCCATTACGGGCGTAATCCGGAGCTGCAGCTGACTCTGGGGAGCTCGCTGGTTCGAGTGGTTGGAGCAGTGGCTCACTTTTCGGCTTCTGCCATTCAAATATGGACTACAATATTGCTGCCCAGTCTTTGTGTGCTTCTCTTCTGCCGTTGCAGTTGTTTTTGTTAAGTACAGTTTGAACGCACTCGCTCGCCTTCTGCACCAGCGAAACGCAAATGAACGACTACGTTGTGTCTGTTCGCCAAGTTGCTGGCTGGGGCTGGGGCTGGGGCTGGGGCCGGGGCCGGTGCTGGTGCTGGATTGCTTTTGTGGAGCTACGCTATTCTACGGTCGAGAAGTGGCAGTTGCAGTGCCTATCTTTACATGGCAATGCAGCGCATTCTTTTGCAGCGGCAGCCACATTGAAAATGGTTGCTTACTTGCTGTCAACGGTTGGCTCGTCTTGCTGCACCCCGCCCTTAGACTCGACCACTTTGCGCACTTCTTTGTTTCTCTGCCAGCAGCTAGTAAACTATGGTATCAGTACCGCTGATGCTGCCACTGCCACTGCCACTCGGTAAATGTGATTGTGTGCTCATCTAAGCCCGCCACAGGCATCAATACGAAAATAGCATCGCTCTTTTGTGCGCCTTGTAATCGATATTTTTCCGCCAGAGTTGTCGTCGCTGTCGGCTTTCCTCCAACTTGTAGCTTGCTTTTAATTGTAGTGGTGTTGTTGTGTTGCTGTGTTGTTGTTGTTGCGCCGGCTTTCGTCGCTGTCACTGCCACCACTGCGGTGGTTGCACGCTCTTCTAGCCTGCTGCTGCCAACGTCAGTGCTGCAGTCCGTGTTTGTTGATGCTGTTGTTGTTGTTGTTAAATGTTATTTTTATGCTTGCTGTGGTGTTGTTCGTTCAAAACTTGCTCTGGTGTTTAGAAATTGCATTGGCACCTCTTCTCAATTGCACGCGGAATAGAGAGAAGAGGAGCGGACTGCGAGCCGAGCGGCTTTAAGTACCGCGGCGCTGAGGCGATTATGTGCTAATGATACAAAATTCCGACAAATCGTCATTCGTTTCTTGTGCTTGTTGTTGCTTTTGTTGTTGTTGTGGTTTTTCTGTGCCTTGTATTTGTTTCTTTTATCGTATATTTATTTATTTTTGCCTTCGGTTTGTGTTGTTGTTGTTGTTGTTGTTGTTGTGTGCAATTTCCTCACTGCTGGCTGGCATATCTCTTGATGGCCGCAGCAGTTGTTTCAAATTGTTGTTGTTGTACAACTAATCTGCAAGAGACGAAGAAAATTGTACAAATTAGCGAAATTGTATGAAAATCAAAAAATTACAAATCTAATTCAAATAATAATAAAGGAAGGAAGACAAGCAGACGTGAAATGTTCACTTCCTAATGAACAAAAATTACATTTTCCGCAGTTCAGCACGCTAACATTTCAATTTACCCTGTTATTGTTGTTATTGTTGTCATTGTCATTGCACAATGGGCTTGCTTACCCGTTGACGCCTCCAAAAGACGCTCAATTACTACATACATATGTCGGTGGGCCGGTGCCGGCTTCCACCAGACACAATTCCATTAGAAGCTCTTTGATAATTGAGTGAGTTGATGCAAAGAAATCTGGGCTCTGTTTGATTATGAATTGTATAAATCGAACATTGGCAACGCAAAACATTTGTTCACTCTATTTATATGCAAATGAAGCGAGTTACTAATCACTCACACACACACACACACACACAGGCGCAAAAGCCGTTAGAATGACCAAGATACGAGAGTCAGCCCGCCCCGTGAAGGAATACCTTAACTGAATGTACCACGGGGACCCACGGGATCGAAGCAAAGGTGGTTTTAGTTGGGTTAGAGTCCTACACCTGGGCATGATGCTTTCCACCTAAAGCAAAAAAAAAAAAAAACACAGGCGTAGACGCAATACGGTTTTCGGAAGGCGAGGTCAACAGTGGATTCCTTTGGTGAGCTCGTCAAAACGGCGAAAGAAGCGATCGATGGAGGGGTGGCAGCAAAATATTCTGCCTTGTGGTCATGGTAAAAAACGCATTCAACTCTGCTAGCTGGGCATGTATAGTCGAAGCATTAGCAGAATTCAAGGCACCCATCTACCTGAGACGCACGATAGCCAGCTATTTTAGCGACCGAGTCCTGCAGTATGACACGGACAAAGGGATACGAAAACACAATATCACCGGTGGAGCCCCCCAAGGGTCAGTCCTAGGTCCTCTCATCTGGAGCGTTATGTACGATGGCATACTCCGTGTACAGGTACCGAATGCCGTTAAGCTCATCGGTTACGCGGACGACATAGCGTTAGTTATCACTGACATATACCTTGGAAGAGGTTGTTGCAGAGGCCAATCATCGTTGGCTATAGTCCGAAACTTGCCGGCGAACGTCGCACCAGAACTAGCCGAGCATAAAACGGAGGCAGTCCTAATGACGAACCGTAAAGTGCCTGAAGTAGCAGAGATTAGGATCGGTAACTGTGCCTGAAGTAGCAGAGATAAGGGTCGGTAACTGTGCCTGAAGTAGCAGAGACAAGGGTCGGTAACTGTGCCTGAAGGAGCAGAGATAAGGGTCGGTAACTGTGCCGTAGTTACAAGGGCGCACCTGAAATACTTGAGCGTATGGATAGACGCAAGGCTCAACTTCAAGAAGCCTTTATGGCAAAAAAGGAGGACAAAACACAGAAGGACCGCTACAGCGGAAGAGATGACTCATTGCAGGAGTAGTTAGATCCGTTATATTGTACGGTGCACCCATATGGGACGGATATGAAAGCATACAACCGTAATATTGAGGTAACGCATAGAAGGGTCGCACTCCGGGTTTGCAGTGCATACCGCACCACATCCGCTGATGCCGTACCAGTAACAGCCGACATGATCCCAGTAGACCCACCTGCGAAAGAGGCAAGGGATTTACACTTCGGAGAGAGCACGCAGGAAGCCAGTGAGGGAGAGCATCTGGTAGCTAGAAGGTGCTATAGCGCTATAGTATCCAGGAAAGGCAAACTTTATGGGACACGTCTCCGAAAGGTCGATGGACAAGGAGGGTGAACCCTGACATAGAGCGGTGAATAAAAAGTTCGCATGGTGAGGTGAATTACCACATCACACAACTGCTGACCGGGCATGGAGTTTTCCGGGAATACCTGTGCTAGTTTCATTTGCTTCTTTATTATATAAAATAATCTTGAAAATGCTCGTCGTCTAATCAACTTCTTGGCAGTGCAATACCCGACCAATGCACTGTAAGCAAAACTGCATGATACAGTTTGAAACACGAGGAATCCCCCCCCTCTGGTACGCGTTCTTTTGCTGTCCGAGGTCCGCCACATGATACAGGCTAAAACACGAGGAATCCCCCTCTGGTACGTGTTCTTTCGCTGTCCGAGGTCCGCCACATGATACAGTTTGAAACACGAGGAATCCCCCTCTGGTACGCGTTCTTTTGCTGTCCGAGGTCCGCCACATGATACAGTTTGAAACACGAGGAATCCCCCTCTGGTACGCGTTCTTTTGCTGTCCGAGGTCCGCCACATGATACAGGCTAAAACACGAGGAATCCCCCTCTGGTACGCGTTCTTTCGCTGTCCGAGGTCCGCCAGTGCTAGAGATGTACTACACGAAGTGTGCGGAGAGACAGTAACATCAGATAATAGAGAGCAACATATGCTCGAATGTCCGGAAAAATGGGACGCGGTTTGTGATACCGCAGATAGAAGAGGTCCTATGATTATAACCTCTCCCCGCGAAGTAGTATCTTCCGGTGGTCCCGTGGGGGGTAGTGAGCTTATGAGGTGGTTTTAGTCGGTAGGAACCTGGGAGAATATACGATCGTATATATAATTTCATATTTGGAATAAGAAATTTGGCGATCACTACCGGCCTGTGACTGTAGTTTGAAAAAGTGCTGTTCTCAGATACCACCAAAGTGTTAACCTCGTCCCGATGTACTTTTGGGAATATGATGGATTCTCTTCAATCATTGTTTAACTTAACATTGAGCCAAAAATGAGCCTGAGCACAATTCCGCATTAACTGTGAGATTGGCGAACTGAACACACCTCCTTCCTCGGGAATTACCACAGATTGGTATGCGCGGCTGAGCTGCCATGAGAGAAGGCACCATTCAAACCAACCGCATATTTCAAAATTCTCACGCATCGGCTCCCTCCCTAATGACAGTTCAGCAACCGCCCCAAAGTAGCCGATGAGGCAACACTTTACCCAACAAACACACTTGACTCGATGACACTTCAGAGTTTTCGCTTTCAATTATCATCATCAACAATCAAAGTCTCGGATCTGCTCAATGGCCATTTGCACCATGAATTGGCAGTGCAAATATACACACACAAAATGGACTGCTCCAAGCCCGTGCCCCTTCCCCCACCGGGCCCATGCCCAATCCAGAAACTCACTGCAGTGGATTCCCACAGTTCAGCCGGAATATCGGCGGATAATAAGAAACGGCAGAAAATAAATAAATAAACACGAGCATTTGTTTACGTGCACAGCCGCGGCAAGTGTGAACGTGGGCAATGGAGACGTATCGAGTGGTGCATTCAATGGTTCCCATTCCCATTTGTATGTTTATTTTCGAACACCTTTCAGTTTTGCCATTATCACGGCGCACCTCGCCTGCGGAGCAGTGTTTTAGAGCCGTTTCACCTCACGTTGGAGCCCAGTGACTGAGTGAGTGAGTGACGTGTGACGTTCGAATGGGAATGCGAGCGATGCGAGTGATATTTCAACCAATCAACAGAAATCCAATTTCAATTACATGCAAGTGCCTCGAAATGTGCCCCAACGAAACGCTTTTCAAAAGAACTGTGAGAGAATTTTCCGGCATTGACATTCTTTCGCACAGCCATTGAATGGAACTTTTGTTCGGGCCACCAAAAGTTCGATCACACAATCAGAATAGGCGTCGCAATATGCTGTGGCGCTGTACGCGATTCGGCGTCATTCCGATTAAATATTCTTCCACTGAAAAATAAAAAAAAACCCTATTTATAGAGAATAGGATTTATAGAGGTAGTGACACCCACACCCATCCTGGATGATGATTGCTCCAAGCTCTGGGGGTAGATTCAATGTTCCATCAAGTAATCGCACACAATTTCTTCGCTGAACTAGATACGCTCTCTCTCTGTTCGATATAAAGTGGGCGTGTCGAAGGAAGAATATTGTCTGATGTTCATAATCAAATTTTGTAGTTGTTGAAAAGTGCCGATTCCCTTTCAAAGAGCAGATGGCTTCACTAACGGAACACAGCCCCGGTGATTCCTTGTACTGCTCCTTGTTTATGAGCAGAACTCAGCCTCCAATGTACCTCCGAGCAAGGTGGAAGATTTGTGTCGGCAACTTCCAAATGCATTTCATCAACGATTCTGCAGCATCTCCGGAACACTGAATTTGAATCAGTCTCTGAAGTTGGGGATAGGCAGCTGCCTTTTCCATTGTACTAATGCCAATCAGCCGATTATGACCATTCGGCCTAATCCGATGGCAATCTCTAGGATCGGTGTTAAACACGCAGCTTCAGAAGATCAACTCAATCGGCATGTGGCGTTCTGGCCCAGCCTCGACTACACGCCTCTAGAAAAGCCGTACTGCCGCTGTTTGGTTGTTGGCTCCATTTGCCTGACTCTTTAGTTGAGAACACGCTGTGCTGTTGGGCGTAACCGCTGATGCAGCTCAGAGTAGATACACTGCCTTCGAAGCGGATAAAGTGCGTTGGCGTTGGCGTTGTTGTTGTGCTGCGATTGTTTCGTGTGCGGTTTCCCTGCCATAAGTGACAAGCCCATTCATTCCAAGCTGTATTGACAATGCCAATGCCAATGCCAGCGCCGGTGTCAGTGTCAGCAGCTCAAAGTGTGTGTCGGCTGCTTTGTAGTTTTTCATGTTTTCCACACACCAAAGCAGCACCATGGTGAATGAGGGGAACGGGGAGCGGCGGTCAGCTCAGCCTACACAAGTGTGCGCGTAATCGCATATTTGAATAATCGTTTGGAGTCTTATCTTGGCGTTTTCCTCCACATTCGCTTCTCCACTGCACTGCTACACAAATGGTCGAAGAAACACTTCCACGGTCGAGTGTCCAATTGATATCACCAGCTCAGCTTCTCCCAGCGCTGTGATAAACGCGGACATTGGCACACAAAACTTTACTTGTTGTAATTTTTATCAGCCCCACAAGGGCCATTGAACCCTCGGAATGGGTACACAATTAACCAAGGCCAAGGAAGTGCGCTTGCGTGCACAAAAATGCAGTTCCTCGTACCAACTGAAATTGGTTGCAGCTGAGCAGAGCAGAACCACCCCAGCACACACAGTTCTCTAAACTCCTTTTCACACGCCGACGTGGAACGCAGTTGGCTGGGGATGGGTGTGAGCGTTGGGTAAGGCAGCGAGCTTTCATCTACTAAAGTGGCTACGAACACAATTTAAAACTAAATCTGAATGATCCCCATACAAGTGCCTCCAATGTGGAGCAATGCAAAATGAGGCATGTGTACAGGCCTTCTAATATTGATGTATGGGAAACAATGGCCACGTAATGACACAATGCACACTAAGCATGCCATCATGTTCACATGATGTCACAAAGATCGTATGTTGACTCGGGTTGCCACTTCTGCTTGGTGGAAAGAAGATTCGCAGAAATGAAATGGCCATTGAAATGACACTATGAGATCATAATGTCCTGGTCACATTATATGACAAAGGTGTCATTTGAAATTGAAGTTTCCCCTTACTTCCAGTGGGAAGAAGAGACCCACGACAGTCTTTGACACCCATATGATACAGTGGAAACCTGTCATAATATCCTGGTCACATTATATGACAAAGGTGTCATTTGAAATTGAAGTTTCCCCTTACTTCCAGTGGGAAGAAGAGACCAACGACAGTCTTTGACACCCATATGACACAGTGGAAACCTGTCATAATGTCCTGGTCACATTATATGACAAAGGTGCCATTTGAAATTGAAGTTTCCCCTTACTTCCAGTGGGAAGAAGAGACCAACGACAGTCTTTGACACCCATATGATACAGTGGAAACCTGTCATAATGTCCTGGTCACATTATATGACAAAGGTGCCATATGGAATTGCGGTTTTCCCTTACTTTCCGTGGGAAGAAGAGACCAACGACAGTCTTTGACACCCATATGACACTGTGAAAACCTGTCATAATGCCCTGGTCACATTATATGACAAAGGTGTCATTTGAAATTGAAGTTTCCCCTTACTTCCAGTGGGAAGAAGAGACCAACGACAGTCTTTGACACCCATATGACACAGTGGAAACCTGTCATAATGTCCTGGTCACATTATATGACAAAGGTGTCATTTGAAATTGAAGTTTCCCCTTACTTCCAGTGGGAAGAAGAGACCCACGACAGTCTTTGACACCCATATGCAACAGTGGAAACCTGTCATAATATCCTGGTCACATTATATGACAAAGGTGCCATTTGAAATTGAAGTTTCCCCTTACTTCCAGTGGAAAGAAGAGACCAACGACAGTCTTTGACACCCATATGACACAGTGGAAACCTGTCATAATGTCCTGGTCACATTATATGACAAAGGTGCCATTTGAAATTGAAGTTTCCCCTTACTTCCAGTGGGAAGAAGAGACCCACGACAGTCTTTGACACCCATATGACACAGTGGAAACCTGTCATAATATCCTGGTCACATTATATGACAAAGGTGCCATTTGAAATTGAAGTTTCCCCTTACTTCCAGTGGAAAGAAGAGACCAACGACAGTCTTTGACACCCATATGACACAGTGGAAACCTGTCATAATGTCCTGGTCACATTATATGACAAAGGTGCCATTTGAAATTGGAGTTTCCCCTTACTTCCAGTGGGAAGAAGAGACCAACGACAGTCTTTGACACCCATATGATACAGTGGAAACCTGTCATAATGTCCTGGTCACATTATATGACAAAGGTGCCATTTGAAATTGAAGTTTCCCCTTACTTTCAGTGGTAAGAAGAGACCAACGACAGTCTTTGACACCCATATGACACAGTGAAAACCTGTCATAATGCCCTGGTCACATTATATGACAAAGGTGCCATATGGAATTGCGGTTTTCCCTTACTTTCGATGGGAAGAGAAAGGGAAAATGATACGAAATTGATGAATCACACTTTTTCTGGTCACATAATTGCTCAATTTACACGTTCCGATCACACACACACACCCACATCGTATATAGTAAGATACAAATTGAGATGCTGCTGAAAATCTGAACACACGAGGGTGTAATTGAACGCGAAAGGTCTTCATAGAGCACTCTCAGGGTCTACGCGGCCCTCTGGCTGCTGGCAGCTCCAAGCTCTTCATTACGTCTGAGTAAGTGGCTCTATTAAAGCTATAAAAATCTGAACAATAGCATTACAAGGTGGCCCTGTGGTTGCTGGTGCTGGTTACTGGCACGCCTCTCCCCCTCCCAGCGATTCTGCCTAAGCATCTATTTATAGACACTTTTAAAATATGTTCGCTCACAGCCAAAGATACTTTACGAGAATTAATAAGCATAAAATCCAATCCGTCCGTCAATCGCGCATGAAAATGAAAATAAATTCTTAACCAAAGGTCACCGTCTAAATGCGGGTAGAGACGTATTCAAGTGCAATAATCGATATGCGAGTTATCGAAGCCAATTCGGCCTCTGCGGTATATAATGTAGTCATCTAACATATTTATGTATGCATGTACACTGCGCGAGTTTATTGTATATTGGAATTCTTTGAAGCACATACAAATATTTCCTATCTAAACATTCGTTAGCGCCAAATATGGGAATACAGCACCATAGCAGATGGGCGGGAGGGGCGGCATGCAATCATGCAATACCTCGCACATAATACTTAATATCGTATCAGATATTTCTAATGATGTGTGGCACTGCATACTCGTGGCAGCGTGGGTTGCCTGAATGCCGGCCGACACATGTGAAGCCAGTCAGCAAGCAGGCAACGACAGCGCAACGCAGTGCTGCATCCCTACACAAAAATGCGGCGAGGCGATGAGCTTAATGGAGACTTTTTGCCAATGGGCGTTGTGTGACTTTCAAGTCACAGGTGAGTCACTGAGAGATCGGAAAGTCACTGCTTACTGCAACTCGGTGATTTGAACAGCGAGCAAAGTCACTGGTGACTTCCACTCGACGATTTTAACAGTGAGCAAAGTCATTGGTTACTTCCACTCGATGATTTTAACAGTGAGCAAAGTCATTGGCGACTTCCACTCGATGATTTTAACAGCGAGCAAAGTCACTGGTGACTTCCACTCGATGATTTTAACAGCGAGCAAAGTCACTGGTGACTTCCACTCGACGATTTTAACAGTGAGCAAAGTCATTGGCGACTTCCACTCGATGATTTTAACAGCGAGCAAAGTCACTGGTGACTTCCACTCGACGATTTTAACAGTGAGCAAAGTCATTGGCGACTTCCACTCGATGATTTTAGCAGCGAGCAAAGTCACTGGTGACTTCCACTCGATGATTTTAACAGCGAGCAAAGTCACTGGTGACTTCCACTCGACGATTTTAACAGTGAGCAAAGTCATTGGCGACTTCCACTCGATGATTTTAACAGCGAGCAAAGTCACTGGTTACTTCCACTCGACGATTTTAACAGTGAGCAAAGTCATTGGCGACTTCCACTCGATGATTTTAGCAGCGAGCAAAGTCACTGGTGACTTCCACTCGATGATTTTAACAGCGAGCAAAGTCACTGGTGACTTCCACTCGATGATTTTAACAGTGAGCAAAGTCATTGGCGACTTCCACTCGATGATTTTAACAGCGAGCAAAGTCACTGGTGACTTCCACTCGACGATTTTAACAGTGAGCAAAGTCATTGGCGACTTCCACTCGATGATTTTATCAGCGAGCAAAGTCACTGGTGACTTCCACTCGATGATTTTAACAGCGAGCAAAGTCACTGGTGACTTCCACTCGACGATTTTAACAGTGAGCAAAGTCATTGGCGACTTCCACTCGATGATTTTAACAGCGAGCAAAGTCACTGGTTACTTCCACTCGACGATTTTAACAGTGAGCAAAGTCATTGGCGACTTCCACTCGATGATTTTAGCAGCGAGCAAAGTCACTGGTGACTTCCACTCGATGATTTTAACAGCGAGCAAAGTCACTGGTGACTTCCACTCGACGATTTTAACAGTGAGCAAAGTCATTGGTTACTTCCACTCGATGATTTTAACAGTGAGCAAAGTCACTGGTGACTTCCACTCGATGATTTTAACAGCGAGCAAAGTCACTGGTGACTTCCACTCGACGATTTTAACAGTGAGCAAAGTCATTGGTTACTTCCACTCGATGATTTTAACAGTGAGCAAAGTCATTGGTTACTTCCACTCGATGATTTTAACAGCGAGCAAAGTCACTGGTGACTTCCACTCGACGATTTTAACAGTGAGCAAAGTCATTGGCGACTTCCACTCGATGATTTTAGCAGCGATCAAAGTCATTGATGACGATTTTAATAGCAAGCAAAGTCACTGCTTACTACTCGGTAATTTTCAAAGCGGGCAAAGTCAATGGTTACTTCCTCTCGGTGATTTTAATAGCGAGCAGTCACTGGTTACTTCCACTCGATAATTTTAATAGCGAACAAAGTTACTGGTGACTTCCACTCGACGATTTTAACAGCGAGTATAGCCAATACACAAACCTCTTTGCAAATTATTTAGCGTAGTGAATTGGGTTCGCGAGTTGAGACTGCGAATTGTACGAAATTCTTTGCCAGAGATTTGTGAGGTCGCCAACTATTGAATATGCTCGTATATATACAACTCAAGAGCGAGGAAATTCGCTTTTCCAATAACAGCGCTCGATGTCCTTAGTGGTGTGAATGATTCTTGGTAACGCTGATTACTAACAGAACTGTTGGTAAATTACCTGAAACGAAGGTGACCAAATTAGACATAGAAGTCCACCGATGACTAAAATAGTACCATTTCCATATCTCTACCACTAGTGGTAACAATGCCAGTTCTACAGTCCTAAGCTGCAATCCTGACCTGGGCCTGGTCTCGAAAGGCTTCTTTCTGTAGCTTTTTCTGTTTGAGTCGAAGGGTCCCAGTTACTATAAATCATGCTCTAAAGTTATCAAGTAAATTACTTTTCAAATCCAAAATAAAAACAAATTATACTTTGAAATCTTCACGAATCTTGTCACGCCCCTCAGGTTAGGTTAGGTTAGACTGGCCGGCCGTTAAGGCCACACATAGACCTACAGAGTCCTTTGCGGCCAGAGGGATATCCATTTAAGAACTGTAGTATTGCGCTGCCAGTTGAATATCCATTTAAGAGCTGTCGTATGAATCGTTGAACAGGGGGATGCCCTTAGCAAATCTTAAGAGAGAAACTATCCCTAGTTGAGCGACCTCTTCTAGTCCCTCCAACCAGGGGGCTCCCAGATGTAATAAGCGCGCTTTAGATATTGCGGGGCATTGGCATATTAGATGCTCCAGAGTTTCTCTTGTGCCTTGCTCCCCACATTTCCTGCATTCACTATTGTTTGTGAGCCCCATGCTTTGAGCGTGTACCGCCGTTAGACAGTGACCTGTGAGTACTCCTACAACCGTTCTGCAATCCCTCCTCGGAAGTGCCAATATCGATTTGGTTTGAGTGCCGTACGGTTTGCGCATGAACTTTGCGATCTTACATGTGGCAATACGTTCTTTCACCTTTCTCATCATGTCATCTTCAATACGGCTGTTGATCATTCTTAGAGGCATTAGTACGTTACTTACTCACGCCCCTCAAAAGCATTTTCAAACATATACGAGTACGAGTATTTGTTGATTTTTTTATTCCTGTGGAATAACGATGCCACACGTTTCTCAACATCCCCGTCACTTCGACTTTGGGGACTTTAGCGACTTCTTCTCCACACACAGAGCACTGTGCCGTGGCAGAAGAGTTGAAGATTTATTACGAGTAGCACTGAGCACGGGGCACCAGTACGAGTCGGAGAGTCGGCTGGCTGAGTGGCTGCGTTTGAAATATACTTGAATATGATACGCCGCAGGCAGAGCATCACGGAATTACAGAGCGTAAAATTATGCAAGCAAATACACCCGTAAATGCTATTATGACAAGTGCTTTTAGGTATTCAGCCAACCACTCAACCAGCCAACCAATCATCCATGCACAGAGAAACACCAGCGAAACAAGCAGAATCAGAAGCGGCTGAGGCAGCGGCAGTGACAGCGGCAGCGGCAGCAACACAACCAGAGTGTGGCAAAGAATAACAACGATCGAAGCGATATTCTCGTAAATTGACCATCATACTCGGTACTGATCAGGGTCTCGAGGGGGAGGTGGTCGGGTGGGGGGCCTAATTGCGGTGAGCTGAACGAACGGAGGTGAGTGTGGAGTCTATTCAAAGCGATAATTTATTATTGTTATTATCTTTATTTATTAGTATTCGAAACAAATGGCAAAATCGAAAAAGCTGACGCGGCTAAAACTAAAATTGAAACAACGGCAGTGACAGGCGCAGGCGCAGATGTGTGCGCTGAATGATAATGGCTGGAAGCAGATCGCATGGAACAGATAAGCGAGTATGTTGCTTTTTCAGATGAAACGCTGCAAATAGCATGCACAATTGTTGTGGCATAATTGGGCAGGCTGCCTACAAGAGAGCGCACACGAATCGTAAATGAATAAAAAACCAGCATTGTTTGCAGAGACAAAAGATTTCAATGACCCAATGGCGAACAACAACAGGAAATCTAAGCCTACTCACACGAATCGGCTCAGGAAGCGGTCGTCATCACAGACTTCTCGACTAGGCCGAAGTGGAACATTCAACCAATCGTAGTGATCACAGACTTCTCGACTAGACTGAAGTGGAACATTCAACCAATCGTAGTGATCACAGACTTCTCGACTAGACCGAAGTGGAACATTCAACCAGTCGTAGTGATCACAGACTTCTCGACTAGACCGAAGTGGAACATTCAACCAATCGTAGTGATCACAGACTTCTCGACTAGACCGAAGTGGAACATTCAACCAATCGTAGTGATCACAGACTTCTCGACTAGACTGAAGTGGAACATTCAACCAATCGTAGTGATCACAGACTTCTCGACTAGACTGAAGTGGAACATTCAACCAATCGTAGTGATCACAGACTTCTCGACTAGACCGAAGTGGAACATTCAACCAATCGTAGTGATCACAGACTTCTCGACTAGACCGAAGTGGAACATTCAACCAATCGTAGTGATCACAGACTTCTCGACTAGACCGAAGTGGAACATTCAACCAATCGTAGTGATCACAGACTTCTCGACTAGGCCGAAGTGGAACATTCAACCAATCGTAGCGATCACAGACTTCTCGACTAGGCCGAAGTGGAACATTCAACCAATCGTAGCGATCACAGACTTCTCGACTAGACTGAAGTGGAACATTCAACCACTCGTAGCGACTCCACATTTCGCATGTATTAAGGGAGCAGTCCCCCAGAAGAACTACGATATCATCGTACAATATACGGGAGGGCGAACGAAAATAAACAAATGCCGATGTTAATCGTTCATCTGATGTTTGGAAGAAATACACGACTGTATGCAGAGTGCGTTGGCCAAAAGAGGTCTGGACCAATATAGTCGCAGTAGAACAGATATTCTAAATTTATATAAGTAATCTCAATGAAGATCACTTCGTAGAACAAATGTAGTTAGTCCGGGACAACGTGACTTCTTATAAAAAACATCCGCTGGAATTTAATTCCACGTTAAATATACAGCCAACAGTTTTCATAGGCCCCTTTTTTGCGAAGAGAAATATCTCCAGAACAAAACCAGACACAAATTTGGAATGATAAAATACCACCACCAAATTGATATTCTCAATATCCCAATGGGATATACGAGTATACACTCACAGGACACTGTAAACTGAACTCACATATGGTGAGGATGGGGGTCACCTCGGAAGGCTCCTGCAGATTCTGTATGGAGGAAGAGGAGACGTCTTTGCATGTGTTGACAGAATGTCCGGCTCTCATGCACACCCGCAGGAAATACTTGGGATTCTTCCAGGGCTCTGCCAGTGATGTGAAACCTCTGGAGCCAAAACTTGTCAACACGTTTATCCAGAGGATAGGACTCAAAGATGTACTTTGAACCTCTGATGGGGAGCAAAATAGATCGAAAGGTCGCGGTGCTTTAAATCCCCTACACACAATAATATATGCCAATGGGTTCAGGTCTTTGTACGATGCTGTCCAGATGATAATAAAGTGATCGTTTATATACAATACTCGCACAATGTGGAGGAATGGTCACAAATGGCCCAAGTTCCAACGGTTGTTGTCCAAGAATACATATATTTGTTCCCATCTGTCAGACCTTCTTTGGTTCAGTGACACCTACTGAACTCGTTATGACAATTACTTCATACTTTTTCGGTGGCAACGGCAGTCGATGTGGGCGCTGATCAAGTCACTACGTCTTTCTATGAGTTGCAGGAGCTGGCTGCCTGCATGTTCTGGGAGGAAGCGAAATCGGAGCTCTCTCTCTCTCTCTCTCTCTCTCTCTCTCTGTGGCACCTTGTATGACCGCCGCATATTTATGCAAATGAATGTCATGCCCGCAACAATGCAGGGAGGACAGACAGGCCAGGGCGGCTGTCTTGCCCCTCCCTGTGAGTCTGTCTGCCAAACGCAATCAGAGGCTTCAAAGCAGAACGGAACGGATATGGTCAAATGAATGCAGAAGGAAGTGTCGCTGACGCAGCTCGTGCACGTTGGCGGCATACATAAATAGTGCGAATGCATGATGGAGGAGACATGGGTGCATGGGCGTACATACTGGGCGGGGTTCGAAGCACTGCGTACTTGAAGAGGAGGACACCAGAGCGAAAATCCTCGAAAATAGTTATAAAACCTTGAGAAACTTTGTAACGAACCAGCTGCGGTAAAGTAAGTATGGAAGCGAGACTGGGATTGTGTGTGTGTGTTTATGTGAATGCCAGTGTGTATGTGTGTGTGTGTGTGTGTGTGTGTGTGTGTGTGTGTGTGTGTGTGTGTGTGTGTGAGTATGAGTCCGTGTTCATTACGGCAAGAAACAATTTCGAACCATGAATGCAGAGAACCACCAAGAGTGACATGCAAAGCAGGTTTTCGGTAGGGCATCGCTTTGGTGCGGCTCGAGCCCAATTCACTTTCATGTCGGTCGCTGTGAGTGCTGCCGCTGATGCAGACCAACGAGGCACCAACACAAACAGCGGCCAAAAGGAAAACACGAGTGCACAGCTGCAAATGAAGAAAACGCACATTAAACCGAGAATGCGGGAATGTAGGTCTTCATTTAAGCGTTTATTTTGTTATTGCCACGAAACACAGAAACCAAGTAACACGACGGCGAGGTCAGTCCGCACTGATTTCCCCCTGCCTAGTGTGCGGTGTGCCACGGCGTTGCAGCGCCGTTTGCTGTGTGGCAAGTGGAGAAGACAATGGGCGAGCAGCATGATTAAAATCAAGGACTCGGACGCGCAGTCGGAGTCGGAGAGTTACTGGTGCATGCCTGAATCGATGCATGGATGCATGTTAATGCGCCGGACGCAGTTACGCAAACAAGTTTTGTGCCAATATTGCAAAAGTTTGCCACTGCGCTGCGCTGAGCTGCATCGCAGGTATTCAAAATTTGGGCACGCTCTCGGCTTGCCAAATCAACATCACGCGAGGCGTTTTAACAACAACTCAACTTGATTGCAACACTGCAGGCCACAGCCAGGAGGAGACGAATGTGCCGCGAATGCTTGCCTTTGCATCGTCTCTTTTTTTGTCGGTTTGTTTGTTTGTTTGTTTGACATGCATCCGTGCCATCGCATCGCGCATTCCCTGGATGGGCTCTCCGAGACCGACCTCACACAGCCGCGTGTTTACTCTTGGCAAACATACAATTTTCCACGAATTTTTTGTCCAACTCGTGCAAACATAAAATACTGAAATTGCGTTTAGCGACGACCGCAATGCAGGCACGAGGATCAGTGCCTCGGCCTCCTGTGCTGCTGCTGCTGCGGACAGCATGCGAAGCGTTATGCCTAGCCTAGGGTCTGGCGTGGAAGCATTTGCGACGCAAAGCAAACAAGCAAATAGAGCCGCATCTCTCGCCCATTACAACCTGGCGTTGGGGCGGCTAAAAGAGAACACAAATAAAGCACCGAGGGAAGGTTGTTGGGATGTGGTTAAGCAAACTGAACCAAACTGCATGTGAAATACCCACATATATGCCTTGATAGCAAGGGGGCAAGGTCCAAATGGACAGTCTGGTAGACCATCGTTGCTGTGTGAACAAGGAATGACTCCTTCATTAAGGAGAATGCGATATGTATTAACAAGCCCTCTGCGGTGTAGTGGCAAGCAGGCTGGACTCACACTCAGAGGGTCGTAGGTTCAAATCCTGCCCTGGGCTTGGTCTCAAAAGTGCTTCTAGCTAAAAAATCTTTTTCTCACCATTTGCTAGTAATCACTGCCCAACCCCCTGCAGTCATATTTAATTATGTTGTATAATTACAATAATAATTAGCAACTACACTTTTCCTTCCATAAATTCCTGGGACAAATCTCCCATACAACTTCTTCTGTCTCTGTAGATTTTCCTAAGACCGACTTCTACGGTTTTACACCATTTCCCACTGAACAATCTTCAATTCATTAAACATGTCTGAAGCTATCTAACAGAGTGGTTAGAGGCTCATTTTTAAAATTATGAATAAAATGGAATAACACTCCACTGCAAGTGATTCCATAAACCATGAACGACGAACCTAGGATACGTGTCCGATACGCAGGTGAAGATATTTGCTACTATATCACTAAAAAGGCGTGCGATTTCCACCGATCTCCTCACAACTTCAGTCAGCTAACTGGCTAGGACCAAGTCAAGTCCTACAAATATATGAGTGAAATGAAGTTGGATTGGCTCGTCGTCCCTCAGGAATTAAAAGTTAAGAGGAGAATTCAAGTTTCACTTTCTGTGACGCTGTCATCTTGGTTAGCCCAGGCAGTCTATCGCTCAGACTAGATTTGCATAGGAATCACGCGAATATTCCTCTTGTCAAGTTATGGGATTCCAATTAAGAGTTGAGACGCAAATTTGCGGAAATCCGAGCAAAACAAATTTGGTCATCGAAACCTATTCGAAAACTGCTGAATTTGCCGATGCAGCATTTCGAGTGCACTAATTTTTTTTTTTGGGTGTACTTTCACAAAACGAGAAACAATTTGAAAGAAATTTATATAACACAAAAAAGCAATAATAAACGAAATTATTGTTATTATTATTAATAGTCTTCAGCATAATTAATGACGAGAGGGAAATTAGTACTCGCAACTAATGCCAGCGACCAGTGCAGAAGGGAGGGGCAGACGGGAACAATAGGGCAGCCACCATGGGCGCCCTAGTAAAAGACAATGTGCAAAAAATCGGTGCGAACACCAAATTCGGCAGCGATACTCCGCGGAGTCGATCACACGCTGCCAATGTGGGAGCGTGGAAAAGAGGAAATTAATTAACGCCAATAAGCAAGAAATTGATTTTTTCACAGCTTGTAAAGCAACAAATGATGCAGAGCTGTAATTACTGAGACACGAACGGCAGCGGAGCGGCGCGCCATGACCCAAATGCAGGGACCACATCCCAGCCGCAGATCACCCCTTCACTTCTTATGTGAGTGGGCTTGTAAGGGAAGAAGAAGAAAGCACACACAAATCGAAATAATCCATCGTGGTTGGGATGAAGAGAAAGAGCGAGAGAGGGAGAGGGGAGAGAGAGATTAAGAAGGGCTTAGAGCGAGTCACGCCTGCAGATACATATCAGGCAGTTCGGCCGCCTTTTGGAGTGCCACTTAAGCCGATTAACGTCTGAGAAAAAACTTTATTAAATATAAAAACAAATTTTTTAAACAATAAAAATAATTTCTTACAAAAAAAACAACTCTTTTTCTATTCATAATTTAATTTAAAACAATTTTTTCTTCTACACAAAATTAAACTGGAAATTATTTTCTAACAAAAATGCCGAATTCTAAATAGAATATTTTATTTTTAATTATATAATATTTAAATTGTAAATAAAAAGCGATATTTTTATGAAGAAATATAAACAAAACAATTTATTTATCCAGCAATTTAAATAAAAGTCTAATTTTAAGTGCAGCCCCTCCCAAATTCCGTTGAAACCATATCAAGAACCGTCTTCATCTTCAAGAAACTGAGTGAGTTGCTCATGGGGGGAAAATGGAATAGCATGACTCCTGAGAAGCGGCTTTTTTGGCCGTGGAACTAGAGAGGTCTTAGAAAAAGTGTAATCTAATCGTCCATAATGGTGTAGAATCACCTTCCTCCAGTCAAAACACTCAAGGAGATAACAACGATTCTGACCAAGCTAATGATGTAACTAAAAACTTTGAAACAAGAATTTGTCTTGAGAAGATCAGGATACATCGTTAGTTTATAGAGATTCATATGGCCACCACATTCGGAACTCTGCGGAACAACGCGTATGGAAACCTTTTTCGTTTCCATTAGTGTAGAATCACCTTCCTCCAGTCAAAACACTCAAGGAGATAACAACGATTCTGACCAAGCTAATGATGTAACTAAAAACTTTGAAACAAGAATTTGTCTTGAGAAGATCAGGATACATCGTTAGTTTATAGAGATTCATATGGCCACCACATTCGGAACTCTGCGGAACAACGCGTATGGAAACCTTTTTCGTTTCCATTATAACTATCAGTGATAAGTGCCATACTAATGGTGTTTTTTCGTTTCCATTATATCTGTGATGAGTAGGTGCCATACTAATCCAAGTCGTGTTTTTTCGTCACCTTTCCGGAAGATTTTAAGGGTTATTCTTCACCGTGGAAAATTTTTATAGTGAATGAATTTAAATAAGTCCAATAATCATTCAAAAACCCCGAGGGTCGCAGGTTCAAATCCTGCTACGGGCTTGGTCTCCAAAATGCTTCTTTCTATAAAATCCGTTTTCTCTTCGAGTCGAAGACCTCTGTAGCTAGTGCTCATTCCCCCAACAGCTTGCACTCATAATCAATTATGGTGTAAGATATAATAATAATAATCATATAAAGCACAAAACGTAGAATAGAAGTGGGATAGGCTGGAGAACCGCCGTAGAAGGAGGTGTCCAAGCACTCAGGTATGGATACCCATTGTGCTATAAGCTTGGAAATTGTTGGGGGAAGGATAGTGAAAGGGAAGTTATACCTTCACTTCAACTTCTTTAACTCTTTTATGAAGCTCAGAAGGAAACCCAACACATCAGACCCTAATATGCACCTCCTCATTCTGGCAAAGGCAGGGCAAGCGCTGAGAAAATGCTCTGTGCCCTACTGTTCCTCCTCCAGACGGGAGACGCAGTTCGGACTCTCGATGATAACATATGTAAAACTCACTTCCACAAATGGCGTAAATTCCGATATGACCAGGGTAGATACCAAGGCGAATACTCAAACAGCAGAAAGAACTCCGGAGAAGTGCAAACTGTTCAACTTCCACGGAGTTCCCCTTCTGACCTGCCACCGTGGGGTGTGGCAATTACCTGTACAAGACTAGGAGTGAAAATCACGGAACCATATACAATTAATTGCCACCACGACTTAAAAACTAAATATATGTGACTTAACAAATAAATAATAGGTGTACATGTCTGACCTTAAATGCAATCCTCACATACACCTGCAGGATCTGCTGCAGTGACTGTCAGAGAACAAGGAACAGCTGCTCGCAACGGAAGGGCGAGTGTAACTGGATCGCCTGCAAAAAGGATAGCCGAATATTAGTCACTGAACAAGCAAGCAGCTAAATGGGGACTACCACCTCAGAACAGGAGTAGGATGACTGCTGGAAAATCCTTCTTCTAAAGTTCGGCACTGTTTTTGTTATTGTTATACATATATCGTTTTCGTATTATAGCAAAAGCAATAAATTCAATCGTAACGTTTCAAACACTGTGCAAAAATTCAGCACTCATTGGAAGTGCGTAAAGTTTGACATGTTTGACAAGTTTGACAGTGGCGCGTCCAATCGGAAACGCAATCAAAACAGTAGAAGCTAAAATCGAACGCACCGAACCGTGTCGTAAATCACCAACGGCCGCGAGCAGTACGGCCGAAAAAACGCCAGAAGGGAAATGTACGCCGTAGCTGTAAACCAGCCAAGTTAGTTCCGCGCCGTTATAAGGTGTAAACCCAACTGAAACCGACTGTTCCAATTACCGAACGGAGCGCAGTTTATGACTGCCTGCGTCCGCCCGCTGCCTGCCCGCCTGCGACATGCTGGCTGGTCGGCTGGTTCGTCGCTTGACGGTCTATCTCCGAAGAGCACAAATACACAAGTAAGAGAGCGCATCGGCAGAGCAAGAGAGTGCTGCTTTGGTGCGAGCAGACCGGTTGCGGAGCGGCGAGGAGGGCGACGTATGAATGGTAGGTGGGATCGACAGACGCACGTCGAGCGTGAAGAGAAAGAAATGAAATTACAATTTCTAACAATACAACAAAACTTGACTTTGTTGCTTTTTGTCATTGTTGTTTTTTTTTTGGTTTTTATGAGTGTTTGTTTTTGGATATTTTGTTGCTGCCAGTTGAATGCATGGCCCAAAGCAAACAGCGTACGAATTCAGTTGTTTGGGCATACCGTCACACACAGCCAACAGGCAGGCAGGCAGGCACAGCGCCATAAACGACTGCCTTGGTCCGCACTTGGCGCTCGGATAGTGTTAGATAAAAAATTCCATGCTTGGTGGAACTCCAGAAAAGTTAATCGCACAGAACCTGCCTCAATTTGGTGAATTAATGAGGCGCCGACGTTTATGCAGATGTCCGCTCCGGGCGGGAGGAGCAGCAGCAACCCAGCAAAAAATATTGCAGCTCCGTCAATGAGTCGATCGATTCTTACCTTGCCCAACCAAACACTGCAGTTGATTCACCACAGAAGCCTCCCAACCCTGACCTCAATGCCAGGCTGCATTTTCACTATGCCATATAGTGTCAGTCTCGAAGCAACAAAGAACAAAATTCACAAATTTGACATACAAAATTATGACATAGTGAAGACATAGAATTGTGTCACAAATGCGTTCCATGTTCTTTGTGACTTTTAACAAAAAACTGGCATAGTCAAATCGCGGTGTGACTACAAATAATTACAAAATTGACACGGCGGCATTTTTCCAATTGCATCGTGTGACAAATTCATTCCATTTTCTGTGAGACTTCTAAGAAAAATAACTACAAAAATATGCAAAAATGGCAAAATATAAAAAAGCTGAGTTCCCACTGTGTGTGTGACTGACTGACTGACTGCCGTCATTTTCGTTAGAAACTCAACCAGCAAAATTGAACAAATTGTTGCACTCTATTTGTAAACGAACAGGTAAGCGAAGAGGTGTTGTCCCTGCCGGCTTCTCGCTGCTCGGGCAGTCAGCTTTTCTGCTGGGATGAAGGTGGAGTGCGTGCGTGCGCACATTTAATGCTGCAATTAAAGTGCGTCGATGTTGATTATACCCCGAGATACACTGCCGCAGAACAATGCGAAGAACGAACTGTAACTGAGAAAGATGCTCGCGCTCTGCCTATGATTATTTTGGGATGATGTCATGCGAAGAATGTGCAGAACTTTTGTTTTCTTTCTTTGTAAATAGCAGCAGAGCTGTGCGAATTTTGTATGCTTCGACACACATACACTCGTGTGAGTGCAGCGTGTGTGTGTGCGTGTGTGTGTTTGTTTAAGTACGTGCATAAATTTCCACACATAATTACGGAGCTGTTCTTCGCTGTGGCATTTCTAAAAAATTCTAAATTGTCTGCCAAGTCACACACGCTGCCACAAGAGCGAATTGGCCGAACAAGGCGCACACAGTGTCAAGTGTAGGGATGATTGCCAAGTGACTGACAGGCGGACAGGCGGACAGGCGGGCGAGCGACGCACGAGCTGGCAGCGAAGAGCGAATGGCACAAGCGGACATAAAATGCAGATGTTTGTCGTTATTGCATCCTGGCCCGGCCACATGGCGTGGGTACATACAGTGCAGCGTGCATCCGTTGGGCTGGTGCGCACTTTTGCCCCACACCAAAGTAGGCGTGTTCCTAGTTGCCTGAATAGCTTGTATGAGTGTGTGCTTGTGTCTGTGCAATTGTGTGCATGTCACTGGTAACTGTCTCCCAGTGGTGTATGGTGTCAGTTCGGGACAAGTGAGTTTCCTGTGAAAATTATAGTAACCGAAGTACATGCGAGTACTTTAGGGGTCACTCAGAGGTCGTTGGCGTACCACACCTTGCTTTTAACTGGATCCTTGACACTTTTCGTTCCACTGAGTGCACCTCAGCGCACCCAAACTACCTTCACAACGAAACTAATCTCCCAAAACGACAGGTTCGAGAGAAAGCAATGATAACAATGACAACACACTTCCCAACAACAGACACACCGCCATAAGTTGGGCTCAATATCGCTCAAAATGGCGTTTGCTTGTGTGCGAACCGAGCAGTCGCAACTCGGGGGAGGTGCACGGAAGTTTGCGAAAATCTGAGCTAAACAAGCCGTGGATATTGACGAGGAGAGAGTGCGTTCTTGTTAAGAGTTACGGAAGAGGCAAACAGTATTCGAGCTGCACGAACATCACACGTCCTCATGAACCTATTTCGGATGCCAACATGCAGAATAAGCGTGAATTAATCACTTTGAACTTAGTACTCCTGGTTAGATAGGTAGGTAAGGCGGCCGCCCGAAGAGCGCAACTAGGCCAACATTGACCCTTTGTGATACCGCATGAGATATCAGAACCCATCCCTTTTAATGAAGGAGTTGATGGACTAATCTTTTTATTTGAGATATCTCCCAAAGAACCGTCAACAGCTGAGCAAAGCTAGAGTCTGTGTTGCCAGCATGGGAAATGGGCGTGCCATAAATTGAAGTAACTTTTTGCAGTGACACTTTGGCAAGGCCGCAGCTAGATGGGCACGGCATGGCACGGCACTGCCTGCTGCGTTATTGACATTTCATCGCGGACGTTTTGCTTGGCAAGAAGTCAATTTTTAATATCCAAATGTGCGCGAAATGACGCCAACGATCAAAATAATTGAAAACGAAAGCAAGTGCGCCCAAGTAAAAGTTGCAAATTTACGACGCACTTGACTTGTGTGGCCACAGTGAGGACGGGAATCGGTCTCGGTCGTCGGACTGCCGTCAAAGAAATAGAAGGTTCTGCGAGAATTTGGTGAAAGAGCATGGGAGGAGTATTAAGTTGCTGAAGTTCAAAAATACTAGTTACTGAATTTCAGCACTTAAATAAATCACCACCTACCTCTCTCAAAAGTTGCTTTGCTAGTCTTAAGAAACTGAAGAGCAGATTTTGCTTTCCTGAATATTAGCAATTAAAATACATAATTGCAGAAACTAATTGATGATTGTACCAATTAAAACACTGAATTTAAGTACTTAAAGGAATCATTAGCTCTCTAAAGACACTTTGCTTGTTTTAAGGCATTGAAGAGCAGATTTTGCTATTCCGAATTGATAATTGCACTTCTTTCTCAGCAATTAAATGGTTAAATTTCAGACACTGTATTAAGGACGTTCAGTGCTTAATTACATCATCACCTCTCTAAAGTTGCACTGCTAATTTTAAGAAACTGAAAATAAAATTTTGAATTTCTGGAACGGACAAAGTCGAATACTTTACTTCATCAATTTCAGATTCTCCGCTGCGATAATTCAATTACTAAATTTCAACAATTTCTCGTACGATTAACTTACTAAAAGTCAACAAATTTCGTTGCGAATTCACTGCTGATTTTCAGTCAACAATTACTGCAACTCAGCACATAAGAGAATTGAATTGCCTCAAGCGAGACAGTTGAAGCTTTTCGCAAGCAGCTGACTTTGACGGAAGAAGGCGGCGGCTTCAAGACACACTTTTTTGCAAGAGAGTCGCATTTTGAAGACACTGCCTGGAAGTGATGTGCCATGGCTTGCTGCTTACTAGCGCTCCTAACTCACTGGAGACTAGTTAAGAGCGCGCTGCAAATACGCCGTGTACGAGTACGTGGAAGAAATCAGGCCTCAGCCTCCAGTCGAGGCAGTAGGCAGCTGACGCAAATGGTCTGGGCTGCATGCCGGCAAATACATGGTCTGTTTCCGCGGAAAATGTGAAACCTTCCGACACACACACACACACACACACATATATACACCGAAGTGCAGGCGAGTGTTTGAGCCGCTTTACTGCGTAGCACTGCGTTTGTGTGCAGTTGGCGTTGAAAATGCGTCTCCATTGCAGCAGCTTGGCCAAGTATTGATTGGCTGCTAGCAACTGGAGCCATAACTCGATTCGTTAATTAACGCCCGTTCTGCTGAAGCCGACCAGTCGGGAATCTAAGGTGTTCATTCCGAAGAAATGAAAATATGAGACTGTTATTTGTTCGCTTTGTAATGCGAGACCGAATTTACAGCGAAAAGTGTTTCTCCCAACTTAATTGGCAATATTTGCGACGTTGCGCTTCCGCGTTGCCATTTATTCGGAGTCGGAAATGTTCTGAGAGCTCAAATTGCATTTACTGCAAATGCACACAATTCCTGCTCAAGTGGAAATGAGACGCCAACCCAACTCATAAACAAGAAACCAGAGTGAATACGATCCGACCCCGAACCCTAATCCGCAACGCTGGAATGGCACTGTCAAGCAAACTGCCTATGAAAATAATATATTCCTTTGAGAGAAGACCAAAATGGAGAACATCGATTGAACGGCATTTGATAACTCAGTCCGCGGAGTCACTCCTACTTTGTCCCTTTTGCTTGATACCAGTGAAGTGGAATGTTTAAGTTTGGCACGCCTAATTGATACCTGAGTAGGATCCTTATTAACCCAATTGGAGTTCACATACAAATTTGTGGAACCTTCAAATTTAGATACTCCTGATAAAAATTGAACATGGACCTGATAATGTGCAAGATATTTGCATGACTTGAGACTTCCTCAAGAGCACTTCAGCATTTCAGAAAGGGACTAAGCAAATCATCTCTGTAGAGACTATGAAGGCTGTATAGGGGCGTGCTCCTCTAATTTATTTCAACTCTTTCACTTTCTTTGGGAATTGTTGTGCCTTCCACTAACCAGTTTTATTACAATACTCGTAGCTCTAGAAACCCTGAAGCCATTGAACTTCAGAGTTCGACATCACAGCAACTGTTGCTAAGGGAAAGCATTGGCTAAGCACACCCTCAATTAACCACAAATCATTTTTTAACACCGCTGAAGTTGTCCGCTCACCACTGTACCAATAGCATTGCAGGGTTCCTTCCACAAGGTTTCAGCATGAGCGCATCCCAACTGTGTATCGAGAGCAGTCAATGCCTTTATGGCGGATGGCACTGAGCCCTGTTAAGGGAGTAAAGCAAGTTGCCACTTTTTGGTTGTTTTGAGTTGTTCTTGTCGATGCGAATTCAATGAGGGCGAATTGGTTGGCTAAAGTGGCTGCTTATATTTAGACGGAAATAAATAGAATTGCCATCAAAGCGGAATTTTATGAGCTGCTAAGTGAGGTGGGAAGATTTGCCCGGCATGCTAATAACAACTCGTGTGGAAGTGGCCCACTTCCATGCATGTGAATGGTGGTCGGTGCTCATGACAGCTTAGCATGCGATGTGCTGAAACGGTTTAAATGACGCCCTGAGGATTGGGGCCAAATTTTATATTCGTAGCACTCAAATTGAATAGTCTAGAAAACTTTTTAGAAAATGCTTCATACAGTTTTTTAATAGCTTTTTGATAGCGGAGAAATTTTGAGTGCTTGCGAATTAACGGGGGGACACGAGGGATACTGCGACAAAAAGGGCATTCAAGTATTCATGATTTATGATGAATACATTTAACATAGAAATGCAAATCACAACGGGAATACCGGACGCTCGTTAATGTCCATGAATGCTGTTATTTGCCTCCTCCACTTTGTACTATAAGTCATCAATTATGCTCCCCTGTCTCCTTCACACTGCATAAACTTCAGTGCACTGATTTCTAGGCCGAGCCGAAGTGACGCCGAAATCAAACGGCCGGTAAGAAAAGAGTCATCCAGATCAAGGGCCAGGACTGGAGTCTTGCAGTGAGATTATGGAAAACAATATTAACCATTTCCACCGTAAATAATGCCATTTTCTATAAAGCCAAAGGAGACAATAAGGATATTTTTCTCATGAAGAAAGGATGAAATTGAAACTGGAACTGAAATTTGGGCTGATACTGGGAATGTTGCTGGGACTGCAATTGGGACAGAAATTTGGACTGTTCCTGGGACTGAAACTGATACTGCAACTGGTACTGAAATTGGCACTGGAACTGAATCTGGGATTTAAATTGGGACTGAAATTGAAACTGATACTGGGACTTTTACTGGGACTGTTACCGGGACTGAAACTGGGACTGCAATTGGGACTGAAATTGGGACTGATACTGGGACTTTTACTGGGCATGAAACTGCGACTGTTACTGTGACTGTTACTGGGACTGTTACTGTGACTGTTACTGGGACTGTTACTGGGACTGTTACTGTGACTGTTACTGGGACTGTTACTGTGACTGTTACTCGGACTGTTACTGTGACTGTTACTCGGACTGTTACTGTGGCTTTTACCTGGACTGAAACTGGGACTACAACTGGGACTATAACTGGGACTACAACTAGGACTGAAACTGGTACTGACACTGGGAGTCTACAGGGACGGAAATAGGGGACGAACCTGATACTACAACTGGGACTGGGATTGAAATTGGGACTGATATTGGGACTTTTACTGGGATTGAATTTGGGACTGCAACTGGGACTGAAACTGGGACTGCTACGGGGATTGAAATTGGGATTGCTACAGGGATTGATATTAGGACTGTTACTGGGACTGCAACTGGGACTGAAACTGGGACTGCTACGGGGACTGAAATTGGGACTGTTACTCGGACTGTTACTGTGATTGTTACTTGGACTGTCACTGGGACTGACACTGGTACTGACACTGGGACTGCTACGGGGACTGAAATTGGGACTGAAACTGGGACTGGAACTGGGACCTGAATTTGGGACTGATATTGGGACTGATACTGAGACTGCCACTTGGATTGAAATTGGAACTGACATTGGGACTGCTACGGGGACTGAAATTGGGATTGCTACAGGGATTGATATTGGGACTGTTACTGGGACTGAAACTGGAACTGGAATTGGGACTGATATTAGGACTGTTACTGGGACTGCAACTGGGACTAAAATTGGGACTGATATTGGGACTGTTACAGGGACTGAAACTGGGACTGTTACTGGGACTGTTACAGGGACTGAAACTGGGACTGTTACTCGGACTGTTACAGGGACTGTTACTGGGACTGTTATTGTCACTGTTACTGGGACTGTTACTGACTCTTTTACTGTGATCGCTACGGGGACTGAAACTAGAATTTTTACTGGGACTGTTACCGGGACTGAAACTGGGACTGCAATTGGGACTGAAACTGGGACTGTTACTGGGACTGTTACAGGGACTGAAACTGGGACTGTTACTCGGACTGTTACAGGGACTGTTACTGGGACTGTTACTGTGACTGTTACTGGGACTGTTACTGTGACTGTTACTCGGACTGTTACTGTGGCTGTTACCTGGACTGAAACTGGGACTACAACTGGGGCTACAACTGGGACTACAACTAGGACTGAAACTGGTACTGACACTGGGAGTCTACAGGGACGGAAATTGGGGACGAACCTGATACTACAACTGGGACTGGGATTGAAATTGGGACTGATATTGGGACTTTTACTGAGATTGAAATTGGGACTGCAACTGGGACTGAAACTGGGACTGCTACGGGGATTGAAATTGGGATTGCTACAGGGATTGATATTAGGACTGTTACTGGGACTGCAACTGGGACTGAAACTGGGACTGCTACGGGGACTGAAATTGGGACTGGTACTCGGACTGTTACTGGGACTGTTACTGTGATTGTTACTTGGACTGTCACTGGGACTGACACTGGTACTGACACTGGGACTGCTACGGGGACTGAAATTGGGACTGAAACTGGGACTGGAACTGGGACCTGAATTTGGGACTGATATTGGGACTGTTCCTGGGACTGATACTGAGACTGCCACTTGGATTGAAATTGGAACTGACATTGGGACTGCTACGGGGACTGAAATTGGGATTGCTACAGGGATTGATATTGGGACTGTTACTGGGACTGAAACTGGGACTGAAACTGGAACTGGAATTGGGACTGATATTAGGACTGTTACTGGGACTGCAACTGGGACTAAAATTGGGACTGATATTGGGACTGTTACAGGGACTGAAACTGGGACTGTTACTGGGACTGTTACAGGGACTGTTACTGGGACTGTTACTGTGACTGTTACTGGGACTGTTACTGTGACTGTTACTCGGACTGTTACTGTGGCTGTTACCTGGACTGAAACTGGGACTACAACTGGGGCTACAACTGGGACTACAACTAGGACTGAAACTGATACTGACACTGGGAGTCTACAGGGACGGAAATTGGGGACGAACCTGATACTACAACTGGGACTGGGATTGAAATTGGGACTGATATTGGGACTTTTACTGAGATTGAAATTGGGACTGCAACTGGGACTGAAACTGGGACTGCTACGGGGATTGAAATTGGGATTGCTACAGGGATTGATATTAGGACTGTTACTGGGACTGCAACTGGGACTGAAACTGGGACTGCTACGGGGACTGAAATTGGGACTGTTACTCGGACTGTTACTGGGACTGTTACTGTGATTGTTACTTGGACTGTCACTGGGACTGACACTGGTACTGACACTGGGACTGCTACGGGGACTGAAATTGGGACTGAAACTGGGACTGGAACTGGGACTGGAAGTGGGACCTGAATTTGGGACTGATATTGGGACTGTTCCTGGGACTGATACTGAGACTGCCACTTGGATTGAAATTGGAACTGACATTGGGACTGCTACGGGGACTGAAATTGGGATTGCTGCAGGGATTGATATTAGGACTGTTACTGGGACTGCAACTGGGACTGAAACTGGGACTGCTACGGGGACTGAAATTGGGATTGCTACAGGGATTGATATTAGGACTGTTACTGGGACTGCAACTGGGACTGAAACTGGGACTGCTACGGGGACTGAAATTGGGACTGCAACTTGGACTGTCACTGCTCTATGCTGCAATTATCGAGCGCATTAACTTCAGGAGAGATTTGAGCTTTGCCGTGTCATGCCGTGCTCTCCAACATTTTTACTAAATAATGATTCTATTGTGTTTTTCTTTTCTTTCATTATCATTATTATTATTTTTGTTTTTTGTAGTTTTATTGTGTGTTTTTTTCTGTTTTATTTGTTTGTTATTATTTTTAGTTTTCATTGTTGTTGCTCATTACTTTCATATCATTTGTGATATGGTTTTTTTTCGCTCTGAGCTGGTAATTTGCAGTTAGCTGCCTATTCGCAGCATGCTTGACTGCGACCGTTCGCCAAGTCCACACCATCAGTGATGCAAATTTCGAGCTGTGCTCCTCGGTACGAGTATCGCTGCTGGTGCATGGGCCTGCGCCGGCTCGCAGCAGGCAACGGAGCTGCGATGCCATGTGCAAATGGGGTGTCTGCCAACCACTTCAAACTTTAAGTGCACAGTTGCTCGCTTGTTTTCTGCACGGCACTGTAACTTTTCTGCATTGTTCAAATCGCCAAAGTTGCAACTCATCATGCGCACAGACACCAAATGAGCACGCTACGAGGAGGAAAACTGTGCAAAATGAGAAAAGTTTGCTTCGCATTTTTGCATAAAATGCGAATTTTCCGACTTTTACTCGACGGACGGATGCAGTGAGGCCAATGGAAAAGGAAAGGAAACACACCAAATTGTGAACTCAAACGAAATGCAAATTTATATTTTTGTAATGAAGAAACTCGAGAAACAAGAAATTACTTTAATAACAAATTTAAAAAAGCTGCTGCGACGGCGGCAGCCGAGAGTGCCGAGTTAACCGGAATCAAGCGCTCTGCGGCACGTTGCATAACTCTCTTATCGGCAGCTGGGACCATGCACAAATTAAACAAGTTAATAAACGTTTTGTTTTTTGCACAAAAACACAGCTCTGAAACATTTGTCAAAACACACGTTGTGTGTGTGTGTGTGTGTGTGTGTGTGTGTGTTTGTGTGTGAGTGTGTGTGAGTGTGTGTGTGTGTGTGTCTTAATGGCTTTTATTATTGCCAATTGTTTTCCGGGCCCATTACGCCTGAGCAAATATTTCCATTCGCTTTACAATCTATCAAGCGGCTGCCATCGGTACCACATGTCAAGGGGCGTTGTTGGAGGGCGGGACAGTTGAACCTTTCCAAGTGGAGCGCATTGCATTTCACATCATGCATACGCTAGAAATTAGGATACGCTGAAATGTTCGTTTCAAACCGGAATTGCTGACTAAAAATGGGCGTGCCTACAGACTACTGCGTAGGCAAATGCACACCGCTCTACTAAGTGTCCAACCGATCAGTCCTATGTTCGCAATTCCATGATAGTAACATACTTTGTTCTAGAGAGCCAGTGGGCTTATTGAGTAGGCAAGGAATGTCCTTAATGGCCCACTTAAAGCCCAGGCAGAACCATTTTGATACCATGTGTGGTTAAGCCCTAACCACTTGCTTCGGTACTGAACCAGCCCTAACCGCTTGGTTCGGTACTGAAGCAGCCCTAACCGCTTGCTTCTGTACTGAACCAGCCCTAACCGCTTGCTTCGGTACTGAACCATGGCAAACTCCGAAGCCAGCCAACTATGTTGTAGCGAACGAGAAAGGGCCAGTATCGTACAACAGATCGTCAGGAACACATCAGGTAGCCCAATTAAATCTCGCCAGAATGACCACACATTGCATCATTCATCGTGATTTGAAGATCTGCTCGTTTACATTACAGGTAACGCCGATATCGCTTGAAATTGGGCTGTGAATATACCACAAACCTATATCGATGGAAGCAGAGCCTCTCATAGTAGAGTAGTGGAATCTATAGAAGAAATACACATACGTAGAAGAGAGGCGCAGTTATGGAGAATACAAACAATCCCGCACAAATAGACGAGTATTATTGCAATTGTCACCACCAATTGAGAGCTCAGCTCAATAGCCCGCAGAAGAACCCTCAATTATGTTGCAGTACTTTCCAATCTGGTGAAGTTATCGTTATTGCCTACGGTGTCTGGGGCCTGGGTCTACTCAATTGGCCATAATACCATGATTTGAGCGCCAAAATACCGTGATTTGCGCGCCATAATACCGTGATTTGTGCGTGGCATTGAATCATCCTGCGAATACCTGTTTAACTTGGCACAACGCAGATTTCTAGCCATGTGAGTAAAAATATGAATGAATCAATCCGTTGCATCCATCTATGGAATTATTTACACATGCAAAATGAATCAACTAATATGTATCTTTATAGCAAAGGGCGTTGTCACGGGCCTGGGACGTGTTCTTACTCATGTCAAAGGTGTTTTGTGTGGCAAGCTATCTTCACATAGGAGAGATTTCACGCTCCCATACAGCTTCGACATCAGCAGTTAAACGGCGCAGTGTGCAAACCACCCGTGCAAATTGGACACGAAGAGCGTCTGCGAGCTGTTGACAAAGCGCCCGTACAACAACAACATCTCCAAGGCACGAGCAGATGCTTTATACGAGTATGCACACACACACATACGCACAGAGCTGCTCAAGTATACGAAAAAGAAAATCGATTGTCACACTAGCAGCAATCTTAGCCTTAAATACGAGTGATTTGCATAAATCCCACACGACTGATCGAAATAAATTACAACAGCAACAATTGATAATGCGCAAAAAGCGAATAAAATAATAGAATTAGAGGCAAACTATGGAGCCATATACGGATATACGGGGTCTTCCAATAAGCGTGATAAATCTAGAAAGTGTCATGAATCGAGTTGCAAGCGAGATGGTCCTTTACTTTGAATTGCAAAGTATTGAAGGTAATCTTATGGCATTCGGTGTGGATGAGGCCTTGTTTTCTACTATATACTAGTGCGGATACTATATATATATATTATATACTATATATTTTATATACTGGTGCGAAATAAGGACCACGATTCCGGCTTCTACACATGCATTTGTCTGTAAGTAAATTATTACTACAAAATAGTGGAGAGGCGAATATTGTTCTTGATTTCTCAACGAGTCCACAACAAAATTGGTGAATACTTTTGTAGTTTGGCTGAAGTAAATCATCGCCGTGATTTCCCCTAGGAAGTGTGCATATATTTAAAGCAGTGAAGATGGCAAATGACTCACCAGTCCTGAGGATATCAGCAAGCCCCTTCCTTGCCCAACGCACAGTGAAAGAAACATAAAATAAAAAATGCATGAGAAATAAGAAAACACAAACAAAAAAAACACCCCAAACCAAGCAACCAACCGAGTCCTACCTGACTAACCACCATGGGAGCCTTTTAACTGGCACACATTAGGATGACGTCAATTTATAAACCGTCATGACGGAGGGAACAATGCGATTCTTTTTTTGCAATTTATGCTTGGCGCACTTTGAAAATGTTACGAACATTAAAAGTCAATGAACTCTCGCTTTTTAATTGTTGAACACTCTACGGACGGCATACTTCGTCCACATCTACAAACGGATATATTCATGACTCTATAAAGGGGTAAAGTTTATATAAATGGTTATCAAATTTTGCCACGCCCTTACTTTCCTCATAATATCAAACGGAATGGTTGAAGAAGTTTTCATTAAAAATCAAATCCAATCCAAAATGGATTCGCACCCAAGTTGGTCACTTGATTTTCTGCATTTCCATTTCTTAAAACAAGCAATTCAATTTCTGGAAATCACTGTTCATTTTACAAATCCTAGAATTGCATGGTTGACAACTATCAATAGAATTCATGGAAATACAATTCAATTACTGACATTCAGAACGATGTCTTCAAGTTCTAAAAATCAGCAAAGCAATTTCTAGTTATTGACACCCAGAAAATTTCTCAGTAATGTGAGCAAATTGTTGAAATTCAGTAATTGACCGAAATTAGTTAGTAAATCAATTGCTGAAACCCAGTTTGTGACACCCAGAAAATTTCTTAGTAATGTGAGCCAATTGCTGAAATTCAGTAATTGACCGAAATTAGTTAGCAAATCCATTTCTGAAACGAAGTTTGTGATACACAGAAAATTTCTCAGTAATATGAGCCAATTGCTGAAATTCAGCAATTGGCTGCTAAAAGTCAGTTTCAGCTTCAATTTGGTACTTATGCAGGATGTGGGTGTGGTGGGCCTACAAGTGCTACTACATATTATCGGTTAATCCAAAATGTCGTTTATCAACTCTCGCTCAACGAAGCGTAGCGTGCAAATATTTCGTACACCAACGAAGAAAAAGAAATAAAATCACAATCACAATAATGAGAAATGTTTGCTAATCCGTTCGTATTGCCGCAAATGATGTTGCAAGCAACTTTTCGACTATAACCGAGCGAGGTGTACATGACTGCGGGTGAGTGCTCGGAAGTGTTTCTCCATGGTGTTTATTGCCCGCCGCCACCAAATGAACGCTTAACACTGTCCACGCCAAATTTGTCACTAATTGCGAGTGGGCAGTACAGCCGAAAGAGAGAGAGAGAGAGAGAGCAGAGGCGGCGCGGCACACTGGCAGGGTCACAACATTTCGAACACGCAACGCGTGCTCGCCTCGAGTGTGAATTCTGCGAAAATCACAGACAAATGGATTGGAGCTGGGACCGGTTAAGGCATATTCTCTCACCCATGCCACTCGATTCCATTCAACTCTTCGTCGAATCTTCAATTCATGGCATTCCATCATTCGACAACAAGCGGAAACATATCTGAAAAGAGTTTATTCGGCGTTGGGGTTTTGATTAATGGCCCAGCGAAAGAAGAAACCATCAGAGCTGAGCTACAGCACAACTGGCAACCTCAATGAGGCAAAAGCAGAAGACTAACCGGTCAAAGAGGCCAACAACAAAATGGCGTTTGGGTTACGGGGTTAACTGTCCGGCTTTTTGGCTGTTCTGTGCTGTGGTGCGCTCGCGCTTGCTCTCAGCGTAGCTGGCAAATTTGTTGTTGTTGTTATTGGTGTTTTTGTTGTTGTTTTTGCCGCTCATTGGCTCACTTGCTATACTAGAAACTTATTTGAAAGTGTTTATTTGGGTTTGAAAAAATAAATAAAATATTTTTTGCAACTTTTGCATATTGAAATTTCGCAAATCCGACAAATTTGCATGAATTGCATGCAAATTGAATCGATGCGAAAGTTTTTTGTTTGTGCCACTAAAAACCCCACTGAAGTAACTGAGGCTGTTGGCTCCGCTGTTGGATCGTGCAACAGCTGTGACGGTCCGCAAGTAGTGGTGTTGTGTGCATGAGGGTAATTAATGCTGAGGCAATTTTGATTGAATATGAAATATGATTGAATGGAAATATGATTTATTACCAAAAAAGCTGATTTTTTCTATAGTATTATCATTGTTGTTATACCTGACACCGTAATTAATTATGTCTGCAAGGGGTTGGGGATAAATTATATTTTATTATGATCACACAAACCAAACGCAGATCAACTCAGGCAGCAAAATAAAATCATTTTAGGAGGTGATCTTACATTCCACATTCCTTCAAACAATTCTTCCAACCACACTGGCTCACGGAATACGTCGGCTATGAATCATTTGGAAGTGTTTCTGTTCTAATGCAGGAGATTTCGAACTCAATAAATGATTATTTGCATATTTTTCTCTCTCATCAAAGTTGCTGAAGTGGCATATTTACGTATTGAAATATGTTTGGGCCCGGCGGGATCCCACAAAAGTACACATTCCTTAGTTACCACGCAATGCTGTATGTGCCAGATTTGCCAGGCCCTGCACAGCCATAGAAAATGTGCTTCTGGCTGTTTGCACCACCTGGTGGAGTAATTCCTCTACGAATAAAACACGGATTTGTAAATTCTCTCACATGTCTCTAATAATATTTAAGTGGTTAGGGCTCGAATTGAATGCCTCTCCATATAAAAAGCTATTTATATATGCAATTGATTGAGATTCATAGGTGAACAAGGCTCAGGTAAGAGAATGGGTTGCACTCAACTTTGACAGGTAGAAGAACACTTAACAAATTCCTTTCAATTGTACCGTCAATAAACACTCCCACACACACACACACACACACACATACACAAACACTCATCTAAACAGCTAAATGTACGGGGAGAGAGACACTCGACAGATTAGCGACCTAAGCCAAAGCGACTTAAAAGATTAGTTGTCACTTTGATTGTCGCGGTTGAAGCGAATCGCCTCAACCAACAAAACAACAAGAACAACAACATCAAAACATCGGTTCCAACAAATTGTCCACGCCCTCATTCACAGCAAAACAAACAAACAGACACTAGCTCGCTGCAAGGAAATGGCAGAGGCGCAAAAGCTGCGCGTATACGACGCCGCTGCGCAAGAATTCATATAATCGACCCAGCCACACCCAAGCAATGCTCGGCAATTAAAATTAAATATTTAGACGAATTGCAGCGCCACTACAAATAAATAAACAAATCCAATGAATTGGCCATTGTTTGGGAGTACCAGCAGATCGCCAGCAAAATGCCGTCAGAAGTTTCCGTGACCGAGCTGATTACTTACTTCATTTCAGACAAATAAAGAAAACGCGATGGGGGGGGGAGGTAAGGAAGACCATTTTAAACCAAAAATAAAACTCGAGTTTGTTACTCGACAATGAACAATTTGAGATCTAAAATATTCAAAATCCTATGCGCACTTCAAATGCTGATACTGCAAACAGAGCCCACAAGAGGCCTGAGGACTGAGCGCTGCAGCCAGCAGCAGCCGATTTGATACGACTATCAATATGGGTGGCTAACGCTGATATGCGGACATATGTTTGCAGATGTCAGGGGCTGGAAGCAGTGCGGGCCACAACATCACAGTTGAAAGTCAATAATGCTGATGCTGATAACGAGAAATATTGAGCGGCGCCCTCGACTGTGTATGGAAGGAGCGAGTATGTGTGTGTGTGTGTGAGAGAGAGATTGCGAGTGTGTTTGTTTGCTCTTTTATCGACTGTGGGGATACTCTCTTTTTACAATCGGCACTTTCTGTTGTTATTATGTATGTATTATTATTATTATTGTTATTATCATTTTATTGCTGTTGCTGCTGCTTTTTAAATTTAATTTATACATGCATGCAGGCAGGTTCATTTTTGAAATATTATAATTAGTGGGATACACAGTGTACGTGTGTGAGCCTCGAGCATTCCATGTACTCCTTTCATTGCTGCACTTCAGTCAGCAACTGTTTCTCACATTTCCATAGAGCAGGAGGAGTGGGGGGTTGTTGCTAGAAAACTGTTTTGTAATTGGAATTTTTGTCACTTGCCGTCAAACAAATTGAAAACGTGTTTTATTCGAATATGGCATTGTTGAACAGCGCCAAATTTGTGTGCGCTCACATTGCAAATGATAAGCGCGCAGTGACGCAGTTCATCATGGCTGTGTGCAGATAGCAATTCGGCACAGATGAATTTTATGGCAATTGTGCATGGTGTACGAACACATTCGATTACTTATCTGTGATTCTTAATTTAGATATATGTATATATATATACATATATATATATATATATATATATATATATATATATATATATATATATATATATATATATATATATACATATATATATATATATATATATATATATATATATATATATATATATACATATATATATATATATATATATATATATATATATATATATACATATATATATATATATAGATACGCAACCATACCAGAACACAGGTGCCCGCCCCAACATCGCCTACGTTGGCCCTTAATTGGACTTTGAACGGAGCATTCATTCATTTATTCACTTGCACTCCAATTCAAAATTATTATTATCTATAACTGAAGGAAGTGAGAAAAGAAGCTCAAGTTTTATTCAGGATCGGGTTGATTTTTGGACACAACTTCCCCTACAATTGGAAGTGAAATATAGCCAATTCCACACAATGACAACACAAAACGCCACAAAATTAACGAGCAATTAAAAGCCCATCAAGAAAAATAATGAACAACTTTTGATCAGTTTACACGCACTTGCCGCTCAGCGCCACTTAAAAAACAGCATAATGTGCGGCGCCCCACGAAGAGGGTGCCGTAAGAAACATACTCAAATCCCCACTTGATGTATAAGAATGGCAAAAAAAAATTGGAACAATCAACGAAAAGATCTCACATCTCAAGTGAAAGATACTCAAGACCACTAGCAAGGAAAATGCAAATGGTAAATGTGAAATGGAGAAAAACGAAAGCACTCGAATAATTGCACTCAACGTTGCGGGATACAAACACGCTTCACACACACACACACACACACACATTGACATTTTTCAACAGACCTCTCCATATGCAACAGACTAAAGGCACCTTGCAGTATACCTCAGAAAGGAATACGGGCAAACCCTGTTGGTAAAATATCGTATAAGAAGCCATCCTCAACGATGGGCGGGTACTTAAAGACTCATTCTGCAGTAATAATGAGGAGAGCAGCCAGCGGCAATAAACAATAACTGATTAAGTCGATCTCCGATAAGAAACAGAAACCATTTAAATGAAATATGCCATCGTATTGAGCAAAGCGAATACGTTTTATGTTCAGAAAATAGGGGAAATAATGTACGGCAGAAATAATGTTGCCTTAGGGTATACTGAGACTGTGCGGTAGAGCTGTGTTTCAACCATAAGGAGGCGTGGTAGGTATGGACATATACATATACTCGTATACACAAAAGATCAGAATCACTTTTCGAGTAATTTCCATTTTGTCCCTCCGTCCGTCTGTGGCCAGATTTTTCCGCACCCTTAGATATGTCATAATGAGACTTTGGAAAAGTATAGTCTGGACCATAAGACAGGACCAGATACCTATATGAACCCATTTCGACAAAGACCATCCTACCTCCCAAAGATGCAACTGCAGGCAGCTTTTTAAAATTACATCGCTTCGGTCCAGTTGATGGTATAGTGAAGGAATTTCCGTATAGATGTGTGCGTTCTACTAGATGCTAAGCAAAATGTGGGTGGTATATATTTACTGCCACACCCACTCTAAACACATATTCATAACTTAATGAGAAATTATGGACAAAATATTCTGTGAAGAAGCATGTGAGCATAAAGCCATCTGCAAGAAATGCGGATAATCAGATAAATAACACGCCCTCTTTCCATATACGGTACTTTGGGGATTGGTATTAAAATTAGCCTAGCTGCGCTCATATTGACGATATATGAATAAAAAGGAATTATGTACATTGCGTCCTTACCAGTGGGTGCGCAATATATGGGCAGCACACTATTGCCTCGCCCAAAATTAAACAACAATCATCATTAGTTCTCTACAGAAGATTCATTAACGAAATTTTACACGAATGTTCACAGAGCTCTTATAAAAGAGACAATAAAATGGGCGGGAGATTTTGAGAGCCACGCCCGAATAATAAAATTTAGCAATAATTTACTTTGAGTCCATACATTTGAGTCCACACGCACTAGTAGTGTGCAATATACAATCCACTTTGGGGACCCCACTGAAAATGACCCTAGATATTTGTTTCCTCTGTTAGATTATAGTCGCATTCGAATCGCCATCCCTCACTTCCCCAGTATCGCTTCTTCAGAAATGTGTATGCGATTACAACAAGAAAACTTAGCGAAGTCGCTATTTTTAACGAGTTGAGATTGATGCGCAAAAACGATTTAGCGACTAGCAACAGAACCGGCAAGTCAGATTTTCTATGGGTGGGCCATAGAATACGACTGTTCATATGGAAACCTCAATATAGACACAACATATTTGGCCACTTGATACTCAAGATATGCTCAAATGTCATCCTGAGTGCTTTTGGATAGAGCTTTAAATTTCATTTAACGGAAATTGTAGGCGAGGCAGCTCAACAGTTCTGCTCATAATTTGCATGAAGTTTGGGTTGGCCAGGAGCACATTACCGTAAAACTGTAACAGCAGCGCAGCTGTGGTGATTTTAAATTAGATATCGTAAGTTTCACATGTGGGACATCGCCACTTATCAACAAATTATGTACGCATGTGTGTCCGTCCATACCTGCTGCGGTTGTCAACGATCAAGTGCACAAATATCTGCTGCGACAACTGTGAACAAATCAGCAAAGTGTCATTTGCAAAAACACCACTAAAATGTCCGTCCGGTATGAACCGCGAGTGTCGTTTCGCAAACGTTGCCAACTGGGAGGAGAATAAAATGTTGGTACACACACTTGAGAATGTTCAACCTACACACTAACACTCGCACATACAGAGCTGTCCACCCACTGGCATACACAGCGCAGCGTCCAGTCAGGTATGTACGAATGTAGCTGTGTAGGTATGTAGCTGTGAAGCAGATGGGTCGATGGTGGCAAACGCATCGCAAGTGAGTGATTCATATGCTGCGCATCTACAGTTTTGCTAAAACTAAAACAACAACAACAACATAACATAACATAGCATAACATCAACAAGAGTGACAAGAAGGAGAACACATCTAATAACAACAACAACCACCGCGACGTTAGCAGCAGTTGAAATAAAATTGAGAACTCTGCAAACGTGTGTGATTTGTGTCGATGGCAATTTATTTGTATTATTTAATTTATTGCAAAGTGTTAACACAGAAAATAATCAAATAACAATGTGCACTTTCTAACTATAAAAAAGAAGAAAAACAACTGTCCAAACATACGCAATTGACCAATTCACTCACTTTGGTTAGCTGTGCAAACAAACGTAGCAAAATTGTTGGCAGCAAGTTCCAAATCAAATACAACCAACGCCAACTTATTTTTTGCAACAAAAATAATAATAATAATAATAATAATATTAAACAAATGAGTCACTTGCAAATTCGTAGAATATTGATAAATTACCAAATTTGCTTAATTTTCATTTAATAGAAGCTGATGTCAACGTTTGTGGTACCCCGAAACCGCCCAACCGCCCAGCCCAGTAACTCACTCAACTCAACAGTCGTTTACCCAGCAAGAGCCTCCGCACAAAGTGGGCTCGTAGCGTAGGTATACACAAAGAGCATTTTTTCAAGCATTTTTCAAGCACTTTTTGATTGCGCCGTTTTCTGTACTTTATTGCAGTTGCAGGACGTGTGACTATCGATTTTACACGAGCACCACCCCACAACCGAGCGGGTTGACCTGTTGATGGGAGCCTCTGCTTTGCAAAACGAAAAGCAGCACTAGTCAGTACAAGTAAATACGCGCGGGTGGATGGGAGTCTTATAGATACAGACACAGGAGATTGCATTGAAAAGTAAGTTTGATATTATTAAATTAATTATTTTTGTGCAATGACCGCGCCCACGAGCAATAAATGCAATCTGTGTGAGTGTGAACTAAATAATAATTACCACGATTACCGCTGGTTATAAAAATGAAAAATAAAAAGAAAGTGCAGCTAAAATGGACTTGTGAACCTGAGTTTCAGCTACGACCAAACCAAAAAGATAAGTGCCACAAAAATAAAATGAAAGAAACATGTGAGATATGAAGAAATTGTGTACGGCCAACGATGTTGTTAACGCATGTTCTTTTATTTTATAAATTTTTTGCTAACGTTAACGAAATGAGGGCATTTTTGCGGCTAAGTGCTCACAGAGCTTTGTTTTTGTTACTGGCGCTACCATTGAAAAGTTTCTTCCATGCATGCATTTTAGTTACTATCACTGACTAGCGCTGTCTTCTTCTTCTGCTTGTTGTTGTTTTTGTTTTTGTTTTTGTTGTTGTTGTTACTATTATGTTTGTCACCAGGATTTAGTACAAGTACGAGGCACTTAAGTATTTTTCTCTTCATTTTCGTTTAATGCGTTGTTTGGTTTTGCACTGCGTATGTGTGTTAACACACACACACACATTCACACCAACATACCTGCATGTATTGAAAATGGTCCCCAGCCTTTGTGTTTGCTTGAGCATGAGTAAATGTTCCTCTTGCGCTGCGTGTTGTTGCAACTTTCCAAATGTCTCTTTATCGATTTTTCCATTTCAACTTGAGGCAGTTGTTTTTTCTTCTCGCATTTTTAGTGTATTTGGTGGGGAAATTGCCTGACTTTCTAGGCACTGAAACTTTATTGAGAGTGATGATTTCGCTTAGGTTCATGCCGTGTTCCATTAAATGGAATTTTTAGTCGCTTGTTTGCAATTTGAACTGCGTTTCTAAATGGTCCAGTCCACCCATATAGACCTTGCATAATCATTTTACAGCCCTATGGCGGTGCAGGAATGAAACTCAATTCTATGGATGTAAAATAAATTCAAAGGCACCCAAATATATTCTCTACCTGCGTACAAGTTTACTGCACTGAGCCTGGGAGCCTTTACAAGTGTTCATAAAAGTCCCTTCTAGCTCATTGCCTGTTCTGCAAGAACTGGATTTATGTAACGGCACTCTCGCAGCATTAAGGAGTAGTCTTCACACGCCTCTAACCTGTGTAGTGTTGGAAGCCAACTGACTGAGTGGAATTTCTTCTGGGATATTTTTTTGATCCCTTTGACCAGTTAAGAAAGTGTGTAACCGTGAAAGTTTTTTCACTTTGCTTTCAAAAATTATTCAGTCGCAGCAGTAGGAAAAGTTCATCATCGTACATAATCACTTAAATTGTCCCTTCAGAAGCCTAGAAAGGTTTTAATAACCACGCCTTCCATTAGAGAGTATTCACAATCGCCCATGCAAAGTGTTTGTTTGTTGTTTTGGTGTCTGTGTGTGTGTGCCTGTGTTTAGGGCAAGTTCTGCGCCTATTGCTGCACAATAAGAAAAATACACATATCCCAGCCATTTATTGTTTAGTTTGATAAACACATTTAGATTTTGTTCTTGCTTTCCTTTTGATACATCATTTTCGAGTGCCCTTGGGTGGGCGACGAGCATTTATATACTTGTGGTAGTACCTGTTTCTTGATATGCTTGTGTCACAAAGCTGTGTGCCCACTTCTCTCTCTTACCACTTTTAGCCATTATCTCTACTTTCCTTATTGAATTTGTGTATACTCACGCTGTACGCTGGTAAGCTAAAAAAATACACTATTGCTCACGCAAAAAAAATGTTTTTATATTTATGTTATAAATCTACATGCTAAAAAATATTAATTATTTATGTATCTCTCTCTCACCCTCTCTCTCTCTCTCTCTCTCTCTCTCTCTTTCGCTGTGAACAATTGGAAAATAAAAAATGTTTAACATTAGACATAAAAAAAAATAAATAATAAAAAATAGCAACACAAACGGTAGCACTTCAATCGCATAATTTTCCTGTAGTTTCGCAAATTTCCAATTTTCTTTTTCTGCGTTTCCATTTTCATATTCATCTTCTTCTTTTTATTTGAAATATTGCATTACACTTTCATTCACTGCCGCACTCTTAGCCCACTTTACCACTTATTTAATAGAAAAGAAAACTTAAAACACATAACTTACACCAAATTCATTCCAGCACGTACAAATTTGTGTAATATTTGTAAATCTGATCATCGAAAATCAACGCAACAGCACACATTTTCATTTCAGTTGCATTAATTCAGTGAGATTTATGATTTCTATTGTAAAACTTTGCCCGACGTAAAGTATTCATTCAACTCTGTCGTTACTTATGAACTGACTATTCACAATGTTTCTAACAAATCCGTCAGATACGTATGTTAAATATCACCAGAAATACTGTTATGCTAGCTGTTACTACTGAATGTTGCTTACATTTGCTATGTAAATACATGTTTTGTCTGTTATTTTCTACATTTCACGCAACTTTTGCGCACATTTTTAGCAGTTCGTAGGTATTATGTACTGTTTTATATGCAGTATTCACACACAGATGTCACTAACTACGGAACCGAATCAGTGATGTATTATTCGCCCAATAAGAATTTTTCTAGGAGTATCTACTATTTTAACGAATATACGAGTATATAAGCTATTATCAGAGAACACAGAGAAAAGAAACTTAAGCGTCAAACGGTAAAGTACGAAATAAAGCAGGCGGACGTTGCACATGAATCCATTCAAAATCGTGGTGAATCCACTCAAAATCGTGTTGTGTCCGCTACGGAGGCTGGCAGCGAAAAAGACTTTCTTTTCTCTGTCTTTTCTGCTATTATTATATTAATTTTTCAGAATAAAATTGGAATGAACTACGGTGAAATTGTCCGTGGTCACTTATTATCAAATTAGCATACTTTTTCAGGCCTTTAATAAGCGGTAAAAGGTTTCATCTACCATCAAAGTGAAACATTTCAATATTTTTAACTGTTACCTTTTACAATTTGCTCGTTCGAGAACAATTATAAAAGCAAATAATATGTATATGTATTTATTTATTTATTAACTGCTTATATCCTATGTAAAATAAAATATAAATTAAAATTTTTTTAAGCTACAGCTACTAGGCCTTAAGCTAACTTAAATATTAACAGAGGGGGAGTCATATGTATCTATGAATATGTATATATAACTGAATCATACATAATAGGCGCATTCGATTCGCCACTGTATCGAGAATAGGACAGACTTTTGTATGGAAAAAGTTATCGAGTAAATTATACTCGGATGAAACGAGCGAATTTTTCTATCCTCGAAAGAAAGTGCTTCCAAATTGAAAATTGTTTAAAAACCAACGAGATTAAAAATTACCCATAAAAATTCCCTGGGATTTTTTATATTTTAACTATTTAAATTTAAAGAAAACAAAAATTTATCTTTCGACTTTGTTTTTTGATTTTAAATATTATTATTCTGTAGATTTTAATTATATTCATATGATGAGTTTGTATAAAAAATATAAAAAAGTAAATGTTTAAAAAAACTGTAGCCCGAGCTGAAGGCCCTGGCAGCTAGTGCAATGTAAAATAATAATTAAGTTATTGTTTTTCTAGTAATAATAATAATAATAAAAAAACAGTAGAAACAGTGCTGCCAAGTAAAACCACTTACGCGTCTGCTTTTTCTTCGCACAACTCGATACGAGCTCGATACAAATTTCGAATCGAATGCGTCTAATGTTATTATTTATATAGCACAAAATACTTTAAACTAATTAAGGATAAGGGACAAAAGAGTATATTTTTTATAGATTTGTATTGTCTTACTTTAAAATTGGTTTAAAAATTTTGCATTAAAATGTTTAACTAGAATCTTAACTATTTAATTAAATAATATATTAAAAATTTATGAAATTTCCTTCCACAAGGAATTAATTATATTCGTTACAAACAATTCTTATGTAAAAACTTTTTTATAATTTAAATCTTAAATGAGTGAAATATTTTAGCATACATTCGTGATGTTTTTAAATTTGAAGCCTATTTTTCACATTTGAAAATTTAATTATTGGAAAATTGTATATATGTGGTAGCACGGCGCATGAACAAACTCGTGTGTCTTTTTCAGACACATTTACTGCAAAAAGTGCTAGTCTTGTTTCTCCGTACAGACACGGTGTACATGATAATCGTTATCACTACTGTTAACTCACTCTAATGCACTCAGTACACACATGCTGCTTGAAGTTTGTAGAGCACGGCATACAGAGGCAGCAGCACAGCAGAGGTCACTGAAAATGTGTTCAGTTTATTTAGTTTGGTGAAGGTATTCGGTCGTGTTTGTTCGCTTGAAAATTCGTGAAATTTTTTGCAACTGCAAACAAGAAAATTTAATTTTCAACGCAGTTGACCCGTCTTAAAGCAAGTGCTAAAACATATACATACACATACACATCTATACGAATTGAGGGGGGAAAACGCGAAGCGCAACACACAAACACATTCGACACATACGAAAATAATACTAAGAAACTTCTCACTAAACATTTTCAGCACTAGTTTTCAAATACCTGAAATTTAAAATTTAATTTTAACTGTTTCGTGCATTTTAATAGTTTCAAGTGGATCAAATTTGATGTTTAAGTGAAAAAATTTTCTTTTAAATTGTCGAAAATTTAAACGCAATTATAGGAGAAAGAAGAAGCATACATTTTGTGCGCCTTTGGTAATTGAATAAGTATAAAATTTTCTTTTTTTATAATTGTCCAAAAAAGTGTTAAAGGCTTGAGTGTGTGATATGGGAATGCTCGGGAAAAAGAGGGCGTGTAAATGGATTGTATATTAGGATTGTTGAAATTAAAATTCAAAAAGTCAAGTCCGGAATTATTTCAGTAAATAAAAAGGCCAACATTTTATTGTCAAGTTATCGTAAAAGTCACGAAATTGTGCATAACATTTTTGCTACTACTGCTAAAAATGGTTCAGAAAAATTTCACTTCGATTTTTTCATTTGACGAGAAAAATATACTCATCTTTGTGGACCACTATATAGTTTATTCGTTTGCGCGCGTGTCAGTTCTGCAAATGCGCAAAGGTTGTACTCTTTGCTCTTGATTAAGGGGCAATACTCCTAACTCTGTTTCTCTATTTGTGTATTCTTAATGTTGCTCTTGTGAAAAGTATGGTGTGGTGAATACTGTTCAAAGCTGATAGTGCAAAGTGAAAATATATTTTCATATTTGAAAAAGTGCTTAGCTTTTGTATTACAATTTATTTTGTCTTTTTCATTAAAAAAAATCGTGTGATGATGATGATGATTGTTGTGAGAAAAGTGTGTTTAAAATTCTGCAGTTAGATTTTTCCAATTGTAAGAAAAACAGTTACAAAATCTGCACTTTATCTTTGCATTGTTTACTCGTTGCGCTGGTTGTGGTGAATATGAAACTTAGTTCTTTTTTCGTGTCCCAAACAAAAACAACTCGTACTGCATTGGCTATCTGGTGAAATTTAAATTAACAAATTTTAATATATGTGTGCATATTTATTACTTTTATATATCTGTGAATTATGATGTAACAAATATTATTCATCTTACAGTTATAATTATTTATTAAAAGATTTTAGTTAGGAAACTTGTAAGGCAGTTGTTAAAATACTAATTTAAAAAGAATTTCTTTTTTCAGTTGTGTTTCTATTTCAATAATATTGTGAGCAATTTAATTTTTCTTGCTTATTAATTTGCACTTTAAAATGTACTTTTTGTGTCTGTAGAAAATTTTCACCCTATACACACACCTCTTCACCATTCTAGCAGCTCGCAAATTGGGCGCTTCAGCTGTCGGCCCACTATACCCCTCTCAGAGCGCATTCGTTTTGGAATGATAACACACACCATGGTGTAATCGCATATGTTGGCGTTTTGCTCAATTCTCTAGGGTGGAAGGAGTTTCGATTGTATTTGTTGTTGTTGTATTTGTAGGTGTTCTGGTAGTTATTAGAAGATTGCGCTTCCGTATTTTGCATGCTGTTTTGGGGCGGTCAGTCTGCTACCAATATTCATGAAGTTACGACACGTCTGAACCACGGCTTTATTATTATTTTTTTTTTGTAGTCGCCTATTAGCATTTATTTGTTACGCATTTATTTGAGCAGAAGCTACTCTGTCTTTTGTTGTTACGTTTGCCTCGGTACACATACGTATAAACTTATTTTTTTATATTGTGTATAAAAGTGTTCCATTTGCTCTTCAGTGCGTCTTGTTCTGATTAATCAAAAATTCCAATAAAATAAAAAGAGCAGACACTCAGTTTCATCTTCAACATTAACAGCGGCAACACCAGTACCAGAACCAGAATCAGCACGAGATTCGGCACTACCATCACCATTACCATCACCATCAGCAGACACATCAGCAGCAGAGACATGTAGGGAGCAGTGTCGTCGTGTTGATTGTCATTATCGATTAAAGTTGATTTTGAATATATACACACATACATACTGGTAAGCATTATATACTCGTGCATATATTGCTTGCCTTCCAGGTTATTTGGGACTTAGTAATCCGATGATAATTCGTGTCCATTTTCGAAGCTTCGTTTTTGTGGGAGCGGGTGCAGCTCAGCGTACTAGCATTCTCATTTTTGCGCACAGCACATTTTTTAACACTTCTGTTTGGAATAAATTTGTTTGAGATACAAAAATTTACTCCTTTGAAAAATGGCTCACTATTTCTTAAATTTGTTTAATTTTAGGTAACTTCTGTTATCACGCGGGCGTCCACTATACACGCGTAAAATGCACATCAACGCACTCTCTGCATTGCTCACTTACTTCCCCCTAAATATCCATTGAATAGTTTACAGGGAAGCATTTCAATTGAAAATTACCAAAGAATTTATTTTAACTTAGAATAGGAGGGAGGAATTCATAAGTCATACAAACTGGATCAATTCAGCGTGAAAGTGACAAACAAATGGTTTCCACTTTCATTGCACTACTGGGTAGGTATGCGAGTACATGCATGCATGCATGTAGATGTGTTGGAGACATATCGATTTAATTGAATACTTTACTAAAGTTCCTATTAAATTTTATACGCGTTGCAGACATACAATCATGGTGGGAGATACCGTGCATATCACATTTTTGCTCCCTTTTTAGCTCCGCGTTCAATTTACCTGACATCGACATCGAGGTGACTACCTTTTAATAACCAACCTCCACTTATTGTCATGTTTACTGACTTTTTTTTTGTATTATATTCTTTGTAAAATTTTGAGGATCTGGAGTCAGCTCTCCTCGCCGATGGTACAGATGAAGATCAAATATCCTTGATACCAGAGCTCATAGTATGTCTTTTGAAAGGGTGCGATTCGTTAAAGTCGGTAGCTAGAGGTATCACACAAAGCAATTATCAAATGTTCTTGCGTCGGTTCTTGCGTCAACAGTGTAGAGATCATAGAACCGACAATCGATTCGACACGGATGTCGATTTTCAATCATTGCCGGTTCGCAAACGATTACAGATATTGCATGATCTCTGCCACTTTCGCCTTGATTCTGGGGACGTTCAACTAATACTCAGTAACCTGGAATCAGACAGTTTACGAGTTGAACCGATCGGTTACGATTCCAAACAGTCGAGTTACTGGTATTTCTACGGTACCCGTTTGTATCGGGAAGACAAGCCAGAAGCATTTGCTAACACTAAGTCGTCAACGGCGACTGTGTGGCAAGTCATCTGCTTTACCGAGGAGGATTGGCAGAATTTAGCAAGCCGACTAAAGTTGTCACAGAACTCCAAAGAGCGTGAACTCTACAAAATTCTTGCCGAGAATTTCTTACCCAAATTGCCGCACCTTTTCCGGGAGCGGGACCGATTGAGACGCAGAAAGTGAGCACATCTATCTGCCTCCACGTCCCTTGTACGCAACTCAGTTTTCATGGTAAACCTTATTTTCTTTTCAGACTGCTGCAAGTGCGCAACTCCACTCGTATACGCAATATTATCGACGTGAAGGGACGCCAAGAAAAGGATCGCCAGAAACGAGAACGCGAAAGCTACCAATTTGAGACGCCAGCCAGCTCAGTGCGTTCCTCTTCGAAAAGCCGCTCCAGCAGACGGTTAGCCAGAGCAATTCCTCTTCCACTTGTTCTTCTACTACTACTACCACTACTACTACTAGCCACAACAGCAATTTAAACAATCCCAAAACCAAACCAAAAAATACCAAAAAAAAAAAACAAAAAAAAGATACAATAAAAGAAGAAGTTAAGAAGAATCTGCTATTACATGCATAAATACTCATACATCCCCATTGATCTACTTTAAACACGCATAACACGCAAGCACCACCATTCATGAACACTCCTACCAGCAGTTAAAACACACAAAACAAAACAAAACAAAACAAAACAACAGCAACAGCAACAAAAAAGAATTTCTTTGCTTTATTTTTGTGTAGTAGAATTGTATTTCTGTTCTATTGATATACATTTATACTTTTAATTATTCTTTATTTTCATTCTATAAACTATTTGTGTTGTGTACCTTTTTGTTGCATTATATACAAATTTAAGAGTGACCAATTCATTTGTTCAACTACCTTAACTGCAAAAGTCTGTCTTCAGTTTGGTCAGCAAATTTGTTTGACACTTTATCAACAGCAAAAGGCAAAAAACAGAAGAAAACATACAAAATTGTAATAAAAAAATGTAATTTTTTAATGAAAAACATTTTTTTTCGAAAGAAAACCAACTATTTTGGCTACATATAAAAAAGCAAAATCATAAAAGGAAATACAAAAAAAGGACAGACTTCCAAAGAAAACAGACTTCAAGAAAACTCTAGAGAAAGAAATATATAAGTTGAAGAAAACCGGGTTGTAGTGTCAGACAAACTGAGGCGCATCCCCAAAAGCGACCGACAGCACCGACAAAGTCAACGAAAGCAGAGAAAGCGCTCAATTAAACTAAATTTATTTTGTGTGGTTGTTTCGGAATTGGATAGAATACATTTGGTTTTTCAAAAACAATTAAGTAAGCATGCTTTTTATCTTAAATTATATATAATTTCTTTTATTTAACCTAATTACTTTATCCCTTAGTTGAGGAATTTTAGCCAGATGTAGTTACGCGCTCCCTACTACCACGCATCTCCCCTCCCCACACTCCCATATCCTTCCAATTGCCTTCCAGCTCATATTTTCTGCTTCTTCCGCACTGCTGCTCCCGCCTGTCTCCAGCTTCTGCCTGTTTGCAGCTCAGCATATCTGCTCCCAACTCATCCATCTTCTCATTTATGCTCTCCCACCACCACCCTCGACAAAGAGGCTTGAAATGGAGAAGAATGCAGTAGAAAAGTAAACAGCTAAAATTCCAAAACTAAGGAAATTCTCTTCATTTAATAACTTTGTTTATGTTTTACTATTTAGTTTAAGTCTTAAATGTTTTATTCATTTGCCTAACGTGGTCTAAAATATTTTATTAATAACACACTTCAAATACTCGTCATCATCATCAGCATAATGCAAAAATATTGACTGACATAACAATTTTTATTACTTGGATAGATATACTGTATGAGCAGTTATTTGGTTCACTTTATTAGTTGATTTGAAAACGCCATTTGCCAGGGCCTCTTTGTAACGAGTTGTTTCGCATTTTGCAGCGGCGACGAAGACGACGACGAGGAGGACGAAGACAGCGACGATTATTTTGACGATTTGGAACGCCTGCAAATACAACAAAGTGCTAAATTGAACGCAAAACCCATCGCCTGCTTCCAGCGTCGTTCTAAGTCTGAGCACAAGAAGGATCACGGGCACGACAAGGGTGTCATCAGCAAGGTGGGAACCTGTGATCTACTTAGAGTGGATGGACGATTCACCTATTCCACAGCGAGCGGCCCACTTGTTCGGAAACTCATATTTATGCCAATAACAACGGCAGCTACGAAAGTAAAGAGAGCAAGAGCAGCAGCATTGGCAGCGGTGGCGGCAGCAGCCGAAGAAGCCGTAGAGGCAGCAACAACAACGGCTGCAAAAACGGTGGCAGAAGCAACAACAACAACAACTGAAGCAACAGCAATTGAAGTAACAGCAATTGAAGGTACACCAACTGATAGAGCCACATCAGTATCTGTTGCAAACGCATCAGCAGCGGATGCGGAATTTCTACAACCGGAGCCACCTTTAAAAATAAAGAAGTCCCACCATAAGAGAAAAAAGAAAGATAAGAAAAAGTCGCGTGAACATCGTCGTCGTCATAGGCATTCCACACAGATTGACAACGACGACAACACCGCCACCCCCACCACCGCCACCACTACCACGAACAACAACAGCAAAACCAAAACTAACGACATCGCCGACACAACAAACCACACTACGAACATAGGTAGCACTAGTGGAAAAACGCGACACTCCAAATCATCCAGCAGAGTCGACAGCTACTCACACATGCCTTTGCCCTCAATAAGATCCAAGGGCAAGGAGCACAAGCGCCGTAAAAGTGGCACAAGTGGTGCAGTTGTTGATGAAACTACAGCCGAACCAGCACCACCAAGTGAAGAGCCTGTTGTCAGCTCAACCACTTCATCATCCAAGCGGGCCACTACCGTCGCCGCCAAGGAGCCTCTCGACATGGCCCCAACCACCAGTACGAAGCTACCTGGCCGTCAAACGAACAATTCCCTTTCTTCGCTCACGGGCATGATTTTCATACCGCCAGCTCTGCAAGACACCCCCACAACGAGCGAACGTGACACCAGCAAATCGAAGTCTTCAACTGGCACGACAAGCAGACGACAGAAACCATCGTCCTCCAGCGCAGATAACAATGGCCCCAGCACCAGCAAAGCTAGCAGCAGCGGGGCCAGCATCAGCAAGGCAAGCTCGAGCACGGCAAGCGCCAGTAGTAGCGGCTCCAGCTCCAGCAGCAGCAGTAGTAGCTGCAGCAGCAGTGGCAGCAGCAGCACCAGCAGTAAATCCAGTCAGATTCACAGTACCACCACCATCAGCAGCAAGGAGAAATACCACCCCGTCGCTTCGACGTCCAAGGCAGCTGCTGCAGCCGCTGCAGCAGAAGCAGCAGCAGCAACTTCGCAGCATTCGGACAAAAGCGTAGATGAGTAAGTAGATATGTATGTATGTATGTGAGTGTATGTGTGTGTGTGTGCCTAAATGGGGCTGGGAATCTGGAAATCTAGGTACCTAGCGCCTCAGCCGTTCTCCAATCGGGCGTGGCTGTATCTGTATCAGCATCTGCATCTGCATCTGTATGTGTATGCGTGTGCAGGTGGCGGTGGCATTGGCAGTGGGAGTCGAGGGAAGTTTTTCGTTTCATTTTTGTGTATTGCATTTCGATAAATTTTACACTGGAATTGGTATTAAAAGTGAAATGGCGTAGATTTATTACCTTTACCTGCTCTCCTTTGCCTCCGGTTCCTGCTCCTGCTCCAGAGCCTGTCCTTGCTCCGTTCGCCCCAGCTGCAATTTTCTTCGCTAACTGTACTTTTCGAGTCGCAGGTAGGCGAGTTAAGTGTGTGTGGAATGTGAGCCCCAGAAATGTTATTTATGGCGCAGTTTCCAATTGGAAAACCATTGACGTCACTCACTGCAAAAGTACTCGTTGGCCTAATTTATGCCCATACATAAAATTGCAAATGGCTGCACTTGCACTTCCATTTCCACATCCACATCCACTCCCATTTTCATTTCCAACTCGATTGAGAGCCGGGCTGTGATTGACTAGTTCCCCGGCACTCTCGCTCTTCACCCAAAGCACAGCTAAGCAAAGCACCAACAACTGAGAGTTCCTTGGCCACCATTTTGCACAAAACGCATACGCGTCGCAATGCAGCACTGGCGTGTATGCACTTTGTTGTTGCCGTGCTCAGGAGGAGAAAACGCTGAGAGTTGCACAGCTCGATTGGCGGAGTGCTGGCAGCCGAATGGTGAACAGTGAGCGCCGGGCCTGGCCGTCAACAACGAGATACGCCGAGGTGAGTCTGGGCACTGCTAGTGTGCTCTCTTGGCTCGTCGGCCATATATGTATAAAGTCAGGTGTCTACAGTTGAACCTTGTTGCAGCAAGGGATGTGAGTGGTTGCCTTTGTTCTTGTATTCGGTTATGGTCATGTCCTGCGCCCACCTGTTACCCCTCCTTAGAACTGCATGCAATACACAATTTTCTGTAAAGGATGTCATAAAATGTTCCTGCGCAATAAAATTCCTTTGCATTATATTTTATTATTTGTTTGGTGAGTGGGTTGCCGAATATTGCAGAGATGGGGCGGGGCAGTGTGTCCATGAACGTAAGGGACAAGTTGATTATGCTATCATCGAACACACCCTTAGGCCACCCACCCCCTCAGTGGGTACTTCAAAATGCAATACTAATGATTAAATAATTACTTTAATTGTACAAATTTCTTAACACATCAATATAAACTACATTTCTGTACTCACTCGTATCAATTGGTGTTGACCGAGCGCCCTTTTGTGAATTGTTTTGAGAACTTTGTGATTTTCCACAACCCTTACCGGCGATTCGCATATACAATGATCTCAGACAACACGGAACCCCTTGTTTGCAGTTGGCATGCCTCAACTGAGCACTGAGCGTGAAGACTGCACTCCCCTCTTGCGACTGAATCCACTCGTACTCGCTCTCGTGCCTATGCCAATAAAATCCACAATTCACAGAGACAAAGATTACGCAATGCTGTGTTCAAATTTGCTTCGTTCTGCGCATCTACGTCACGGTTGACTAACGAGCGAACAGCTGATTTTCTTTTCTATGGTGTTCTTTGCATTTTTAAGAAACATTGCGAAAATTTGTATAGAAAAACGTTTATAATTGGGTCGAAAGTTCTTAAATCGGAATTTGTACCCAAAGAATTGTGGCAGAGCGTTTCAGCAGCTCACAAAGCGTCAGTAAACGTGTTTAGATGTTTGTGGAGAGGAATTTTTTTGAATTAAACGCCGTCATCCTAGAAGCCCAAGAAAGGAGCAATGGAATTATGAGCGTCATAAGTGTAAATAAAAATCGGTTATCAATAAAAAAATAGTTAAAAACAATTCAATTAATTGTTTTATTTAATTTTCGCTTTTTGCTGTACATATTTTCTACAATAGTCTTATTTAGTGAACGGATTCTAAAATACATTCTAGCTCTAAAAAACAGTTCTTTTACTTTTTGACTACAATTTACATGACTACTTAATTCTAAGTGTTTCTTAATATAATTTTTACATATATATATATATATAATTCACTGCTATTTATTTCATCAAAAGCAGCTTGCAGGGCTCTCATATGTTCCATTAACATATTAGTTGGTTTTGAAAGCCCTCCTTCAGAAAGATGATTTACCCAAGTATATGAGGAATCATTTTCTGGATTGACGCATATTTCGGGATTGTCTTTTCCCAGTTTGTGGCAAATGTATCCTGCCAAATTCTCCAATCCATCGTTGTTCAGAGTCTCCAAATCGTCATTTTGTTCTGACATATCAGAGGAGTTCATCTCAACGGAGACGCGTTGAAAAATGTTACCTGAAAAAATATAAACATATGCATATGTATGAATAAATAAAAAGTAATACTTATAATCCTACCGGTTAGAGATAAATAATTTCCTTCCAAGTCTGGGGTGTCGTCGATCTCAACGTTCCCTCCTTCAGATAAGATTCCTTCGTTGTGGCCAAGTATGTACGATCGCAACCTATATTTGAACTCTTGGCGGTCGGGGTGATCGTGAAGGCCTCCTTTCGACCTTATAATGCCGAAAAAGTTTTCTAACACATCTTGATTCAAGCGATAAGTCAAAATATAATCGATTTTATATTTGTCGCGCAAATCAGTCAGCAGCAACTTGAACGCATTGTTGTTTTGAAGTATACCTGCAAATAAAATGAAAATTAATGTAAATAATAAATTCCAATAAATACACAAATAAATTATATTATAGAAATTTTAAAAGTAATTTTCTTAAGACAAAATGTACCAACTTTAAGCTCATTATATAACCCTCTGTTACTTCCGCCCAAATCGCTAACCATGGCAACAACATTATAACCACATTTTTTGACGGATGATAAAATGTGCCACAGTATATTTTTAGTCATCTTGCAGTCAAACTCATAAAATACGGGCTGTTTCCATTTACATATTCAGCCTGAAATCAAAATATATAAGTTTGAAGTTGATGTAAAAAAAATTGGTGGTTTAGGTACCTCTTAACATTGCAACTTGAACGTAATTAACAGAAGGCAATGTAGAATCAGATGACCTATCGTAGCAGAAAGCCCTTCGTACTTTCATTTCGTCAAAACTGAGTACGCAAGTTTTTTGAGCTTTTGTCAACTCTGTTGCGGCCGTCAATAATTTCATCACAGGTTCTATGATACCTGGAGATATATCAATTTTTTTCGAACACCATTGAAGAGTTCGAACAGCTGGTACGGGGAAATTGTTTCTTCTCAAAAGCTTGTATGCTTTTGGACTTGTTGAATACAGCGTAATAGATTTGGCAATATCCTCTTCTTTCCAATTCAGCCGTTTATTTCCATTTTTCAATTTTTCAATCTGCAGGTAGGAAATTTTTTTTGTATTCTTTGTAAAATCATTAATTAAGTAGATACACTTATTACCTGGCCTTTGGTGAAAATGCAACCGAGTTTTTTCTTCCAAGTGGTTTCTGTGGAATTCTGAAGACTTTATGCAAATTTTGAGGCGCTTTATCTCTATGATTTGCTTCACATTATTTTCATTTAATTTGCATACAATCTTCTTTAGTTTTTCTCTGTAATATATGAAAAATTATATACATAACTACCCATGGACTTCAATTATGGCGCTCACATTTCTACTTCTAAACGTTGTATTTTTTCCTCCTTCTCGTCGACGACTGCTTTTATCGCGGCTTGTGGTACTTCTTCGATACCCTCAGTTTCTATATCGTCAACAAAAACTCCTGGCTCATTTAAGAGAGTTGACACAAGTTGCTTCCTTGAACGATACTCCATTCTTTTCTGCCTCTCATTTGCTTCCTCTAAAGCTGCTGATATATTCGGAATAGCATTGGGCAGCACCTTTGTTGGATTTCTTGAACATAATCCTAAAATAATATTTCATTTCTTATATAATAATTATAATTAATACAATATAATTGCTATTCTTACCCATTTCAAACTGCAAATTCCTTTCGAAATTTTCTGGCGCAAAGTGCACCTCACATATACATGCATTTTTTATATTTATTTCGTCTTTCCGACGATAAAAGTTAATCCAATTTCTTGCAAGGGCTTTGTCCTTAGGAAAATGGAAAAATCTCCATTTATTTTCGCCTTTTTTGTTATTACTATTGTCACAACCGAATACAGAACAACGCATTTTAACAAATTTTTTATTTGAAAATCAACTGAAAAGCGCGGTTGAATAGTAGAAAGTCAACCGTGACGTAGGCAAAACAGCTGATTGAAAGCAAACATGCGCATTGCCTAATCTCTTTCTCTATCATTCTTGAATAAAATCGATATAAAGGCGAACACTGACAGCCAGCAACGCACAAAGAACTACTGCATTACTGTATACGAGTGGCCGGGGAGGGGGGCGAGAAGGCTTCCGAAATGAACATTTTCATTTGTTGTTGTGTTGCCTTTAAAATGAAATCAATTTCTATTGAAATTGAATAGAAAATTGAATGGTTTTTCAAAATTGAAACAAATATCAAATTCACGCCTCACCCCACCCCCCCAAGTGTGACGGGTTTGCGACTAAAATTATAGTCCAGGATGGTGGCCAATATTTTTGTAGGAGAATCCCGAGAATCGGAGAAAAGTAATCTCAATATTGGTAGAGTCGATCGTACTGATAAGTCGACCCCAAGAAGGGAGGCTAGAGACAACACCATGAAACTCTACTTCATTCCCAAACAAACTGCGTATGAGTATATAAGATAGCCAACACCAAGTGTAGGTGCACCCTCATGCTAAGTCATTTCAAGCTGCTGGAAGGCGCTGAGAAACTGTCCACAAACACTCAAGATCTACTTCCTTGAGAAAGACCAGAGCTCGATGAGTGTTATAGAGCTGCAACTTGTGCGATCATCTTTATAGGATGGATATCTGTACAGAATATTGATCAACGAATGATATATATGTTTACCAAGATTAGATAATACTCCAAATAGATATAAATAGTGGGATGGAATACCATGTTCATCGGGTTAAAGCACGAACTGAATATGGTGGTAGTGTCAAATAAGACTTATACAATAACTCCGCTCCTGTCGATGCCCAGGGACTGCTTCCGGCGGTGTTATCGATCTCCGGCGGTGTTATCGACTCCGGTGGTGTTATTGATCTACGGTGGTGTTATCGATCTTCGGTGGTGTTATCGATCTCCGGCGGTGTTACCGATCTCCGGCGGTGTTATCGATCTCCGGCTTTCGCTATAGAAAGTGATGTATTTGCAATCCCGAATTCTACGAGGGCAATTCGAAATATTCTTAGCCTAACAATGAAAAACAAGAGCTAGATTTTTAAAATTATTTTATTTTTCAACATAATCTCCTGAAACTTCAATACACTTAGTCCAACGTTTTTCTAACAATTCTACCCCTTGATTAAAATAATTTTCCGGAAGCTCCTCAAAATAATCGTTTACAGCTGCCATTGCATCTTCATTGTAGGTAAAACGTTTGCCAGCAAGGACATTTTTAGATTTGGGAACAGGTAGAAGTCAGAGGGAGCTAAATCAGGTGAATAAGGTGGGTGGTCAAGCAATTCGTACTTCAATTCGTTCAATTTTGCCATTGTTAAAAGACTCCTGTGCCATGGTGCGTTGTCCTGATGAAAAATAATTTTTTTTGTTGTAAACCAGGTCGTTTTTCTCGAACTTTCAAATTCAATTGATCCAAAAGGTTACAATAATATTCAGAATTTATTGTTTTACCTTTTTGAAGATAGTCGATTAATAAAATTCCTTTGAAATCCCAGAAACCCGTTGCCATGACCTTACCAGCCGATTGAACTGTTTTTGCCTTCTTTGGTGCACTTCCACCAGCTTCAGTCCATTGTTTGGATTGTTCTTTTGTTTCTGGTGTGAAGTGATGGATCCATGTTTCATCAACAGTTATGAAACGACGCTTAAAATCCATTTTATTTCGCTTAAAACGATCCAAACAAGCTTGAGAAATTTTCATTCGAATACGTTTTTGGTCAACTGTTAACAAATGCGGCACCCATCTTGCAGAAAGCTTTTTCATATGTAATTCTTGTTGCAAAATAAAATGTACTCGATCATTTGAGATGCCTATGGCATTACCTATTTCACGCACTTTCACTCGTCGATCGTCTAATACCATATCATGAACTTTAGCTATGATTTCTGGCGTTGTTGCAGTTTTTGGACGTCCACTTCGGGGTTCATCTTGAATGCTTGTACGACCACGTTTAAATTCAGCAATCCAATTTTTTACTGTTGCATATGAAGGAGCACTTTCACCTAACACATTCACCATATCATTATGAATTTCTTGTCCCGATAAACCTTTTTTATGTAAATATTTAATCACTACACGAATTTCTAATTTTTCCATTATAAAAAAATCATTGAAGCGTCTTTTTTGAAAAGTGTTACTATACGAATGAGTTGCCAGATCTCAATGAAATTTAACATGTGTTCATATGACGGATGGAAGTTTCCATTATAGAAAGCTTTTTGCTGTTTATACCGCCATCTATATGTCAGGCTAAGAACATTTCCAACTGCCCTCGTACATGTGTTATTTTGTTAATTTTTCTGGCTGTTGGCTGGGAATATGACGGAAGGCACCCAAAGGTGGGCATGGCTGATCGTGTTTATGTATTTGCTGTGGTTTCACATTTGGTACCAATCCCAACACCAGTTTCATTTGCCTGTCTCTAACCTCCTGCCTCCCGACTATCTTCTGTTCTTGTTTTACGAGAATATTATTCTTGACTGAGGAACTTTCTCTGTCGTTAAGAATCAATATTAAAAACTTTGCTACCTTTTTTTGGGTAAATTTGCATTATTTGAAATTTCTGTGATTTGGAATTAGCAGCTCCACGCCTCTGTAATTCTTATGAGTGTGTTTTGAAACTTGTCCTAGAATCCCGCTTGCAAATTTGCCTTGATTCCCCTCCCCATTTAATTATGATAAAATATGTAAATATTACAATTAACCAAGTAATTCACCAATCAACCAACACAAATTTGTGTTTGTACCTAAAAACACCAACAACAAACATCAAACAACAACAACAACAACCATATTCAACCAAATACAACATTTATACTAACACCATCGTCGAATTGTGAATTAGTTGTAGCATTGTAATTAGTAGCACCAACACTGCCCTGCATTCCGCGAGACCTGCCTCACGAATCCCGCATTTAAGGCCAACAACAACACCAATAACAACAACGCCGACAGCAAGAAAGTTCGCCATCTTTGGCTTCGGTTGTTACTTCGATTGCGACGTCCACTTCGATTGCGACTTCGATTGAGACTTCGATTGAAACTTCGATTGCGACTTCCATTTCGATTGCGACTTCAATTGCTATTTCGACGTCGACTTCAATTTCGATTGCGACTTCGATTGCGACTTCGATTTCGATTGCGACTCCGATTTCGATTGCGACTTTGATTGCGACTCCGATTTCGATTGCGACTTTGATTGCGACTTCGATTTCGACTTTGACTTCGATTTCGATTGCAACTTCGATTTCAATTGCGACTTCGATTGCGACTTCGATTTCGATTGCGACTCCGATTGCGACTTCGATTTCGATTGCGACTTCGATTGAAACTTCGATTGCGACTTCCATTTCGATTGCGACTTCGATTGAGACTTCGATTGAAACTTCGATTGCGACTTCCATTTCGATTGCGACTTCAATTGCTATTTCGACGTCGACTTCGATTTCGATTGCGACTTCGATTGCGACTTCGATTTCGATTGCGACTCCGATTGCAACTTCGATTTCGATTGCGACTTTGATTGCGACTTCGATTTCGATTTCGACTTCGATTTCGATTGCGACTTCGATTGCGACTTCGATTTCGATTTCGACTTTGACTTCGATTTCGATTGCGACTTCGATTCCGATTGCGACTTCAATTGCGATTTCGACGTCGACTTCGATTTCAATTGCGACTTCGATTGCGACTTCGATTTCGACGTCGCCTTCGATTTCGATTGCGACGTCGATTTCGACTTCGATTGCGACTTCGATTTCGACGTCGACTTCGATTTCGATTGCGACTTCGATTGCGACTTCGATTTCGACTTCGACTTCGATTTCGATTGCGAATTCGATTGCGATTTCGATTGCGACTTGGATTGCGACTTCGATTTCGACGTCGCCTTCGATGTCGATTTCGACGTCGCCTTCGATGTCGATTTCGACGTCGCCTTCGATGTCGATTTCGACGTCGCCTTCGATGTCGATTTCGACTTCGATTGCGATTTAAATTTCGATTCCTATGTTGACTCGGTTTATGTCGCCATGGCCGCCGCCATCGCCACCATCATCGTCAGCAGCAACGTCATCAGCGGCCGCAAAATGCTATCTGAAATATGCTCACAATTCTCAAAATAATCACAAGGCCCAAACTGCCACTAAACCGAATCATTTTAACACTTGGGCCTCAGCCAACCCAGTCGCCCTGCCCTGCCCACCTCTTGCACCACTAAAAAGTTATCAAAATCCTTTAATTATGTATCCAAAAATTCCAACTCTGCCAATTTTCTTAGTTTAACCGAAACCGAGGAGGTGCTGCAGATTGGCATGCACAAGGTACTGGTTTGTGTGAAGAACCACCGCGATGCTTGGCCGTTTATGGACCCGGTGGAGGAGGATATAGCGCCCCGCTACTACTCTATAATACGCAGGTAATGTGTGAACGTATTTAGTGTGTGTCCACAGGAGTCCGAAACTACAACAGCAGTTGCTGTTTTGCTTGCTCTTTTCAGGCCAATGGATCTGTTGAATATGGAAGACAAGCTGGACAAGGGGGAATATGCTACTTTCAACGATTTCCGCAATGATTTCAAATTGATTGTCAACAATTGCCGCCTCTACAACGGCAACCACAATGGTAAGTTCCGAAGCTACCCACTTTTGCCTGACAATGTTGCTCTTATTCTGGGAGTATTAAAACTATATAGTTATATACATATACTCGTATATATATATATATATATATATATATATATATATATATATATATATATATATATATATGTATATATGATTTTATTATTATTTTTGTTGTTGTAAATTAAAAAAAAATACTCTTTCCCAGAATACACGCAAATGGTGAACAATTTGCAAGATACGTTCGATAAGGCGACTAAAAAATATTTCGAAAACTTGTCTGACGAAGATGATGATGACCTCCATCTCGGGTACCCGGCAGCAGATTCGAAAATGAATGTTTTCCGAGAGAAATACTTCAGTAAGAAGCCAAAAGATTCCGACTCCCAAGGGGATGGGGATAAACGGAAACATTCGAAGAAGAAGCATCACGGAGCAACAGACTCAGACTCGGATTTAGATTCAAATATCGAAGTACGCACAGAGTCAGAGACAGTGACAATAACAGTGGCTGGGGTAGCAGCCGAGTTGGTGGGGCAGGAGACCCAGGAAGCCATTGAACTTGTGGATGCTGTTACAAATGCTGTTGTCAATGTGGATGAGGGCGACGACGAATCGGATGAAGAGCCCGTAAAGCGAGCTAGCAAACGGAAGCGCAAGGAAAAGGACAAGCGACGCAAGAAGAAGTTGAAGAACAGGCAGTCGATTGAGGAAGCAAAACCAGACGATGGAGAGGCTAACGAGGAGTCATATGTCAGCGATGAAGAGCAAGATGCCGGCGACGAAGAGTTGAATAGTGGGGAGGATAATATGGATATTGATGGTGCGGAGGAAGAGCAGCAGTCGCCGGGGAAAGAAAGGAAAAGTGGCCGAAATAAATCGACCAAGGAGTCTTCAAAGAAAACTAAAAGAAACAAAAGTGATAAAACCAGCAAAGCTACGAAATATTCCAAAGGAAAAGCGGGAAAAACAAGGAAAGAAAGTAAACAATCTGCGAAGGGTAAACACACACAAGTAGAGGATTCCGATTATTCTGAGGAGGAGGCACTGCTCGAAAAGCCTGATGACCCGGAACAAGTTGAAGAGCCAGCAGCAGCTGACGAAGCTGAAGAAACTAATGAGCTTCTCCAATCAAACGAAATCCAATCCGACGATGACCCTGCTGATGAGGCTACAGTAATTGGCCAGCGGAACACTACTAAAAAGCGCAAAACTAAAGCCAAGAGCAGCGGCGGCAATAAAGCGAGAACAAAGACAAAAGGTCGCAAGAAGCGGCCCTCTTACAGGAGCAAACGTCATTCTCCAGCTAAAAGGCAAAAAGGAAAAGCTAAGGCGGCCAGATCGAAAAACAAGCAGCAATCACAAGAGGAGAGGAGCGGATCTGATGAGTTGGATGAAGAAAGTGAGGGGGAACGACAACCGGACATCAGATTGGCAAATGCGGACCAAGACCTACCGCCATCAGCTGCCGCCGCACTGGCCGCATCCGCCTCAGAGATAGAAGAGGAGGTCCCTGACGATGTCAACGATGATGACGACGATGACGATGATTCGCGCAGCAATTCACCCTTTAAGGTGGATTTGCACAAGAAATATTCAAAGAAAGCTCTAAATCAGGACCTTACCCAGTTGCTGACACAAGTCAAAAAGGTGTCAAACGGTTCCGCTAATCAGCCTGCGAACAAAGAGGAGGAATCCGATGATGACGATTTCAAATCATTATCTAGTGTCTCGCGTGGCTCAAGTGTGGAGCCCAAACCCAAACCAAAACGAACTCAGCGAGCCGCCCCACGCAAAGCGAAAAATCCACCCAAGCCAAAAAATCCACCCAAGCTGAAAAATTCGACACCGGCAGCCAGTTCCAGTGGCACCATGCCCAAAAAGATTGTGCTCACAGGTGCCGCAGCAGAAGCTGCTGCCGCTCAGCAGGCGGAGATGGAGATGCTGCTCCCATTTCTGGACAAATATGAGTTGATCAAATACAGACATAGTCGAATGCAGCTTGCTCAGCTGATCAGTGAAGCAGAAGCAGCCGCCGCAGCAGCTGCAGCGGAGGCTACACCAGCAGCAGAACCAGAAGCTGAAATTGTGCCTGCTACAGCGGAAGAAACAGAAACAGCTATAGATGAGGAGCCTAGGAGCACCGGTAGGACCAGAGAGGGAAACTCCAGAAAGCGAGCTCCACCCCAGGGATCTGATAAAGGTAATGCTGATAATAGGCGGCGACAAAAAGGCGGTGCTGCTAGAGGGAAGCCTAAAAGAGATCCTTCATCAAACGACCCTTCCGATGATGAGGGTAAAAAGGGCACACCTAAAGGAAAACCACCACCAAAGATACCAAAGCCGGATCCCAAGAAACTGTCTAAGGCGGCCAAGGCAGCTAAGGCGGCCAAGGCGGCCAAAGCTGCAAAGGCTGCGAAGGCGGCGCCAAAGCCAAACGACGAATACGATTTCGAAGAAGACGACGTTGCGGCGCAATCCACATCAGCACAATGCAATAAGCAAAGAGTCAAAAAAGCAGCAGCTGCAGAAAAAACATCATCAAAGAAGAAGGACAAGTCGAAGCCACCAGCGACGCCAAGCCAAGACGTTGCACCACCAGCTGTAGCGCCAAACACGCCAAATCCGCGAACATGCGAGCCAGATAGCACGACTCCGAGCGAGCCAACAAGTGAGCCAACAAGTGAGCCCGCAATTATACTACGAAGTGAGTCACGCAGCGAGCCAATCAGTGCGCCACCAAGCGAGCCAACAAGCGACGCAACAAGTGATCCACCAAGCGATCCAGTCGGAGAAGCGGCAGAACAAACAGTGCCACTTCCTCCGCCTAAGAAGGTGCTGCAGCGGAAGCTTGTAATGAGTGCGGCCGCCAACAGGAACGGTGGGAAGCCGTCAACGTCGGCGGCTACCAATCTAGAGGCTTTGGATGTCGAAACCGAACAGACTTTGAAAGACATTAACCGGTGGTTGGAGCATACTCCACGGTTTTCAGAATTTAGTTCCGCCAGCAATTCCCCGTCACGGTACAATTTAGACGACCTGGATACCGCCATTCCCACAAAGTTGGAACCTTCTGACTTCAGGCGTCCTCCTCCGACAGCTGTACCCAAGGTGGAACTGGTGCCAACAAAATTAGCCACCGCCTTGGGAGATTTAGTGCCAGATTCTGAAGCCGCGGTGCCCGTTATTGTGAAGAAGGAAGTGGTGGCGACTGAGTCTGGCCCCAGTACATCGCGATCTGTGGTTATTGTTCCAGCGGCTACTTCTGTCAGAATCAGTTCTAGTTGCGACAACCCATCCCCCTCCATTAGCTCCCTCAATTCCGTTGGCAGCACATCGGCTAACGCCTCCTGCAGCAGCTCATCTGCTTCAGTATCATCTGTTCCCTCCGCGGCCAATCAGCCTACCATCATTGTAGGACCACCAACAAAACCACAAGCGACACCAATAACGTCTGCAGCATCAGCAACAACAACAACAATAGTAGCAACACCAACAACAACAACACCAGCAGCAGCTGCAGCAACAACAACAGCAACAGCAACAGCAACATCAACAATAATAAAAACACAAACAACAACACCAAAAACAACACCAAAAACCACACCAAAAACAACACCAACAACAACAACAACAACAATAACAACAGCAGCAGCAGCAGCAACACCAATAATAACCGCAAAAACAACAGGAGCAACAAGAGCAGCAACAACAAGAGCAGCAACAACAAGAACAGCAACATCAACAGCAACAACAACGGCGACAACAACAACAGCAACAACAACAACACCATCAACAACAGCAACAACAACAGCGACAACAGCGACAACAACAACATCGTCGGCAACAACAACAGCAACGACAACAACAACGACAGTGGCAACAGCATCGGGGGCAAAGGCCAAAGAGCACAGTACTACGCAAATGCTTTCTCATCCCCCCCCACTCCCGCCACACATTAAAAACCAGTTAGCAAAAGATATCAGACGCAGGTCCTTGAAGGATAGAGTGCAAGGAGGCTCGCATTCACGCCGGAAGGATTTGCTGCGCACAATGGAGCGCATGCAACCAGGAAAAGCTAAGGGCAACCTCATCCAAAGTGTCAGCAAATCTGATGAACTATTCACAGTGGGCCCAGTTACGCCCAAACCCAAAGAAGTAAAAAATTCTCTGATCGTAGAGACTGGCGACAACGGGCCGAAGTTGAGTCTGGGCACTGTCATCAAAACCGACGACTTTGCGCTCGGTCAGTCGCACACTTTCATTGACGAGCTGGCTAGCCAGACTGACTCGAAGACACCAACGATGGCCGAGAAGGATGCTGACGAGAAGAGAACCAGAGCCGGTGATTCATTGGATTTGGTTTTGCCGTATGGCAAAACTTCCGTCTTGGCCATTGGAAGGGCGGGGTCGTCGGAGGAGCCTGAAGAGAACGGCATTGAGGAGCCCTCTGCAGAACCCGTCATTCTCTCGGAGGCTGTGGGAGAAAAGAAATCGGCCGATGATGCGGCAGCTGACCAAAAGGAGCAAAAAGAAAAGCCGAATTTAAGCGCATGGTTCAAAGCGTTTGGTGCACCAAAAAAAGTCAGGAAACCGGAAGATGAGGACAAACAACAGCAGGATGCATGCGATGTGATGAGCTGTGTCAAGTCAATGGAATGTTCATCATTCTCATCAGCAGGTCTTGTTCCTCCCAGATCACCCAACTCGGCTTCAATGAATGGGGAGAACTACTCATTTCCTCCGGGCCCACGTCAGCGCAAAGCTAGCACTGGAAGCACAATATCCGAACGTTCGTCCTTCAGTCAAGATCCGGACTCGCCGCGCATAGCCATTGATGAACGTTATGGATCCTATTCGGCAGCTAACTACACATCTCCCATCGGCGCTTCACCAATTGGGGCGTCACCAATAATGGTCTCTCCTAAACCGGATGAAATTAGCAAACCCGCTTCGCCGTACCCACTCAACGGTGCCATCAAGGTAGGGTTTTATCAGGACACCACCACAAAGAGTAGTCCCGACAAGAGCTGCAGTCCACGGGAGCTACCTTCTCCATACCCTCAATATTCGCAACATCTTTACTCGTCTGCGTCGTCCCCAAATGTGTCCACACCCGAGCTTAGTGGTACCTCACCGTACGGTGGAGCCAATAGTTACAACCCTTCTGGATCGGAGGCTTCTAAAACTCCCGTTTACTCATCCACATCTCCGCTGCCGAATCTCTACGAACAATATAAGCAACCACGTTCGCAGGAGTCCGACTACAACTCATCGATGAGCCCCAGCACCCCCAATCCGCACTCACCCTATCAGCAACCACAACATTCACCCTACGCTCCACAGCCCCACCAATCGCCTTATCACCCGAACTCGCCCTATCACCAGCAACAACATTCGCCCTACCATCAACCATCACACAGTCCCGTGCACACACCTTCGGCTGTGTGCGCAATGCAGTCACCGCTGCACCAGCAACAGCACAGTCCCTTGCACAGCAGCGTGGATTCCTCGGCATCCTCGGCGGCCACACAATCGCCGACTCCACTGGCC